>BROE01000016.1:46366-74065 GCA_036571765.1 Plecoglossus altivelis
TTCGAAATGGCTTATGGGCAGGGCATTAGTTGATATCGTAGTTCGCTATGGTCTGTTCATCGCTGTACACAAGTTTCGATCCCTCCGAGGTGGGCTCTGTCCTGGATGCTGCCATGGCGATGAATCCACCCTACATGCCTCGCCCCGCCTAGCGACTTGATCTGTGGACCCGGGTGCTCCTCAACTGTCGGAGGTACTTCGTACAACAGACGAACTGCTTTCCTCAGACCCACTTCGCTGAATAGCCGAACTCTCCTCGCACCTGATGATCTAGATGAACCCTTCCTTTCGCCTGAGGGTTTTTTTCTTTACAGTCCATCGCAATATGGATGCACACCAGTCCTGGAACATCTACAGCCTGTCCGTCCGTGGGAGCAGGATCTCTCCTTCACTGTGGTTCTCCCTGAGGTTTCTACTTTTTCCCACAGGGTTTTTTTGTAGTTTTTCCTTGCCGAGAAGGAGGGTCTAAGGACAGGGGATGTTCCGGGACAGTCATCCAGTTGCTAAAATCATATGTACTTTTTTATAATGTGGTTTTCTGTTTATTGACCAATGATGGAATCCTTGTCGCCCTTCGAGGCAACTGTTGTTGTGATTTTGGGCGTTACAAAAATAAATTGAATTGAATTGAATTGAATTGAATGAGTTCTACTGGAGGAGGTGAGGATGGACTCAATAATAGCAGTATAGAATTGCACCATCATTGTCAGTGATGCAGCTGGACAATGGACATCATTTGAAAGACAATCGGACAGTCCTGTAACACACCCCATGCCATTGCAGACCCCACCCCCCACCACATCAACCATCAACATGTACACAATGCTGACTCTCTTTACAAGAGAGGGAAGTCAACAAAGTGTTCAAGAAACAGAACCCCCGCAAAGAAGCTGGACCGGACACTGTCTCCCCTGCCACGCTGAAAACTGTGCTGACCAGCTGTCTCCGGTGTTCATCAACATCTTCAACACCTCCATGGAGACATGCCACGTGCCAGCCTGCCTCAAATCCTCCACCTTGGGCATGTGCCCAAGAAGTCCAGAAGCTGACAACCTGGTGACCTGGTGTAGCCAGAACAACCTCAAGCTTAATTCTCTGAAGACAGTGGAGATGGTTGTGGACTGGAGAGGACCCAGCCCCACTCTCCCCTATTACCCTGTGCGACTACCAGGTCTAGACTGTTGAGTCCCTCCGCTTCCTGGGCACCACACTCTCCCAGGGCCTCAAGTGGGAGCTGAACATCAGCTCACTCATTAAGAAAGCTCAGCAGAGGATGTACTTCCTGCGGCAGCTGAAGAAATTGAACCTGCCAAAGACAATGATGGTGCAATTCTATACTGCTATTATTGAGTCCATCCTCACCTCCTCCATCACCGTTTGGTACGCTGCTGCCACTGCCAAGGACAAGAGCAGACTGCAGCGTATCATCCGTGCCGCCAGGAACGTGATAGGCTGCAACCTGCCATCCCTCAAGGACCTGCACACCTCGAGGTCCTTGAGGCGAGTGAGGAAGATTGTGGCCGACTCCTCCCACCCTGGACACTCTGTGCTTCAGCTGCTCCTCTCTGGCAGGAGGCTGCGGTCCATCAGGACCAAAACCACTCGCCACAAGAACAGCTTCTACCCCTCTGCTATTGCCCTTTTCAACAGGGCCAAGGACTCAGTATGACATTGCCACAACTACCAACACCCCCAACTCCCATTCCGGAATCCTACTGTACTCTGCACAAGCTATTTTAGCACATGACAACTTAAAAAGTACCACTGTGATTTTGCACCAGTGTTTGCACTACAGTATATACCCCCCTCACCCCTGAATATACCTCGCCCCCTCCCACTGTTGCACTACTGTGTGTATACCCCCCCCGTACTATATATATATCTCACTTACTATAGTTATATTCCCCCCATCTGTATAGCTAGTGCCCACGTTTTATCTTATTTGTATTTTATAATGTATTTGATAATATTTTTATCTACCTTCATTATGTTCCACATATGTTTGCGATTTCCTGCCACTGTAAATTCTGTGCTTGTAGATATCTTGCATAACGAATAAAACTGATTCTGATTCTGATATGTAGTCCACTATCAGTCTAGCTATATGTAGTTCACTATCAGTTTAGGTGTGTGTAGTCCACTATCAGTCTAGCTATATGTAGTCCACAATCAGTCTAGCTATATGTAGTCCAGCTCCTTGGTATTGGTGGTGTTCAGTACCAGGTTGTTGTCCCCACACCATACTTCAAACCGCTCTACCTCATCCCAATAAGTGGACTCATGCCCCTGGAGATGAGCCCCACTACAGTGGTGTCGTCAGCAAACCTGATGATGGAATTGCTGGGGTGGGTGGGGATGCTGTCATATATGTAGAGGGTGTAGAGTCGGCGTTGAGGCTGAGGGCTATGGAAATGTTGGAGTCTACTCTAACCGTCTGGGAATGGTCCGACAGGAAGTCCAAGATCCAGAAGCAGATGGAGTTTGATAGTCCAAGGCCCTCTAGTTCAGACACCAGTCTGTCAGGGAGAATGGTGTTAAAAGCAGAGCTGAAGTCCACAAACAGCAGCCTCACGTAGCACCCCAGCTGCTTCAGATGTGACAGAGCAGTATAGAGAGTGGTGGTAATGGTGTCCTCTGTGGATCAGTGTGTATCTGTGTGTATTAGTCCTATGAGGGTTAGGGTTAACAGCTAACTGGTGACTATCAAATGTGGATGGGAGCCAAGAAATGTGTTGACTACGGACAAGTTTTTCAAAGCACTTCATGATGACCCCGGTGCAAGAACCACTTGTAATATGTATGAAGGCAGGCAGCCATATCATCTTGAAACTGTTAAAGATGAGGGTGAATGAGGACTTGCCAATAACTTATGGCTGACAAGGCCAATTAGAAGCATGGACCGAGGAGGATGAGTGGCGGGTTGGTGAATAATTTAGCCATGCAGCTACGAGCGCTGGAGCTAGTCTGCAAACAGCAGTGCATACAAATACAACACTTATTTTTTTACGTGAATAGCATCAATTGAAAGTCAATGTTTTCTTTAAATGTCGTGAGAGTGATCATGTTGTTAGTTCGGATTAGAACCAGTAGACTTATGGAGATCTCTATATAGAAGGCATCATTCTAGCTATAGGCTAACTGGCCAATCCCACTATCTATCTATCTATCTATCTGCTAGCTGGCTGTCTTCCATCTATTATCTTACTATCTACTTGTCTGTGTGTATGTCTGTCTATCTGTCAGTTGATCTTTATATCTATATATCTTTATATATATAGGCTATCTATTTTTATCCATAGATGGATGGTTGGATGGATGGATAGATCGATAGATCGATAGATAGATAGATACAGATAGCTATCTATGAATCTTCCCTATGCACTGCTGAACACTCTCTTACTGTGTCTGTCGTTACTCTCTCTCCTCGATCTCAAGGGCCTCAAAGCCGGCTTTCGTCTGTCGACCCAAGGTCTATGCATTGTAAGAGAATGGTGGATCATGTAATTGCATAGCTATATCTATAGTCCTGAGGAAGTTTCTTACTCTAGCCTATTGATGAACCAAGTCAATGAAGTGAGTAACTAAATACAAATACATTTAAAGACAAAAGTATTTATCACATGTCTGTAATGTGTAGATGTCTGATACACTCAAGCTGAGCATCTCAAATGACTGGGTAAAGAATACAGGAATGAAGAGCAGTTAAATATTATCGCAATGTGCTTTTTTAACCCTCACATGAAACATCAGGGTATGACAATCAACAAAGGTTTTCAGGTTCATAAAAAGGACAGTGCTACAAGCAACATCGATCATAGATAAGATAATTTCTCTCCCAGTGGTTTGTGGCAGAGCTCTTCTGTACCAACATTGCAGTAACAACACTGTACACAACACAGCACAGCAACACAGGAGTTCGTATGTTACCTATGGATGTTAAGGTAACTTGAATGTAAAGCGTTGATCTAGTATTTAGCTGCAACTAACAGAAGTGATATTTAAAATCAGATCATGAGGCTGCTTGTAATCCTACATATGATAATTCAGGCGCAAACCGTGTCTGGTGTGCATTCCACATTATACTGACACTGACATAGCCAGGTGGGACAATGCATGCCACCAGATAGCACTGTCAGAATTTCGTTATAACCTGTGGGGCAAGGAACTCTTGGAAATAATGGGAGAAAAGCGTGAAGGTATGCTAACTGACTTTGAACACGCATTTGTCTGGGTTCTGAGTTAAAAGGAAAATATGTATATTTTGTTGATTGTTGGCATAAAATATCAATGTGTAAACATTTATTGTAATGAATGGCTATGAATCCTGAAAATATTATAAACTGATGCTAGTTTTTCATGGGACGTTATCAGATACTCAATGCAGACATTGTCCAGATTTAGCCGCATGACTGAGAACTATTATTTTCTGTGATACAGATCTGTACAGGTTAGTAAGTTATGTGTATTAAGCTTAATGAATTTATGTACCTGTTTACCAATGTACATATGTTAATTGTGAATTATCTTTGTGTATAGGAGTCTCTATAATTATTTTTGCACACTAAAGTCTTAACTAAAAAGAAAGTAGTGCACACATTATTGTAATAATATTACAGTATCTCGGTCTATACTAGGTTTGTTTTATTTACATAATCTTTCTGAACATCATTTTTATAGTCCAGAATATAGACCCCCAAAATATATATGTGTCCTGTGCTGGTTCGATTTTACACATACTAAATTAAACCGTATGTACATAATGTACTCATTACTAAATCAATTACAGGGTGGGATGTGGTCTTAGTTTTGTAGTGGAGCATCTCTTGTACATAATGCTGTAATGATGATCCAGTGTATGGTGGTGTAGGAATTCTTCAAGTGAGAGAAGCTAGGGGGTCCAGGACTAGGGAGTCCAGGGCTAGGGGGCCTGGGGTGGGGACGCATGTTTAGGGGGTCAGGTGGGGGGCCAGGCTGGGGGGCCCGGGGTGGGAGGCTGTCCTCCTCAGCCCCTGGTCATCTGTGTGGAGGCTAGCCTGCTGCTGGGCCCTGTGCAGCTGCAGATTCCTCCTCCACTGGAAACACAGCGCTGCTGCCTCAGCTCCATCTGACCCAGGCACAGCCTGCATCAGGCCCTGCTGCACACAAGCACACAGTCACAATACAGCAGAGTGGGCCAGACTCCTGCTCTTTACAAGTATGATAATTCCTTGGTTTGGCTTGTAGGGGTATCATTGTACTTTGCGGTGGCTTTTGGAAATATTACGGTACTTTGTTGCGCCTTGTAGAGTTACCATGGTTCCTTGATTATAGCTGTATTACGGTACCTTGATGCAGGCTGTTTCTGCAGCGTGGAGGCCCTGCAGGAGTGTCTGAAGCAGGTTCTGGGCATTCTTCACCAGAATCTCATCTGATGACTTGCTGCTTGGAGTCAAGGCATTCACACTGTAGTATAAATAATTAAACAAATGTTACATAACCATAATAATGTAAGCCTATACAGGTCTTTATTTTCAACAGTAATAACAATACAAACAATAACATGAATAGTAGTGCTATATTAAATACATATTCTGACATGATGAAAAACAGAACATGTTAGATAATGTCCTTGTGTTACTATTGACATGGAACTCATTTTCACATTGGAGTCTTACTGTATAACTGTAGCATTGGCCAGAGTCTTAGCAGGGGCTCTACTACCTGGATATTACACCTACCTGGACATAACACCTCCTACCTGGATAAAAAACTTACCTGGACATAACACCTCCTACCTGGACAAAACACTTACCTGGACATAACACCTCCTACCTGGATAAAACACTTACCTAGACATAACACCTCCTACCTGGACATGACACCTACTACCTGGACATGACATCTCCTATCTGGACGCAACACCCCCAACCTGGACATGACACCTTCTACCAGGACGTGACACCTTCTGCCTAGATGTGACACCTACCTGGATGTGACACCTTCTACCTGGAGATTTTGCCTCTTATGTGGATATAATGCTAACCTACCTGGATAGTATGCAGACCAACCTGGATATAATGCTAGCCTACCTGAAGTGTTTGTAGACCTACCTGGATATAATGCTAACCTACCTGGAGATGATGCTGAGCTGGCTGGTGATGGTGAGGATCTGCTCCAGAATGAGGGACAGCTCTGCAGAGCTCTGTAGGTCCAAGCAGTGGTCGGCAATCACTCTCACAAACTGGGTTACGGATTGACAGTCATTCACCAGTGCTCTGGCTGTGTCAACAAATACCTCTTTGCTCTGAAAAAGGGAGTTAAAAGGAGATTGACCGTCAAGTGTGTGTGTGTTATGTGTGACGGCAGGAAACTGTGTTGCAACAATATCTAACCAGTATAAAGTGTGTTGCAACAGTATATAACCAATATAAAGTGTGTTGCAACAGTATCTAACCAGTATACAGCTTTGCAACAGTATCTAAGGAATATTAACTGTGTTGCAACACAGTATATATCTGCTACAGTATCTAACCAGTATACAGTGTGTTGCTACAGTATGTAACTGCTATATAGTGCTGCTACAGTAACAAAAGTAACAAAGTAACACAAATTTTAACGTCTCTGACATCATGCTTTTCTCTTACAGTCTCTTACAGTCAAGTAACAAAAATGTGAACGTCTCTGACATCATGCTTTTCTCTTACAGTCACGTCACATGATCTCTTGCAGCCTATCGTATCGTAAACCAGTATACAGTGTGATGCTACAGTATCTAATCAGTATACAGTTTTGCTACAGTATCTAAGGAATATAAAGTGTGTTGCTACAGTATCCAACCAGTACACAGTGTTGATATGATGTCTTACTGGTAATATGTGTTGGTAAGGTATGACGTGTGCTGCTAAGGAATTGAATCACATGCTAAGGTATATTACTGTGTCTTTATGTTGCTAAATATAAAAAAGATAAGATAAAGATTTTTAAAAAGAGTTACGATGATAAAACTTGTGTCGCTGCAATCTAACTGGTTTTCTATTTGCTGCCAAGGTATCGTATTGGTATGAAGTGTCTTCCTACGGTGTCCTACCAGGATGGGTCCTTTCCTCCTAAGGTACTGGGCCATGTGGTACATCTTGTCAGCCATGTCTCTGGTCACCTGGACAATATGGTTACCGTTAGCGTCCCACTTGTCTGTCTCCTGCTTGATGAGCAGCAAGTTGTTGGTAATAGAGGAGGCCCCAGGACCACTGGCCTGGTCCACACTCTGGAGACACGACACAGGAAACGAAATCATAAGGTAAAGACAGGGTTGGAAAATGCCTCAAAACTTGAGCAAGTACTATTTCTGGGGAAATTATGAGGTGTGCGTGTTGCAGATCACATTTAAAACTTTTTTTTTTTTTTTACAATTTTACAATAAATATTTCTGCTTGTTGTGTACTTACTATTTATGACGATTACATAGATTAAATGTATACTTTATTTGCTGCAGGAGGACACTAGGGTCCAAACATGAGGACACTAGGATCCAAACATGAGGACACTAGGGTCCAAACAGGAGGACACTAGGGTCCAAACATGAGGACACTAGGGTCCAAATAGGAGGACACTAGGATCCAAACAGGAGGACACTAGGGCCGAAAAGGAGGACGCTGGGGTCCAAACAGGAGGACACGGGTCGAAACAGGACACTAGGGTCTAAACAGGAGGACACTAGGATCCGAACATGAGGACACTAAGGTCCAAACAGGAGTACACTAGCGCCCAAACAGGAGGACACTGGGGTCCAAACAGGAGTACACGAGGGCCCAAACAGGAGGACACTTGGGTCCAAACAGGAGGACACAAGGGTCCAACAGGACACTAGAGCCCAAACAGGAGGACACTAGGGTCCAAACAGGAGGACACTAGGATCCAAACATGAGGACACTAGGATCCAAACAGGAGGACTTTGGGGTCCGAACAGGAGGACACAAGGGTCCAAACAGGAGGACACTAGGGTCCAACAGGACACTAGAGCCCAAACATGAGGACACTAGGATCCAAACAGGAGGACACTAGGGTCCAAACAGGAGGACACTAGGGTCCAAACATGAGGACACTAGGGTCCAAACATGAGGACACTGGGGTCCAAACAGGAGGACACTAGGATCCAAACAGGAGGACACTAGGGTCCAAACAGGAGGACACAAGGGTCCAAACAGGAGGACTTTGGGGTCCAAACAGGAGGACACAAGGGTCCAACAGGACACTAGAGCCCAAACATGAGGACACTAGGATCCAAACAGGAGGACACTAGGGTCCAAACAAGAGGACACTAGGATCCAAACAGGAGGACACTAGGATCCGAACATGAGGACACTAAGGTCCAAACATGAGGACACTAGGGTCCAAACAGGAGGACACTAGGGTCCAAACATGAGGACACTAGGATCCAAACAGGAGGACACTAGGATCCGAACATGAGGACACTAAGGTCCAAACAGGAGTACACTAGCGCCCAAACAGGAGGACACTGGGGTCCAAACAGGAGGACACGAGGGCCCAAACAGGAGGACACTTGGGTCCAAACATGAGGACACTAGGGTCCAAACATGAGGACACTGGGGTCCAAACAGGAGGACACTAGGGTCCAAAGAGGAGGACACTAGGATCCAAACAGGAGGACACTAGGGTCCAAACAGGAGGACTTTGGGGTCCAAACAGGAGGACACAAGGGTCCAAACAGGAGGACACAAGGGTCCAACAGGACACTGGAGCCCAAACAGGAGGACACTAGGGTCCAAACAGGAGTGCACTAGTGCCCAAACAGGAGGACACTAGGGTCCAAACATGAGGACACTAGGATCCAAATAGAAGGACACTAGGATCCGAACATGAGGACACTAAGGTCCAAACATGAGGACACTAGGATCCAAACAGGAGGACACTAGGATCCGAACATGAGGACACTAGGATCCAAACAGGAGGACACTAGGGTCCAAACAGGAGGACACTAGGGTCCAAACATGAGGACACTAGGATCCGAACATGAGGACACTAAGGTCCAAACAGGAGTACACTAGCGCCCAAACAGGAGGACACTGGGGTCCAAACAGGAGTACACAAGGGCCCAAACAGGAGGACACTTGGGTCCAAACATGAGGACACTAGGGTCCAAACATGAGGACACTGGGGTCCAAACAGGAGGACACTAGGGTCCAAACAGGAGGACACTAGGATCCAAACAGGAGGACACCAGGGTCCAAACAAGAGGACACTAGGATCCAAACAGGAGGACACTAGGGTCCAAACATGAGGACACTAGGGTCCAAACATGAGGACACAAGGGTCCAAACAGGAGGACACTAGGGTCCAAACAAGAGGACACTAGGATCCAAACAGGAGGACACTAGGATCCAAACATGAGGACACTAGGATCCAAACAGGAGGACACTAGGATCCAAACAGGAGGACACTAGGGTCCAAACAGGAAGACACTAGGATCCAAACAGGAAGACACTAGGATCCAAACAGGAGGACACTAGGGTCCAAACATGAGGACACAAAGGCAGGAACTCTAGACACTAGTGCAGTGTCTGGAGTTCCAGAGTTCTCAAATTTCTCAAACTTTTTTTCAGCTCAAGTACCCCTTGTAATGATTTTTTCAAGCCAAGTACCCCTTCACCAGATAACAACATTTTGCCTTAAAATACAGTAAGTGAAATGATCAGGAGTCCAGATGCTGGAGAAACAGTGTAGTAGCCAGTGTAGCAGCCAACAGGTGCCAAATTGAGTTGATTAATAACAACAGTGAGACAGTAATGCTTCCCAAGCAGGTTTACTTCTAATAAACATTTATGTATGTAGCATTATGCAACTATGTATATCTCGTAAGTATTAGGCATTACAGTGAAAGGTAAATTAGTGTTTTTCAGTTCAATAAAAGTTAATCGTGATCATTTTTAAACTGTTTATTAACAGTTCATTTTTGTCATTTTTTCAACTTTTGTTTCAAGTTTCAGCACGTTTTAACTAACAGTTCAGTTTTCATATGTGTTGCTGTATAAGTCTATTTTGGCCATTTGTGTCCATTTATCAGTGATCCTTTCAATGAGATAGATGGGCCTGTCCTTCTCTTCTTTGATCTTTGACATTCTTGGTGGCAGGGAAGCTACAGCCGTTATCAAACTATTTTCAAGGCAAAGTCTGTTTCTTTGGTGTTTTGTCCAGAGATACCGTTGCAGATTAGATGGCTTCATAGCACTGTTAGCTAACAGATCACTGCATGAAAAGCACAGCGCTGGGGGAGGGTTATGTGAAGTAGATGTAAATCTTAGCCCTTTGTTTTCATCACAAAACTGGCGGTATTTTTAAGGCCCTGGTTTTTGATTTTTTTTTTGTATGTTCGTCTTCTGTTTAAGGAGCTCATCCTCTTTTAAGGAGCCACCTGTCCATTTTGAGAAAGTAATGGCTGCCAATGATTGGTTTGATGTGATTGGAGGAGGAGAGGAAGCTGTGGGGATATAAGCAGCACCATGACACAGAGCTGCGTGCGTGCGTGCGTGCGTGCGTGCGGTTGCATTGTGTTGGCACATTTTGTTGCACTTTGGTGATACCATAAATCCCTTGTGTTTTGTAAGGTATCTCCTTTTTGTATATACTTCTATTGTTGTTTTCATTTCATTTTCTAAGTGTATTTTGTCTATTATTTGTTGTGGGAGAGTAGAGAGGTGGGTGCCATTTTCTTTATATCTTGTTTTCTCTTGTGTAAGTTAGTTAGGGAGTTAGTTTAATTTTGTGTTTTTGGTTTCTTTTCTTTTTAGAGTAGTTAGTTTCTTCCTAAATAGTTAAAGGGTTTATGTTTGTTATTTTGGCCTTGCCCCCTTTTGAAGCCTTAATCCTCCCACATATGTACAAGAAAGGAACTTGTTTTGATTGTAAGTTGCCTTTGGTTGTTGCTAAAGTTCTGAGGTTGAGAATGGCATCTTGCTGCCTCCCCACATCACATAGTTATTTTGTTACCTGTTCCTTCAAACCCTAGACTAACTGGGACGTAACAGTAGTCTTGCAGTTTAAGCAGCTAGATAGCAAGCCAGCTACAGCAGTCAGGTAGAGTACCTCACAGGTGCCAAAAAATTGGCAGGCAGATACCTGCTAAACATACATGGTGACATCTAGGATGTATTCATATTATGTTTTTTCTGTGATGAACCAACCTGGTCTGATTTATTCAAGCTATAACAAGCAATTTAAGTAGCAAAAGTATGTGAGACTTGTCATTCACTGAGTCCGTCTCCACTGACTGACGTTGTGTGACATTGTTGGCCTTTTTTGATGTCCTGACGTTTCTGACTGCGGCTAGATAGTAAGTTACCGTTAGCTTCACTTTATGCTACAAAAACTTCAATTATGTCTAAAACATCAGAGGGAATGTTTGCGGACATGGAGAGCACAATAGGAACCAAGATAAACATTTTGACACCAACATTATCTAGGTAATGAAAGAAACGAGGGACGGGTTAGGGTTAGAAAATCATAAATATTAATATTTATGACTGAATGCAAAACATAATACCTTCCTGGTAAGAACTGTATCAGCTGCAGAGAAAACACCCACCTGTTGTTTCTCTACTGCAAATTCATGTTTGGGAACAACAGATGCGTTTACGTCCATCTCTACTGTCTTCTTGAACTCTGGACTGTATACCCCCTGGGTTATCACAGCTAATTTATTTAACATATCTTCTCTTACTGGAGGAATTGACTCAGTCTTCACATCCACCCTGAGTAGATCTCTGCTGGACATTGTGCCTTGTAGGCAGGTCTTGACGTGGTCCTTCACCCATGGCTGGATCCCGTCCAGCTTCCAGACCTCCTTGGCTATGAAGTGTGCCTTAGCTGCCCAGCACTGCACCAAGACCTGCAGGGTCAGGGTCTCGCACACAAGACGGCTCTCCTTCACCAACCTAGCCCTGCTCAGCACATCTGAGGTCTGAAATGACAGATGATCGTTGAACGTTCTAAGGCTTGAGCGGGCCTGAGGGTCCCGGATGTAGTTGAAACAGTCTTGGAGGCTCTCGGTGGCAGCTTTAATGTTCTGTGAAAGCAGCTCTGCTGCGTCCTCAAACTGTTGCTGCACTTCCTGTGCCTGCTCATTGTTTCTGTGGTGCCGGGCAGCGGCATAAGCCAAGTCAACAACATGTTGAATTCTTGTCACATATTCCTTGTTGTGTTTGTTCAGGTGTAAAGCCATCACCCTTAACCTGATGAGAAGCTGCCTGTGTAGAATTTCTGACTGTGCCAGTTGTAAAACTTCGGCTGTCAACCCCTTGCTCTCAACTGCCCCATGCAGGTAAGTCTCTGTAAGGACCTTTAACTCACCCTGGAGCTCTGACAACACCTTGACCTTATAGCTATTCCTGCAGTTTAGGCAGGTCAGTCTGGCTGCTTCCTGGACTCTGAGGGAGTTCTCAGACATGACTGCCAGCCTCTTCTGGGTTGTCACAGGCTCCATGTACTGCCCCCCAGGGAACTCCAGGATCTTATCCAGGGAGTCTAGAAGCACCTGGAGTGACAGAGCCCACAGCAGCCCCAGTCCCTCCAGCAGGTCAGACTGACAGGTCTGGGAGTCAATCTGCTCAGCTAAGTACCTGCTGTGGTTGTGGGCCTTGATCAGTGATCTGTGTAGCATGGTGAAGCTTTCCTGGCAGTCTGCTCTCACAGGTATATCTGATGCAGTCAGGAGCTGCACTGCATCAGCACACAGACTCATCACCTTGCCTAGCTGCAGAGCAACACTGGGGGCAGACGTATGAAACATACAGGAGATAATGTGGTACCAGGGTTCAGCTGCTGGCAGAAGGACTTTCCGCATGTTGTTGACCAGGTCAGTAAACATGGTGCTGTGTCTGTAAAGGCTGCTGGTACTGTGTCTGGCGCTCATTACTGTCTCCTGGGCAGTCTGCACCAGTAGAGGGGTCAAGGACAGCAGCTCCACCCTAAGAGCACCTAGGGTATGACCATCGACAGCAGCGAACAAGACTGGAGCTTCTTTCGCAGCTTGAGTATAGCAGTTGGACAACTCCAGGACACAGGCACATGCCTTGTTGAGGATGTTCACATCCTTCCCTCTTGTCACAGTCACAACTTCACACAGGAGGGGCAACAAGTCCACATCTGAGGGTTGGCTGGGGATTTGTTTTGGGTCATTTAAAACAACAGGAGCCTTACAATCAAACGTGTTATGCTTAGGTAGTGGTGGTGCTTGGACTATTTCTTCAAAGTCCTCTTTAGCTAGTGAGCCTCTGCTATTATCTTCCTCCAGGGTGGGAGGATGGAGGCCAGTGGAGTCCCCTCTCCAGGCTGGTTCTGGAGCAAGTCTGTCTGGGCTAGGCTCAGAAACCACCTGGGCTGTCCTGGCCCCAACCCTGAGAGAACTGAGTAGGTGGGGGTGTTGCTGGCCATCCAACCCCTCCCTCAGCACATTCAGCTGACGGATCGCTATGGAGATGTTCTGAGAGAAAGCGGAGAAAGCCTCCATGTTGAGACAGAGGATTGTGTCTTTGATGGAACCAGACAGCCTGGTCTGAGAGACCTCTGCCTGCCTGAGCAGAACCAGCAGGCCGTTCCGATAGATGGGGCTGTCACTCCTGTCCACGTGCCTCCTCACGCAGCGCAGCACCTGCCCCAGGTGAGTGGCTAGGCGATGCGCATGCTCGCTGAATAATGCTGTACTCTGCTCCTTGTAAGCGGAGTCACACCCATGCTGAGCAACAGCCATTTCTGCCACCGCCAGGCTGGTAAACTGTCGCACGTTGATTACATCACACAATGCATCCTGCAGCTGATTAGACTCCTCCACCCAGTGCTGACACATACCAATGAGGCTTTGGACAGCTTCCACACTCGTCTCTAATTGGCCATCTAGCTCCAGCGACAGAGAGGCTAACCGTGCTCTCAGTCTATAGAGACAGGCACGAGAGTTCATCACATTCTCAAGACTTTGGGAATCTGCAGCAGATGCTGACATGAAGCCAGCCACCTGGATGATCCTGTCAGTCTGACACAGGAAGTCCTCCAGTGTTGTCTGCAGGTGGAAGGAAGCTGTTGGCGCTCCAGATTCCTCCAGCGGAGGTTTCCTGTCCCTCACACTGGTGGCTGCATCCATCAGATACTCACATACATTTGCTGCCTCTAGAAAGGTGTCTAGGACCTGATAATGCAAAGCAGCAATCAGGGCAGCATCTAGCAGCAGGACCTGCTGAGTCATGGCCCTGCTGATGCTCTCTACCTGCTGCCAACGCAGCCCTTCATCCTTCTCATCTTTTTCATCCTCCTTATTCTCCTCATCATGAGGAGCTTGAGAAAGATTCACTATCCTCAGCAGCTGTGCTTGGTCAGACCAGAGCTGGAGGACATGTCTGCAGTGGTCCACCACCTTCTGCTGGCTGGCTCTCCGGGAGCTACAGATCACCTGCATGCAGTGGAACACCAGGTCCCTCAGCAGGCTGTCCAGGCCTTGGTGAGAGGATGGGGAGGAAGATAAGGTGGCTGGGAGGGCCAGAAGTTGCAGCAAGCGGTCTCTCTTTTCAGTATAGAAGCCACAGGATCTGGGTGATCCACTGGGCCCCTTGCTCCTCAGGATGTTGATAATGTCATGGATGGTGATGTCCACCTTCTCAAGGATGTAGTTCCTAGCTTTCTGAGCCTGGCAACACAGTCACATAGACATTTACCTTGCAAAAAATCAGACATAGACAATATCCTAGCAACACAGTCAGACATGGACATTAGCTTAGCAACACAGTCAGACACTGACATTGCCCTAGCAACACAGTCAGACACGGACATTGGCCTAGCAAAGCAGTCAGACATGGACATTGGCCTAGCAACTCAGTCAACATGGACATTCGCTTCGCAACACACTCAGACATGGACATTAGCTTAGTAACAGTCAGACATAGACATTAGCTTAGCAACACAGTCAGACATGGACATTAGCTTAACAACACAGTCAGACATGGACATTGGCCTAGCAACACAGTCATCCAGTGAAGGACCCTTAAAACTATGAGCTGTACGGTCAGATATTTAAATGGTATTTATATATCAGAGGCTTTAATCCATAGCAACATACAGATACTGTCTTTCCCTTCTCTACCTGCAGGCTGTTGGGGTGTGTGATGGTAGTAACCATGGCAGTGTGGAGCATGGAGATGCACTTCCTGAGAGTGTCCAGGCAGCGGTGGAGCTGCTCTGCCAGACCAGCATCATACAAGGTAGCAGCCCTCCCTTGGACAAAACCACGCAGCTGCAGCAGTCTCTCAGAGAAGCTCTGGAAGGAGCAGAGCAGGGAGGGCATGTTCCTACAGGATCCTAATGCCTCCAGAGTCTCCAGGACCCCCTCTGCTGTTGACACCACCTTCCTCACGCAGGAGTCATCCTCTACCAGGAGCACCTGCGAGTTACGGGGGAGGGGAATCAGAGCACATTTTTAATCTAAATGCTGTTAATGATCAAGTCAGTTCCTGTAAAGTTTGTAAACCTTTTTATTAAATGCTGTATATATAGAGTGTTGCAGCATGAAAGATCATAAATTATCAGCCCGAACCCACAGACAGATTTTAAAGATATATTTTTAGCGTTATTCCTCTTTCTCTCTCTGACTGCATTATCTCACAAAACGTATGGAATGTGGGATGAATGGAACAATATTGGTAGTTATTAAATGTGGGTAAATATATTACAGTAGTTTGTAATCTCTAGTTGCATACTGTGCTTGTAAATTATTCTTCCGGTTTGCACATATCTAGTTTTAGGGGAAAATGCAAGTGAAATACTTGCACTGAAGAGCCCTGAAAATATTTGTCTACAGGTTTACAAATATATATACCGGTACATTTACAAATCACATATTACACATCTGCACAATTCTGTTCACACTAACATGCAGTTGTGGCTCATGCTACACATTTAGGGACAAGGTCAGCAATTGTACATAGTTCTGCGACAGCACTGATGAGTTCAGATGTATTGTTAAGAAATGATGGTATTGTACAAACACAACAGTCACAGGCTTAAACCCAACAAATAGTACACATCTTTATGTGAACATACGTGAACATACCTGGAACATGGCCAACAGCACACTCTGTGTGGCGTTGCTGAGCTCCTCTCTGTGCTCGGCTAGCCAGGGCTGGATGCACAGTCTCTGCACCGCCAGGAGAACGTGCTGACCAGCCACTGTGATTGGTTCCACCTGCGACAACAACTCCACCCTCATGACGGCATCCTCAGTCTTTGCTGCTTGCCTGGGAAGGTCAGATGTCAGGGTTAGGGACAGGTTGTATTTAGGGTTAGGGTCAGGGTTCGGGACAGGTTGTATTTAGAGTTCAGCATGTTGACAGGGTTGTAGTCAGGGTTGAGGACAATGCAACACTGGGTCATCTTGCAGTGACATTTTTGAATGCTCACTCAATAGGATAGCATGGCAGGGTATGTACAGTGAAATATATGATTTTGGAGCAGAGCCTGACCTCACCTTGAGGCCTCGGCGGCCATGTTTCTGGTTGCTGTGGCCACGGCTAGCGCTGCAGCCTCCAGAAGGGCAAACTTTTCATCCTCCTCTCCTGTCCTTTCCGCCTGTCCTGTCTTCTCCTCTCCTCTCTCATTCAGCAGCACCAGCCGACAGAACTGTGATGAAAGAGGAGCTAGCACCCTTTCCATCGTTACCGTGCGGACTATGCCAGGCTGAGCCAGAGACACCATCCCTAGGTCTAAGGTGGACAGGTACAGTGAAGGATGGGAACAGAGGTAGACAGGTGGAGAGGCAGACAGGTGGCCAGGTAGACATGTGGAGTGGTAGACAGGTGGAGAGGTAGACAGGTAGATAGGTAGACAGGTGGAGAGACAGACAAGAGGAGAGATGGACAGAGAGACAGGTGGAGAGGTAGACAGGTGGACAGGTAGACAGGTGGAGAGGTACACAGGTAGAGCGGTAGACAGGCTGACGGATAAATAGATGAGTGGAGAGGTGGAACGGCAGACAGACGGAGAGGCAGACAGGTGGAGAGGCAGACAGACGGAGAGGCAGACAGGTGGAGAGACAGACAGGTGGAGAGGCAGACAGGTGGAGAGGCAGACAGGTGGAGCGGCAGACAGGTGGAGCGGAAGACAGATGGACAGGGAGGTAGAAAAGCCGGCAGACAGAAAAAATGGTGCTGTTCATTGTCTGTCAAAACATACAATACTTTGGATATTAAAATCCACACACACGCTATCACAATTATTACAATTATTCAGCAGGACCCATACAGAGTTATGGCCACACATATACAACAAGGCAGCAGTTATGGTTAGCGTCCCAAAAAGAACCGTGCCTAAATTGTGTTTTGAAACAGCATGAGGAGTTCTCCAGCTGTCTGTAGCATCAACGTAAGTTTCAAAGTTTTCAACGTTATCACTGTATCATTGTAGAGTATTAACAGGACTGGTGCTTACCTGTATGGTAGACCTCTGCACAATGACATGTTGAACCTTAATTATTAACGCCTCGTATTGAGGAACCCAGTAGGGCTTCCATAGCAACCAGTGTCAGGTGAACAGCTGACTAAGCCTCACAGTAGTTGTGTTCCACTGCATGCAGTACCTGACTTGAAGCAGCCAATGACATTTCAACAGCACTTCAAGTCAGCCGGCTGCAGGCATCTGCACCACCGAAGCTGCGTGAAGCAGAACACAGCTAATATGGTTTATTCTCACTCAGGTCATGAACTTTGCAAGGTTGCCGTTCCTTAATAGTCTAGTAAGTGACTGAGAAACTGAGAACATTATGCATTAATGGTTTTGTCATTTTTCTAACATAATACACCAAACATTCTTGAAAGGGAATTAAAAATATGTACAACATCCACATTTGTACAAAATATTGGCGAGTGGAGAGCAGGCTACAGTAGTGCTAAGCAACCAGCAGAGAGCAGCACACACCACAGAGCGCAGCTGGCTGGCTTGACGCCAAACAGAAATAGCCTTAAGTTGTTTTGAACAAAAGAATGTACAAAAAGACCACTTTAATCTCAACTTTATCAACCGATAAATATACATTTGGAGCGTCAGTTACAACATCAAACATATTAGAGCCATAATTTTTAACATATGATAATTCAGTGACAGTAGTATATTCAAAACAAAATCCAAATTATGTGAAGAAAGGTGACAATATACAAATCAGACACCTAACCATCACAGGTGAGATACACATAAAACATCAAGTGTTTGTCTCTGCATTCATCAGTAGAGAAAATCTTTACGGTGCAGAGGAAAGGTGTGAATACGTACAGTATTCGCCATGCCAGTGGAATTAAGAGAGTAAGTGTGCTTCTCTCAAAGCAACAAACCTATACAAATTAAGATAGAGAGATGAAAAGAGAGAGATGAAGAGAAAGAAAGATGAAGACAGAGATGGAGAGACAGATGAAGAGGGAGAGAAATGAACACAGAGCTAGAAAGATGGAGAGCTGAGGAGAGAGAGAATAGTTTAGAGGGTTTGACTGTGGCCAGTTAAGCTTCCTCCTCCAGAGACAATATGAAAACACTCCAGACCCAAGGCCATCTGCACCTCTGAACACATTAACATTCATTACGCTAACACATACTGCTAATACATGCTGCTAACACACTCATGCTGCTAACTTGCTCATACTTCTAACACTCAGACTGCTAACACTCATGATGCTAACAGTCATACTGCTGACAGTCATACTGCTAACATATGCTGCTAACACACTCATGCTGCTAACAGTCATACTGCTAACACGCATACTGCTAACACTCATGATGCTAACAGTCATACTGCTGACAGTCATACTGCTAACACTCATGCTGTTAACAGTCATACTGCTAAAAGTCATGCTGCTGACACTCTCATACTGTTAACACATGCTGCTAACACACTCATGCTGTTAACAGTCATACTGCTAAAAGTCATGCTGCTAACACACTCATACTGCTAACACTCATGCTGCTAACACACTCATACTGCTAACACTCATGCTGCTAACACACTCATACTGTTAACACTCATGACGCTAACAGTCATACTGCTCACAGTCATACTGCTAACACATGCTGCTAACACTAATGCAGCTAATACTCATGCTGCTAACACACTCATGCAGCTAACACTCATGCTGCTAACACATTCATCCATCTAACATAATTATGCTACTAACACACTCATTCTGCAAAAATACTCTGCTAACACACTTGTGCTGCAAACACACATCCTGCTGACACGCACTGCTAACACTCATGCCGCATACAAGCTGCTGACAAACAAACAGCCAACACACACTCACTGTTAACACAAACTGCTAATGTACACACTGCTAACACACACTGCCAATACAAACACTGGCAACACACTCATGCTGCTAACATGCACTTTAATCTGAGGACTCACTAGAATCAATCTGACATTACACACTTCAGAACGACATAACTACATAAGAGGGAGAGGGGAGAGGGAGGAGGGGTAGGGAGAGGACAAGGAAGCCATGGATGATGGGTGCATGTATTATAGGAGGCACAGAGAGAGTAAATGGGGAGGGGGCGGGGGGTTGTGTATTCCAGAATGTTCTCTAACGAAGGCAAATTTTCAGCTTTCAACATTCCAACATGTTGACTTAAGCAACTGGCCCCAGAAGCATGCAGAAGAGGAAAGACACATTCCCTCTTTCATTCTCTCACTCCCCTTCTCTCTCTGTCTTACATGTTATTTCCGTTCCTCTCTCTCTTTCTCTCGCACCTTTTCCTTTCTCTCACCCTGCCTCTCTCTTAGATCCCCTTTTCCTCTTTCTCTCTCTCACCCTCCTGTCCTCTCTCTCAATTTCTCACTTTCAAGATCTGCTTTTCTTCTTTCTCCCTCCTGTCCTCCACCCATCTGCCTCTGTACTCCACCAATTTAGCTCTGTACGTTGTCTGATGTGCAAGTTTACTTCAGCTGCTTCCAGTTGTGTCTCTGGCCAACAAGAAAGGGCTAAGGTTGATCGTGCCTTGATCATTTCAGAGGAGAAGGATAACCACGACTGGGGCTGGGACTAGTTATGGAACCCTGGACTAGAACTATCTTGGGGATTGGGACTGGGAAAATATCTAGGACTGGGACTTTTGAGTTTGGGACTAGGATCTAGGCTCCACAACTATAACACACTGGGACTAGGACTCGCTCCAGGATTACAACTACCTAAGGGATGGGCTCTAGCTCTGGGAAAGGGACTAACTCTGTGACTGGGACTAGATCCATTTCTGGGCACTGGGAATAGAACTAGCTCTGGGCACTGGGACTAAAACCATCTCTGGGCACTGGGACTAGAACCATCTCTTAGCACTGGGACGTGGACTAGCTCTGGGCACTGGGAATAAAACCATCTCTGGGCACTGGGACTTGCTCTGGTATCTAGGAATGGAACTATAACTGGGACTGAGACTTCTCAATTGGACTAGAACTGACTCTGAGTGTATGACAGGCTCTTGGCACTGGGACTGGAACACTGGGATTACCACTAGCTCTGTGTTTAGCACTGACTTTGGAAGACTGGGACTTTGACTAGCTCTGTGTTTAGCACTGACTTTGGAAGACTGGGACTTTGACTAGCTCTGTGTTTAGCACTGGGACTGGAACATTGGGATTAGGAAGAGCACTGGGCACTAGAACTATCTTCATAGTGACATATCGAAAGAAAGGAAACAAAGGTCTAGATACAATCTTTCATTCTCAAATCTGAACACATAAACTCACTCAAAAACACTGCACATTACATATGATTTGCGATTACAAGCAAAAAAAGGCATCAGTTCTTATCTGACTTCAGTGCTTTGTAAAAATATATGTTGGCTTCACCCACCCAACAGTTTCTCCTGAAGCCCATAGTACAATGTGGCTTTAGACTGCAGGTATAAAAATAAAGTGTGCTATGACCAAGAGACCTGAGGGTGTGAAGTCTAGTATCAATGATCCCCACAGACAGAAAAGTCTGCTTAAACAAATGCCTACCTGGCTATCTACCTGGCAGGGTGACTGGCAACCAGGTTGACTAACTACCTGGCTGAGTATCTGATGGGCAACCTGGCTGGCAAGCTGGTTTGCTGGCTAAATGGCAAATTAGCTACCTGGCAGGTAGGTTGACTAGCTACCAGGTTGACTAGCTACCAGGTTGGCTAGCTACCTAGTTGGCTATTTGGCTGGTTTGCTGACTAACTTGTTAACTAGCTGGCTGGCTAGTTCACTGGATAGGTGGCTGGCTAGCTACCTGGTTATCTATTTGGTTGCCTGGCTCGTTAGATAGCTAGCTGGTCACCAAGATGGTTAATTGGCAGTGGGTAAGGCTTTTCCATGTTTATCTTCACAGGGTTCAACAGAGATCCATAGCAAATCTGTGGGGAGTCACACACCCCTGAGGAGCCACACTCGCTAGGCCTTAGGATGAAACTTCCTGTATCACAAGCGTAAATGTCAGTCAAGTCTCTGGAAAATCTTGAGAATATTCTTCTCTTCCACATATGGAAGACAGGAGGCCTGGGCTTGTGTCTAAGGGGCTGGTGATGGATCCTGTCACCATTTCTTTGTCCTCATCGGCTCACTCCCCTCACACCCCTCAGTGACTCTTCTCCACCCAGTCCCAGCTCTCGTCGCTGTCCTTCCTGTTCTTCTCCGCTTCTAGAATTTCCCGGTAACGACGACGGAAGAACCCCATCTGGAAAAGGAGAGTGAGGATGAGAGGAAAGGGGAACAGTGAGTAAGTAAGAGAAGGATAAACGAGATGAGTGAGATAAGAGGGAGAGAGATGAAGAGAGAGAGGCCATAGGTGAAGTACAGCGGAAAGAGAGAAAGGATAAGGGTAAGGTACGGGTAAAAGAGGGTGAAGTATGAGTGAGAGATGGGAAAAGAGGGTGAGAGATGAGTGGGAGATGGGGAAAGAGGATGAGAGATGAGTGAGAGATGGGAAAGGAGGGTGAGGAATGAGTGAGAGATGGGAAAAGGTCAAGTCTCTGGAAAATCTTGAGAATATTCTTCTCTTCCACATATGGAAGACAGGAGGCCTGGGCTTGTGTCTAAGGGGCTGGTGATGGATCCTGTCACCATTTCTTTGTCCTCATCGGCTCACTCCCCTCACACCCCTCAGTGACTCTTCTCCACCCAGTCCCAGCTCTCGTCGCTGTCCTTCCTGTTCTTCTCCGCTTCTAGAATTTCCCGGTAACCGACGACGGAGAACCCCTGGAAAAGGAGAGTGAGAGTGAGGTATAGAGTGAAAAGGGGAACAGTGAGTAAGGGTAAGCAGAAGGATTGAAACGAGATGATGAGTAAGAGGGAGAGAGATTGAAGAGAGAGAGGCATAGGTGAAGTACAGCGGAAAGAGAGAAAGGATAAGGGTAAGGTACGGGTAAAAGAGGGTGAAGTATGAGTGAGAGATGGGAAAAGAGGGTGAGAGATGAGTGGGAGATGGGGAAAGAGGATGAGAGATGAGTGAGAGATGGGAAAGGAGGGTGAGGAATGAGTGAGAGATGGGAAAAGGGGATGAGGTATGAGTGAGAGATGGGAAAAGAGGATAAGAGATGAGTGAGAGATGGGAAAAGAGGATGAGGTATGAGTGAGAGATGGGAAAAGAGGATGAGAGATGAGTGAGAGATGGGAAAAGAGGATGAGGTATGAGTGAGAGATGGGAAAAGAGGATGAGAGATGAGTGAGAGATGGGACAAGAGAATGAGGTATGAGTGAGAGATGGGAAAAGAGGATGAGGTATGAGTGAGAGATGGGAAAAGAGGATGAGGAATGAGTGAGAGATGGGAAAAGAGGATGAGAGATGAGTGAGAGATGGGAAAAGAGGATGAGGAATGAGTGAGAGATGGGAAAAGAGGATGAGAGATGAGTGAGAGATGGGAAAAGAGGATGAGGTATGAGTGAGAGATGGGAAAAGAGGATGAGGTATGAGTGAGAGATGGGAAAAGAGGATGAGAGATGAGTGGGAGATGGGGAAAGAGGATGAGAGATGAGTGAGAGATGGGAAAGGAGGGTGAGGAATGAGTGAGAGATGGGAAAAGAGGATGAGAGATGAGTGAGAGATGGAAAAAGAGGATGAGGTATGAGTGAGAGATGGGAAAAGAGGATGAGAGATGAGTGAGAGATGGGAAAAGAGGATGAGGTATGAGTGAAGAAAGGGGTTCAGGTGATGTATGGAGGGAGAGGAGCAGGTACAAATAGTAAGAGGGGCAGGTACAAGGGTAAAAGGGGCAGGATTAGATGGAGAGGGAGGCAGAAAGGCATGGAAAAGAAGTGTGGTATGTGTGTGTAGTAACTGTGGTGTGTGTTTCAGACCAACTGTACAGTGGTGTGGTGCATAGTTGTGGTGTGTTACCTTCCAGAGAAGCACAGCGAGCAGCAGGAAGAGCAGGATACCAATCAGCAGGCTGATGGCTATGATCCAGCCTACCACGTAGCCTCGTGGCTCCTGGCTGTGTAACGCCTCAAACACTACCTGTATCACACGCACACAGTGGTTACTACACACACACTGTGGTTACTTCACACATACCACAAATACCACACACACAATGGTTACTACACACATACCCTACGAATCCTACACATACACACCATGGTTACTACACACACACACCACAGTTACCACACACACACATACAATGGTTACACAAACTCATGTACTTACATATAACTGAAAAAGTACATCAAATACTAATTATGTTATCAACAATTAGTTTCTAACTGTTTGGTTTGTGCCTGCCCCTGCCCCTGGTCATGTCCCTGCCTCTAATCCTGCCCCTGGTCCTGCCCTTGCCCCTGTCCCTGGTCCTGGTCCTGCCCCTGTCCCTGTCCCTGCCCCTACACTTACCCCAGTCCCTAAAGAGTTTCTCACATCAATCTTCCCGATACAAACCAACATGGAATTCATGTTGACATTGTTGATGATAAAGACCATTTATAAACACTATAGTAGCAGCTTTGCTAAATACACATTTCAACCCCCCATGAAGCAGTGTTCTATAAATAGTAATTTTGTGGGTAAATATTTGTTATATAGTCAGTTTCCCATGGTAAGTATGCACTATGGCCAGAGGATGATCTATCTCTGGTGCTGAACACGTCCCCATGGAGGATAGGCTCCAGCATGGAGGGAAGAGCTAAAAGGTATAGACCCTACCATATGGGATGGAAGAAGAATCATTTAACCAAAATAAAGAACCAATTGAACTATGAGTTCAATAATATCTATGCTTTGAACCCAGGGTGAAACCAGCTTAGCCTTTCTTTAACATGGAGAACCATCCCAGAACAGAGCAGAGAACATAAACGAGAAACAAGGAGACTGGTGATACGTTTGTTCTCTGTCTCCTGAATGCTTCTTTCCCCCCAGTCTGTGGAATCCTTGAATTGTTCTGGATTCCAGAGTGCTTGCGTGTTCTGTGATCTGCCTGGTTGTTCTGAAGTCCCGCCAAGCTGCCAGTGTTAGTCACGGACACTAATGCTTAGACATGTTGGCCCCGCGGCCTCTGCTCTGAGGCAGTAACTTATCCAGCCTGTCCTCTCATCTCTGCCTTACAGTGGGCTTGTTGTCATAACAGGGGGGATGGGGATAGCACCTCTCTTCTCTGATTATCAGTTGTAAAAGCAAATTTGCTTCTAATTAACAAAACTAAAATTCTCTATTTTCCTAGTTTCATTTCATTGTGAATGCCTTCGCTGATCACATTAGTTTAATCACGGAAGACTACTGCACTAAGTTGGGATATAAAAAGAACACCTGCCAAATATTTATGTGGCAGGATGTCTGGTGCTCGAGTCGAGCTATCCGAAGGAAGCTCACTGAAGACCAGAGAAAACTCACTGGAGACCAGAGAAAGCTCACTGGAGACCAGAGAAAACTCACTGCAGACCATAGGACACTCACTACAGACCAGAGAAAGCTCACTGCAGACCATAGGACGCTCACTGCAGACCATAGGACACTCACTGCAGACCATAGGATGCTCATTGCAGACCATAGGACACTCACTGCAGACCAGAGAAAGCTCACTGCAGACCATAGAACACTCACTGCTGATGATAAGAAGCTCACTGCAGACCATATGACACTCACTGCAGACCAGAGAAAGCTCATTGCAGACCATAGAACGCTCACTGCAAACGATAAGAAGCTCACTGCAGACCATAGGACGCTCACTGCAGACCACAGGACGCTCAATGCAGATCAGAAAAAGCTCACTGCAGACCGTAGGACGCTCACTGCAGACCATATGAAGCTCATTGTAGATCACAGGGCGCACACTGCAGACCATAGGAAGTTCACTGTAGACAACAGGACGCTCACTGCAGACCATAAGACACTCACTGCGGACCATAGGACACTCACTGCAGACCATAGAACACTCACTGTAGACCACAGGACGCTCACTGCAGACCATAGGATGCTCACTGCAGACCATAGGACACTCACTGCAGACCATAGGACACTCACTGCAGACCATAGGATGTTCACTGCAGACCATAGGACACTCACTGCAGACCACAGGACGCTCACTGCAGATCAGAGAAAGCTCACTGTAGACCATAGGATGCTCACTGCAGATCATATGAAGCTTACTGTAGACCACAGGACGCTCACTGCAGACCATAGGATGCTCACTGCAGACCATAGGAAGATCACTGCAGACCACAGGATGCTCACTGCAGACCATAAGAAGCTCACTGCAGACCATAGGACGCTCACTACAGACCATAAGACACTCACTGCAGACCACAGGATGCTCAATGCAGATCAGAAAAAGCTCACTGCAGACCATATGAACCTCACTGTAGACCACAGGATGCTCACTGCAGACCATAGGACACTCACTGCAGACTATAGGACACTCATTGCAGACCATAGGACGTTCATTGCAGACCATAAGACACTCACTGCAGACCACAGGACGCTCACTGCAGATCAGAGAAAGCTCACTGCAGACCATAGGACACTCACTGCAGACCATATGAAGCTCACTGCAGACCACAGGACGCTCACTGCAGACCATAGGATGCTCACTGCAGACCATAGGAAGCTCACTGCAGACCAGAGAACGCTCACTGCAGACCATAAGAAGCTCACTGTAGACCAGACAAAGCTCACTGCAGACCATAGGACGCTCACTGCAGACCATAGGACGCTCACTGCAGACCAGAGGAAGCTCACTGCAGACCATAAGACGCTCACTGCAGACCATAGGAAGCTCATTGAAGATCATAGGACACTCACTGCAGACAATAGTACGCCCACTGCAGACCATAGTACGCTCACTGCAGATCATAGAAAGCTCACTGCAGATCAGAGAAAGCTCACTGCAGACCATAAGACATTCACTGCAGACCATAGGAAGTTCACTCCAGAACATAGAATGCTCACTGCAGACCATAGGGCGCTCACTGCAGACCATAGGAAGCTCACTGTAGACAGGACATCAATACACCTAACAGGACATCAGTACACCTGACAGGACGTCAACACACCTGACAGGACATCAATGCACCTGACAGGACATTAGTACATCTGACAGGACATTAGTACACCTGACAGGACATCAGTACACCTGACAGGACATCAGCACACCTGACAGGACATCAATACACCTGACAGGACATCAATACACCTGACAAGACATCAATACACCTGAC
Organism: Plecoglossus altivelis; assembly: GCA_036571765.1. NCBI lineage: Eukaryota > Metazoa > Chordata > Actinopteri > Osmeriformes > Plecoglossidae > Plecoglossus > Plecoglossus altivelis. Next base: position 73,050 of record BROE01000016.1, read on the forward strand.
AAGACATCAGTACACCTAACAGGACATCAATACACCTAATAGGGCATTAGTACACCTGACAGGACACCAATACAACTGACAGGACATCAGTACACCTGACAGGACATCAGTACACCTGACAGGACATCAGTACACCTGACAGGACATCAATACACCTGACAGGACATCAATACACCTGACAGGACACCAGTACACCTGACAGGACATAATCAAAATAGTCCCAAGGAGGTTTCACTGCTCTAACATGTCAATCCTACACACAGATACCACAATGTGACTGGCTATTTATGTGATGACAGTTTTGCATACTTACCGATACATCTTCTGATAGGCCATTGGTAATCTCCATGGCAACAGCAGTGTCATCCACACGTATGCTCCCCCTGGTCACAAATTGGATCATAGAGGAGCTGTCCTGTAGATAGAAGCAAGTAATTTACCTTACTCTACACCACAGATAATGTTAGAAGAAGTATACTTTACACCACTGATAGTGTTAGAAGACTACTCTATACCCCTGATAGTGTTAGAAGACTACACTACACCACTGATAGTGTTAGAAGACTACACTACATCACTGGTAGTGTTAAAAGACTACACTACACCACTGATAGTGTTAGAAGACTACACTACACCACTGATAGTGTTGGAAGACTACTCTATATCCCTCGTTCACCTATGTTCTCATATTCCATGAATTCGCTTATGAGTGTGTAGAGGACAAAGCAATGTCCTGGTATGAAGGAACAGCTGTATTATATCTCATCCTAGAGGTTTGTCAGAATGATAGAGCCTACCCTCTTCAGAATCTCCACGTTTAGCAGCATCTTCATGTCCACACTCAACGCCTCCTCTTTGGCCTGGGAGCCCAGACGACAGGATATCGTCAGACAGGCCCTGCCTGGACGATCACAGTCCTGGGGTGAATGATGGAGGGGAGGGGAGGGAGGGAGGGAGAGGATAGCACCGGAGGAAGGGAGGGAGGGTGCAGGGGAAGGGAGGGGGTGGGGGAGGGA
>BROE01000016.1:74937-109199 GCA_036571765.1 Plecoglossus altivelis
GGGAGGGAGGGGAGGGGGGGAGGGAGAGGATAGCAGGGTAGGGGAGGGAGAAAGAGGATAGCAAGGGAGGGGAGTGGATGAGGGAGCAGAGGGGAGGAAGGGTGCAGGGGAAGGGAGGGGGTGGGGGAGGGAGGGAGAGGATGGCAAGGAAGGAAACAGGGGAGGGAGAGGAGGGAGGAAGAGATGCAGGGGGACAGGGAGTTAGGAGGGGGGAGACTCAGCAAAAGGTGGGGTAAATAATGTTAAGATGTTAGAGCATGTGTGTGTGTATTCACCAGGACCCTGCGTCCAGACTTGGTGAAGAAGGAGAATATAGTGTGGAAAACACTTTCTCTGTCTCTGGGCAGGAAACAGGGGTTAGGATTCCTGTGTACAGAACAGTTACCTCTCCCATCAGACACCTGAAGAGCAGGAGGAGGAGAGGTGGGGAGGAAGGGGAGGGGAGGGGAGGAAAAGGAGGGGAGGAAGGTGGGGAAGTGGAGCGGAGGAGGGTATACGTATAAGGTCTGTCATAGTACCAGGTCTATCATAGTACCAGGTCTATCATAGTATAAGGTCTATCATAGTACCATGTCTATCACAGTACCAGGTCTATCACAGTATAACGTCTATCACAGTATAAGGTCTATCACAGTACCAGGTCTAGCACAGTACTAAGTCTATCACAGTATAAGGTCTATCACAGTATCAGGTCTAGCACAGTACTAAGTCTATCACAGTATAAGGTCTATCATAGTACCAGGTGTATCACAGTACCAGGTTTATAACAGTATAAGGTCTACTATAGTACCAGGTCTATCACAGTCTCAGGTTTATCACAGTACCAGGTCTATCACAGTGCCAGGTCTATCACAGTATCAGGTCTATCACAGTATAGGGTCTATCATAGTACCAGGTCTATCACAGTATAAGGTTTATAACAGTATAAGGTCTATTATAGTACCAGGTCTATCACAGTACCAGGTATATCATAGTACCAGGTCTATCATAGTATAAGGCCTATCATAGTACCAGGTCTATCACAGTACCAGGTTAATTACAGTATACGGTCTATTATAGTACCATGTCTATCACAGTACCAGGTCTATCACAGTATAAGGTCTATCACAGTATAAGGTCTATCACAGTACCAGGTGTATCACAGTACCAGGTTTATAACAGTATAAGGTCTACTATAGTACCATGTCTATCACAGTACCAGGTCTATCACAGTACAAGGTCTATCACAGTCTCAAGTCTATCACAGTACCAGGTCTATCACAGTACAAGGTCTATCACAGTCTCAAGTCTATCACAGTACCAGGTCTATCACAGTATCAGGTCTATCACAGTATCAGGTCTATCAAAGTATCCCTTACCAGAGCAGACCAGAGACCCCTGACAGGGTCCCATACCGGATCCCCCAGACCTGGCCCCCCAAAACTGTCACCCCGGACCTGGCCCCCCAGGCCTGGCCCCCTAGACCTGGCCCCCCAGACCTGACCCTCCAGTCCTGGCCCCTGTCCTGGCCCCGGTCCTGGCCCCTGTCCTGGCCCCGGTCCTGGCCCCTGTCCTGGCCCCGGTCCTGGCCCCTGTCCTGGCCCCGGTCCTGGCCCCTGTCCTGGCCCCGGTCCTGGCCCCTGTCCTGGCCCCGGTCCTGGCCCCTGTCCTGGCCCCGGTCCTGGCCCCTGTCCTGGCCCCGGTCCTGGCCCCTGTCCTGGCCCCGGTCCTGGCCCCTGTCCTGGCCCCGGTCCTGGCCCCTGTCCTGGCCCCGGTCCTGGCCCCTGTCCTGGCCCCGGTCCTGGCCCCCCGGTCCTGGCCCCCCAGACCTGGCTCCCCAGACCTGGCCCCCCGGTCCTGGCCCCCCAGACATGGCCCCCCAGACCTGGCCCCAGTCCTGGCCCCCCGGTCCTGGCCCCCCAGACATGGCCCCCCAGACCTGGCCCCGGTCCTGGCCCCTGTCCTGGCCCCGGTCCTGGCCCCTGTCCTGGCCCCGGTCCTGGCCCCCCGGTCCTGGCCCACCAGACCTGGCCCCCCAGTCCTGAACCCAGTCCCGGCCCCAGCCCTGGCCTCAAGACCTGGCACCAATCCTGGCCCCCCAGTCCTGGCCCCCCAAACCTGGCTCCCCAGCCCTGGCCCCAGACCTGGCCCCCCGGTCCTGGCCCCCCAGTCCTGGCACCAATCCTGGCCCCCCAGTCCTGGCCCCCCAGACCTGACCCTCCAGTCCTGGCCCCCCAGACCTGGCCCCGGTCCTGGCCCCTGTCCTGGCCCCGGTCCTGGCCCCTGTCCTGGCCCCGGTCCTGGCCCCCCGGTCCTGGCCCACCAGACCTGGCCCCCCAGTCCTGGCCCCCCAGACCTGGCCCCGGTCCTGGCCCCTGTCCTGGCCCCGGTCCTGGCCCCTGTCCTGGCCCCGGTCCTGGCCCCTGTCCTGGCCCCGGTCCTGGCCCCCCGGTCCTGGCCCACCAGACCTGGCCCCCCAGTCCTGAACCCAGTCCTGGCCCCCCAGCCCTGGCCTCCAGACCTGGCACCAATCCTGGCCCCCCAGTCCTGGCCCCCCAGTCCTGGCCCCCCAGTCCTGGCCCCCCAGTCCTGGCCCCCCAGTCCTGGCCCCCATTCCTGGCCCCCCAGTCTTGGCCCCCCAGACCTGGTCCCCCAGACCTGGCCCCACATGACATGAAGACAAGCAAGAATTATAGACATCATATAGATGAATGCAGAGCACCTGCAGGGAGAAAACCAATAAACACTGTTGTAGAGTGAATGGAGGGAGGGATGGAGGGACAGAGAGAGAAGTCAAATTTAATTCACGGATTTAGAGATGAATAGATGGATACATGAAAGTATACAGATTGTGGTCCCACCTGAGTGTCAATAATGTGGAACATCTCTGCTCCAGTACCAGATAACCTGCTGGGGATCCTGATGTCTACCATGGAGCCAGGTAACCTGCTGGGACCATTGTTTATCACCTGGGGGATGAAGGCAGGGGCATGGAGAGGAGGAGGGAGGGGGAGGGGCAGGGGGGTGGAGAGGAGGGAGGGGCAGGGGCAGGGGAAGGGGGAGGTGGAAGAGGAGAGAGGAATATAGTATATAGGATTTAGTATAGCATAAATTGCAGGATGTAGTATATAAGTGGGTACCTGGAAGGTGAGGTTGACAGGCTGGAAATTGCATTCCAGATCCTGCAGCTGAATAAAACGAGACTCATCGATGGAGTTGCCATACGTTCCGTAGACAAACGAGCTGGGAGTCACCACCCTGGTAGACACAAAGCCAAACAGGTCAACCAGACAGGTCAGCCAGACAGACAGACAGGCAGGCAGGCAGGCAGGCAGGCAGGCCAGACAGACAGGTCAGCCAGACAGGTCAGCTAGAAAGGTCAGCCAGACAGGTAAGCCAGACAGGCAGGTAGGTAGGTCCTTACTATGCCTCCCCTCCAAAACATAAAAACAATCTCCTCTCCCTGTCCTCTCCTCCTTACCCCTCCTCTCACCTCCTATCCTCCTCACCCCTCCTTTCCTCCTCTCCCCTCCTCTCCTCCTCACCCCTCCTCTCCTCCTCTCGCCTCCTCTCCTCCTCACCCCTCCTCCTCTCATTATCCTCTCCTCCTCTCCTCTCCTTTCCTCCTCAACCCTCCTTTACTCCTCACCCCTCCTCTCCTCCTCTCCCTATCCTCTCCTCCTCACCCCTCCTCTCCCTATCCTCTTCTTCCATAACTTTGTGTCCTTTGACCAGACCCACATGAGGCACATACATACCAAGCACACATCCATGCAGACACATAAACACACACCTTCCTTACCCAGTGATAGTTGTGTCCACCTCATGTACCAGCGGTACAGACAGATGCAGTGTGTTGTCCTGAAGCTTGTGTTCTGGGTTGGCACTGTAGCCAGGAATTATACACAGGAAATGTATTAATCATTTATTCAAAGTAACATGAAATGAGCGTGAAGAGTTCTGACAGTATAGACACTTCCATACTAGAACATCCACAGGTGTATAAACAAGTTACCTTTTAGCCTGAACTATGAACTGTAGGGTTTTATCCTGCCCTGACAGCCGACTGCTGTCAAAGATCACCGCAAGGTGGTACTGAGGGGAGGAGGAGAGAGTAGGGAGAGGAGGGGAGGAGGGGGTGGGGGAAAGGTGGAGGAACATAATGTGTGGGTTGATATGGCTACCTTGGGCTTCAGGTGTAATATAGGTTAATATAGGTTCCAATAATGATGCTTAAGTTGCCATAGCGCCCTGCGATTTGCTGGCCCCAGTCCAGGGTGTACCCTGCCTATGGCCTGAAAGCTACTGGGTTAGGCTCCAGTCACCTGTGACCCCTAAATGGGAACAAGTGGCACTGCAATCCCTCCCAGGGATTAGCAGTAGATAATGGATGGATGGAAGTTGCCATAGCTACCTTGGTCTGTGCTCTCATGAAGGGGAATCCCACGCTGCATTTCAGAAAATCGAACTCAACCAAATCACAGGAAATTCCCTTTTCCTCCTGGAGCACACACACATAACACAAACACAAAGGGTTCACACACAGGGTTCAGTAACACACACACACACAAAGTTCACATGCACACACAAAGTTTAGTAACACACACACATATCACACATGCACAGATCAAACACACACACAATTCAAACACACGTGCACACACAGAGGTGAAGGATGAGGGAAGGAGAGGAGGGAAGGAGAGGAGGAGAGGAGAAGGGAAGGAGAGGAGGATAACAGGAAGGAGAGAGAGGAGGAGGGTAGGAGAGGAGGATGGTGTGTTTGGATGCTTGACTAAACAGTGGTGAGCTTCTCCATCTGCCCTGTCTAAACACATCTTCCCCATGCTTGGAAGCTGGAGGAGGGGTGAGTGAGGAGACATCAAGAGGCTGTTTTCTGGCTGGGCTGGGAGTTTGTTTCAAGGGTGATGTGTAAGGCCTGGTGTGTGGTGGGGTGGTGTCAGGTTGGGGTGGTATGTGGTAGGGGAGTGTAGTATAGTGGGGGTAGTGTGTGGTAGGGGTGGTGTGTATGAGGATGGTGTGTGGAAGGGGCGGTGTGTGGTATGGGTGGTGAGTAGTATGGGTTGTGTGTGGTATGGGTGGTGTGTGGTATTGAAGGTGTGTATGAGGGTGGTGTGTAGTAGGGGTGGTATGTGGTAGGGGAGTGTAGTATAGTAGGGGTAGTGTGTAGTAGGGGTGGTGTGTATGAGGGTAGTGTGTGATATGGGTGATATGTGGTATGGGTGGTGTGTGGTATGGGTGGTGTGTATGAGGGTGGTGTGTGGTAGGGGTGGTATGTGTGGGGAGTGTAGTATAGTAGGGGTAGTGTGTGGTAGGGATGGTGTTTATGAGTGTAGTGTGTGGTAGGGGTGGTGTGTGGTAGGGGAGTGTAATATAGTAGGGGTAGTGTGTGTTAGGGGTGGTGTGTGGTAGGGTAGTGTAGTATAGTAGGGGTAGTGTGTGGTAGGGTTTGTGTGTATGAGGATGTTGTGTGGTAGGGGTGGTATGTGGTAGGGGAGTGTAGTATAGTAGGGGTAGTATGGGGTAGGGTTCGTGTGTGGTAGGGGTGGTGTGTGGTAGGGGTGGTATGTGGTATGGGTGGTGTATGGTAGGGGAATGTAGTATAGTGGGGGTAGTGTGTGGTAGGGGTGGTATGTGGTATCGGTGGTGTGTGGTAGGGGTAGTGTGTGGCAGGTGTTGTGTGTATGAGGATGGTGTGTCCTCATTCCCTCCTCTATCCTCCCCTCCTCCCCTTCTCTATTCTCCCCTCCCCCCCCCCTCTCCTTTTCTTCTCTATCCTCCCCTCCTCTCCTCCTTTCCTCATCTATCCTCCCCTCCTCTATTCTCCCCTCCTCCCTTCCTTTCCTCCTCTATTCTCCCCTCCTCCTCTCATCCATACTCCCCTCCTTTCCTCCTCTATCATCCCCTCTTCTATTCTCCCCTTCTCCCCTCATCCATCCTCACCTCCTTCCCTCCTCTATCTTCCCCTACTTTATCCTCACTTCCATCCCTCTTCTATCTTCCCCTCCTCTATCCTCCCCTCCTTCCCTCTTCTATCCTCCCCTCCTTTATCCCCCTCCTCTATCCTCCCCTCCTCTATCCTTTCTTCCTCTATTCTCTCTTCCTCTATATCCCCTCCTCTATCCTCCCCTCCTATATTCTCTCCTCCTCTATCCTTCCCTCCTCTATCCTTTCTTCCTCTATTCTCTAAATAAGAATATCTCTAAATAACATGCTTCTACATCCTCCCTCACCATCTTATCATTCCATCCCTCCCCAGTGTCCCTTGTCCAGCTATCTCTTTTCTACCTACCTCTGTCCCTCTCTGCCTTTCTACACCGTGTCCCAGAGGTAATCCCTGCCCCAATCCTGTCCATTAGTTGCCAGAGGAAATAAACGCAGCCTCCATTCCCCCCCTCCCCACTCCCTCCTGATCATATTAAGCAATAATAACCTAACGCCACCCACTGTGTTACTCATACTCCTGTGTGTGTGCTTGTGTGTGTACGTGCGGTGGCAGATTGTGCTCTAGGGAGCGACAGACAGAACCCCCAGAAAACTAGGGTTGCAAGGCTAACAGCCAGGCATGAGAGATTTATGTGAACCATGAAGAAGAGATGTGAACCATGAGAAGGAGATATGAATGAAGAGGAAGAGATGTGGAAGAAATGTAAACCAGAAGAAGGAGATGTGAACCATGAGGAAAAGATGTGAACCTTGAGGAAAAGATGTGAACCTTGAGGGAGAGATGTGAACCACGACGGAGAGATGTGAACCAGAAGGAAAAGATGTGAACCATGAAGAAGAAATGTGAACCTTGAGGAAAAGATGTGAACCTTAAGGGAGAGATGTGAACCATGAGGGAGAGATGTGAACCATGAGGGAGAGATGTGAACCATGAGAGAGAGATGTGAACCATGAGGAGGAGATATGAACCATAAGGGAGAGATGTGAACCATGAGAGAGAGATGTGAACCATGAGGAGGAGATATGAACCATAAGGGAGAGATGTGAGCCATGAGGGAGAGATGTGAACCGGAAGGAAGAGATGTGAACCATGAGGGAGAGATGTGAACCATGAGGGAGAGATGTGAACCATGAGGGAGAGATGTGAACCATGAGGGAGAGATGTGTACCATGAGGGAGAGATGTGAACCATGAGGGAGAGATGTGAACCATGAGGGAGAGATGTGAGCCAGAAGGAAGAGATGTGAACCATGAGGGTGAGATGTGAACCATGAGAGAGAGATGTGAACCATGAGGAGGAGATATGAACCATAAGGGAGAGATGTGAGCCATGAGGGAGAGATGTGAACCGGAAGGAAAAGATGTGAACCATGAGGGAGAGATGTGAACCATGAGGAAGAGATGTGAACCATGAGGAGGAGATATGAACCATGAGGGAGAGATGTGAACCATGAGGAGGAGATGTGTACCATGAGGGAGAGATGTGAGCCAGAAGGAAGAGATGTAAATCAGAAGGAGGAGATGTGAACCAGAAGGAAGAGATGTGAACCATGAGGGTGAGATGTGAACCATGAGGGTGAGATGTGAACCATGAGGGAGAGATGTGAACCATGAGGAAGAGATGTGAACCATGAGGGAGAGATGTAAACCAGAAGGAAGAGATGTGAACCAGAAGGAGGAGATGTGAACCATGAGGGTGAGATGTGAACCATGAGGGAGAGATGTGAACCATGAGGAAGAGATGTGAACCACGTGGGAGAGATGTGAACCATGAGGGTGAGATGTGAACCATGAGGGAGAGATGTGAACCATGAGGGAGAGATGTGAACCATAAGGAAGAGATGTGAACCATGAGGGAGAGATGTAAACCAGAAGGAAGAGATGTAAACCATGAGGGAGAGATGCGAGTCAGAAGGAAGAGATGTAAACCAGAAGGAAGAGATGTGAACCAGAAGGAGGAGATGTGAACCATGAGATAGATATAAGTTATATGTATATGGGGTACATAGGGTGCATGTATGAGTGTGTATGTGAGTGTATGTGTGTCTGTGGGTGTGTGCTGTGTGTGTTTGTAGGTTTAAGGTCGACTCTGTAGCATCAACACGCCTTCAACCTAACAACCATCGCCAGGGGAGAACGCTGTTTCGTTCTCATTTTTATATTTTTCCTTTCCTGTCAGTTCTACCACACCCTGTACTCAGGTTCTGCCAGGGTTAAAACAACATTCACCCTACCAAAACAGTTGGTCATAAAGTATATTCCTCCAAGCTCAGATTTATCAATCAGCTGCAGAACATAGAACTTAAAACATGTTGAGACAAACAGGCAGGCAGGCAGGCAGGCAGGCAGGCAGGCAAGGCAGGGACGATACATTGCCATTTCTGGGAGTGTTGGGTGCTGGTGTTAGGGGAGACGGAGTTTGATGACTCAGTTCATGTTTCATCTGTATATGTGCCAATCACAAGTAGCGATGCTCGCAGACAGGACAAGAGAGACACTACAATAAAGATCGGGAGAAAATATATACAGTAGTTAACTGACCTTCTGCCAGTAGTTGATGTAGAAGACTTCTGAGGAAAAGTTGAGGTAGATGTTGGTGTCGTAGGCATCGTCTCCTGCGTTGGAGATGGTCAGGTTCAGAGAAACATTCTTCACCCCTCCCAGAGCCAGATAGGGTTTACTGTGGAGCCTAGAAGAAAGTGCAGGGAGGATAGGGGAGGAGGAGGTAGGGAGGATAGGGAAGGAGGAGGTAGGGGGATAGGGGAGGAGGAGCAGGGAGGATAGGGGAGGAGGAGGTAGGGAGGATAGGGGAGGAGGAGGTAGGGAGGATAGGGGAGGAGGTGCAGGGAGGATATGGGGAGGAGGTGCAGTGAGGATAGGGGAGGAGGTGCAGGAAGGATAGGGGAGGAGCAGGGAGGATAGGGAAGGAGGAGGTAGGGGGATAGGGAAGGAGGAGCAGGGAGGATAGGGGAGGAGGAGGTAGGGAAGATAGGGGAGGAGGTGCAGGGAGGATAGGGGAGGAGGAGGTGGGGGGATACAGTGGGAGGTCCAGGAAGGATAGGGGAGGAGGTGCAGAGAAGATAGGGGAGGAGGTAGGGGGGATAGGGAAGGAGGTAGGGAGGATAAGGGAGGAGGATAGGTCAGCTGTGGGACTACTCATCTGCTACACCTATTTTTTACATATTCTGTATATATTATCTGTTGAACAAGTTGGGACAGTACAGTACTGTACATTAAATAGTCAAATAGTTATTTATTTTGTAGGGTATCTAGTTTGTAGAGTATCTGTAAATGTCTAGTTACATGAATAGCCTTCACGAGTAAGAACACTGGTGTTTTACTGCTTGTCAAACTGTACGCTTTTGTTTCAAACATCCACTTTGCAAGACACACACAGACACGCCCAGACACACACACACACAACTAAGCTGTAAATGGAAAACACGGTCTAGCAGCCAAGCTCATCACACGACCAAACCCATTCTATACAGCTATGTTGTAACTTCCACTGAGGAAGTTTGTAGGCCAGGAGAGAGGGCGAGATGGAGAGAGGGAAAGAGGGAGAAGGAGAGAGAGAGAGAGAGAGAGGGAGAAAGAGAGAGAGAGGGAGAGGGAGGGAGAGAGAGAGGGAGAGAGGAGTCTTAGCAGGAAGAAGAGAGGATCAAGAATCTAAAATCGTTTTTTACCCGGAGAGCAGCAACTTTCCATGCATCTTCAAGTCAGCAGCACAGTCTTCAGACACACAGTTCTTCTCAAACCATGTCTGGAGAGGAGAGGAAGAGAAGGAGAGAGGGAGAGAGATGACGTTTAAAAAGAGAAAGGAGATAAGATGGCATTTTAAGAGAGAGAGGGTGTGAAAGACATGAAGAGAGAGGGAATTTTTAGACAGAAAGGGAGACAACATTTAGAGAGAGGGCGATCATATAAACAGTGTCTCAGTGACAGGGAGCTGTTCGGTCACACAGCTGACTCATTCACCTGTTCACTGTCCCCTATTTATTGAACTCCCTCCCTTCCATCATCCTTCCCTCCATCCCCCCTAACCCCCCTTCCATCTCTTCCTCTTTCATTTTAGCCAAGAGCCAAGATCTCACCTTGTTGTGTGCTGCCATCTTGCCTCCCTTCCTCCAGCGCAGGACAGGGGTCAGTGATGGAAGGTCAGGGTTAGGGTCTGGTTCAAGCATGTGTGGGCCCAGACTGTATGCCACCTCAAAGCTGATGGCTGTGAATACATCCTTCATATCCTTCTGCACACACACAGACACACATAACCATGCACACGCACACACACAGTGTTATACATTCACATCTATCCATGCAAACGCCAGCTGACATTTTAAAAGATTAAGGAGCTACATTTTTATTTAAACAAGGAATTTGCTGCCTTGTTTAAGCTTTGTATTTGAATTTTAAGTAGATTTTTCACATTATATTGTATCTATGTCCTTTGCTGATGAAAAGTGAGGGTAACCCTAACCCTAACCCAGCTAACCCCCCCCCCCCTTCAGCTAACTCTCTCCTCCCAGCTAACCCTAATCTCCCTCTCCTCTCCTTCCCTCTCTTCTCCTCTACTCTTTTCCTCTGCTCTCCACCTTCACTCTCCCCCTTCACTCTTCTCCCCTCTCCCATGAGTTTCTTTGCTTTCCTCCAGATTGTGTTTGATGGTTTCACAAGATAAGCCAAGCAGGGAAGCCCATCTCACTGTAGGTTGGCTGGAACAGGACTGATGGAAAATTATTGGCTGTAAAAGTAGCCTGCCACTAAAAAGTGTAGAAACTGTCTGTGGTGCTAAACAACTACCACATGGCGTCATTAGCTTATACAACATGTTAATAAGGAACAAAACTTACAGTACTTACAGAAACACATGCACACATTTACACACACAGATGCACGCACATATTTACACAGACACACACAGACAGACACACACAGACACTTATACACACTCTCAGATGTGTATTTCTGCCCACTGAATGTCTGCCAACATGAAGTCGAACCCCAAATGTAAATATGTGGGTCTTTCCTGTGGTCACTGTGCCTCCTGCTCCTTTTATCACATGCTGTTTATCTCTCACTCACTCTGTCTTTCTGTCTGTCTTTCTCGCTGTCTGTCTGTCTGTCTGTTTCTCTCTTTATCTGCTATTTTACTATTTTATCATACTTTTCCTTTTGTTCCTCCACCCATCCCTTTCCTCAATGTGTGTGCGTCTGTCTATTATGTGTGTGTGTGCATGTGGCTATTATGTGGATGTTTGCGTGTGTGTGCATGTGCCTATTTTGTGGATGTTGGTGTGTGTGTGTGTGTGTCTATTTTGTGGATGTTTGTGTGTGTGTGTGTGTGTGTGTGTGTGTGTGTGTGTGTGTGTGTGTGTGTGAGAACACCAAGCCCCACAAATAGCAATTACATCCTGCGGGGGCTGCCTAGTAACATTGGAAGTTGGAAGCAGGAAGTTGATGTACGCCAGGAGATTACTTACAATAACAGACACTTGACTCCAGAGGACACCATTCCACAACCATCCAACAAGTCATATTACTAACTAGACATCCATCCAACAAGTCACATTACTAGTTAGATATCATCATATTTCCCCAAACCTGACTTCCATTTCAAGCTAAACGCCTCCGTTTTTAACCTCCCAGCCCCAACTAAACTTGAACCTTGCAGCCACAGTTCCCATCTCAAGCCCAGCTGTTTTCTGTTCTTAAAACCATGTGAGCAGAGGGACACAGATGACATTGTTGGTACAAAACATAAATTGTAGTCTGTGTATGTGTGTTTGTGTTCTATCCAACTTGAAAATGAGTTATTAGTAATTTTATTAACCATGTGCTTGGTCTGGAGGGTTGTGTGTGGCGAACCAAGTCTGTGTGTGTATGGTGTAGAACACAATGTGTGTGTATGGTGTAGAACAGAATGTGTGTGAGAAACACCATGTTGTCTCCTTCCCAAACACAAGACTATTCAGGCTGCTCAGCTGAGACACTATTGACTGGAGAATTATCCAGGAGGAGAGGCAGAATGTCAAGGATAAAGTGGGATGGAGGAGAAGAGCGGAGGAGAGGAGAAGAGGGGAGGAGAAGAGAAGATCGGAAGAGAGGAGAAGAGGGGAGGGGGGAGAGGAGGAGAAGAGGAGAAGAGAAAAGGAGAAGAGTGAAGGGGGAGAGTGGAGGTGGAGAGCAGAGGAAAAGAGTAGAGGAGAAAAGGGGAGAAGAAGAGGGCAGGAGAAGAGTGGAGGGGGAGAGCAGAGGAGAAGAGCAGAGGAGAGGAGGGGCGGAGAAGAGGGGAGAAGTAGAGAAGATCGGAGGAGAGGGAAAGAGGAGGAGAAGAGGAGAAGAGTGAAGGGGGAGAGTGGAGGTGGAGAGCGGAGGAAAATAGTAGAGGAGAAAAGGGGAGAAGAGGGAAGGAGAAGAAGAGAATATGAGAGGCTATCTAGGGCGAAACTACTGAAACTAAAATTGCTCTTATCAATTGTTCTTTAGTACTGTTTACTGTTATCATGCCAATAAATCTTGAATAAACCCATTGAAATAAGTCATTTTAAGAAGTAATTCATTCATTTAGAAGAGACAGAAAAGGAGAGGTGGGGAAGAGAGAAGGGAAACGGATAGGTGAAAGGTGGAGGGAGAGAGAAGCGAGGGGAGACAGAGAAGGGGTAAAGAAAGAGGTGGGGGAGAGAGAAAGGGGAGAAAGAGAAGAGGGGAGAGAGAAGAGGGGAGAGAGAAAAAAAGAGGGGGCAGAGGAGATGATGTCCTCAACGTGGTCAAAAGACTAAAGAAAATGGCTGAATGGGAACCAGCATTTCAAGTAATAGCAATGACACAGACCAAAATAGCTTGAAACTAGGTTTTAAATGTAATTTCAGTACTGGATGGTTAAATATTTAACCCTTCCAAAACGTGTTTCAGTAGTTTCACCCTAGATGGCCTCTCATAACATACTAAATTCTGCTGTCATCCCCTACCCTCCATTCCCCTCCTCTCCTCTAAACTAGTTCCATTCCGCATGACAGTGTGGCCATGGAGAAATTCATCACAATGCTTATGTCCAAATTTATACCTTCAGACCAGCAAGAGGGTGTGTAACTAAGCAGTAACTAACCTTAACCCTGCTGACCCCTCCCCCTAGTGACTCCTCCCCTGCTGACTCCTCCCCCTGCTGACTCCTTTTCACATGCTGACCCCTCCCCGCTGACTCCTTTTCCCCTGCTGACCCCTCCCCCTGCTGACTCCTCCCCTGCTGACTCCTTTTCCCCTGCTGACTCCTCCCCCTGCTGACTCCTTTTCCCCTGCTAACTCCTCCCCCTGCTGACCCCTTCCCCTGCTGACTCCTCCCCCTGCTGACTCTTCCCCTGCTGACTCCTTCCCTGATGACCCCTCCGCCTACTGATTCCTCCTCCCCCACTGGCTCCGCCCTCCTTGCATACTCCTCCTCTTACTAGCAATGAGCTGACATGAGGATGACACAATGAGCTCCTTAACAGAATCAACTCTCTGAAAAAAGGGGCCTACAACTGTTCTAAACAAATCTGGAAGACTGCATTTACTGCAGAACCTTTTAAGGTAGAAGCTTGATGGGTGAGAGATCTAGGGAGGAAGAGAGGGACAGAAGGAGGGAGGGAGAAAGAATCAGAATCAGCAAGTTCTAAAGCTTGAAATTTAACTTCACACAAACAAAGACAGCTGGGAGCCTTAGATAGATTCGCACACACACACACACACACACACATATACACACACACATATACACACACACACACACACAACATATAGTACTGTACCATGAGATCACAGCCACAGTTAATCTGACCTCACTGCTTAAACAAGGAGACAGCTGACTGAGAGCAGGCTGTGTAACTCTGACCCGTTTGAGGAAAGATATTAATAGACTTGGCATTGTAAAATGTATACCCAGCCAAGTTCAACCTGGTCCAGTCCAGCCCAACAAAGACCAGAAAAATGAACCTGGAGGGTTTCAGAGAATCAACAAACACTGTTCTGACTTATGACCCTCATCCCCACCACAAACCTACAACCAAGCTTCTACCCACAATATCAAAACCACAACACCAGCTAAGCTTGTGACCATAGTAACCATAACACCAGAACCTGACGTAAGATGTTGCTACGAGGACCTAGCAATAAAAGCCTCCAATTATATCCTGATTACTGCCTCACTGATCATAAACAGGAAATGTTTGAGTCCCAGTTGAACATCTAATTGGGGAAGGAAGTTATTCTCAAAAGGCCTGAGGAATTTTGGGTCTGAAAGATTAGATTGTGTTTCTTATTGGCAAGGTGATTCACTCTGGAGACAACATTAGTCTGCACAGGTGTGGAGCATAGTTAGTGTTGGACATATATGAGTGTGCGCCTCCATTTGTGTGTCAGTGCGTGTATGAATGTGTGTGGCATCAGTCTATCCTGATTTGGACAGCAGATGCGTCCTGTCTTTGGTGTGGTCAGCAGACCTGGGAAACTGGGCCGACACACGCATGTGCTTCCTGTCTTTGATTTGGTTGGTGCAGCCTGGAGCTGTTATCCTGCTTCCAGATAACACACACACAGATGAGCTTAGCTTTACTACAGAAGTAGGCATGCACTGAAGAGTGTGTTGGCTCCAGGAAGAGGCACCGCTCTCATGAACAGGAAACAGAATATCTCACTGAGGCTGTAAGAGCTGCAGTTACACTTCCACAAACACTTGAGGGACAGGAGATAAGAAAGAGGGGGAGGAGGGGAGAAGGAAGGGAGAGGGGGGAGTGAGTGGGAGATCTGAACAAGATAAAAGAAGGAGGAAAGATATAAAATATAAATGAAGGGAAAAGATATTTCCCTCCATCCTGGTTTTAGCATGAATAGCTAGTATGTATAGCTAGCATCTCCCTCTCCTGAGTTTAACATAGCTAGCATCTCCCTCTCTCCTGGGTTTAACATAGCTAGCATCTCCCTCTCTCCTGGGTTTAACATAGTTAGCATCTCCCTCTCCTGGGTTTAACATAGCTAGCATCTCCCTCTCTCCTGGGTTTAACATGCAGCTCACACCTCCCTATATCCTGGGTTTAATGTAGCTAACATCCAGTGTTGGGAAAGCAACTTGAAAAATGTAGTGAATATGTGTGGTTGCCCCCTCCTTGAACCGCCACCTTAACATAGTGGAGGGGTTTGAGTGCTCGAATAATCTTAGAAGCTATGTTGTCTGGGGAAATATGGCCCTGGTAGAGTCTCCCAAGGCAAACAGGTCCTAGGTGACTAGCCAGACTAAGTGCGGTTCACCTACCCCCTATGATGACAAGAGAAACAAGGTCCGCTACGTCGCCCGTAGTGGTGTTACCTGGGCCCCACCCTGGAGCCAGGCCCGGAGTGGGTGCTTGCAGGCATGCACCTGGTGGCCGGGTCTTTGCCTATGGGACCCAGCCAGGTACAGCTCGGAAAGGCAATGTGGGACCAGCTTTCTGCAGCCAACCACCCACAGGAAGGACCATAAGGGGCCGGTGCACTGTATTTTGGGTGGTGGTCAGGGGCAGGTGCCTGGACGACCGAGGCCATGTACGCAGTCTCTAGCACTGGGGACATGGAATGTCACCTTGCTGGCAGGGAAGGAGTCCAACCTTGTGCGGGAGGTCGAGTGTTACCGGCTAGATATAGTCAGCCTTGCCTCCATACACAGCTTGGGTTCCGGATCCATTATCCTTGAGAGAGACTGGACTCTACATTTCTCTGGCGTTGCCTGTGGGGAGAGGCAGCGAGCTGGCATGGGCTTGCTTATAGCCCCGTGGCTCAGCCGCCACGTGTTGGCGTTTATCCTGGTGAACAAGAGAGTCACGTCCCTGCACCTTCAAGCCGGGGACAGGTGGCGGGCCGAACAACGGAGCAGAGTACCCGGCCTTGTTGGAGTCCCTGGGAGGGGTACTGGACAGTGCACCGACCGGGGACTCCATTGTTCTACTGGGGGACTTCAACGCCCATGTGGGCAACAACAGTGACACCTGGAGAGGAGTTCCACCGAGAGGCAGCACCGGGGGAGACCCAGGACACGCTGGAGGGACTGTCTCTCAGCTGGTCTAGGGAACGCCTTGGGATCCCCCCTGAGGAGCTGGAGGAGGTGTGTGTGGAGAAGAAAGTCTGGGCCTCCCTGCTCAGACTGCTGCCCCTGTGACCCTTCCCTGGATAACCGGAAGAAAATGCATGGATGGATCGATGTGTAGTTGCTGCCTGTGACAGCTAATCTTAATGCTAATACTGCTGGTAATGCATCCATTATGTAGCCACTTTTAACCAAAGTGGTGTACCGAGGGATTTGAACCTGTAATGTTTCAATCTGCAGTCAAATTCTTCACCATTGACCTACACCCATCCCACTATTGGATTACTTACTGCATATTCACAAGTTCTCCACACACACAATATGAATCATTCAATGTTTCCACTGTATTCCTGCTACCATGAAGCTCAGCTGTATAAATATGTGCTGCATCCCTTGTGGAGTTAAATAAAGGGCAGCTGGTCATGATTAGTGTGTGTATGTACGTGTGTATGTGTGTTTGTTGTGGTTAACTTCAGTCATAGCCTTGTTGTATCAGCTTTCCTGGCCGTGTTTAATGAACCAAGTGCTGGGGAAACAATGCAGAGTGGCAGATATGTGCGTGACTTTTCATGTAGTACGTTTGACAATGTGTGAGCGTATAGGTGTGTAAGAGTGTGTGTGCGTGAGAGAGTGCACTAGACTGAGTGTGTGAGTATAGGTGAGAAAGAGTGCGCTGGAGTGAGTGTGTGAGTGTGTGTGAAAGAGCGTGCTGAACTGAGTGTGTGAGTGTGTGTGAGAAAGAGTGCACTAGACTGAGTGTGTGTGTGAGAGGGAGTGTGTGTGAGTGTGTGTGAGAGAGAGTGCACTAGACTGTGTGTTGGTGTGTGTGTAAGAGGGAGTGTGTTTGAGTGGGGACAAAGCACCCAGTGTGTCAGGCTGGCTTCAGTGGTGAGGGCTTGGCTCTCCCAGCTCTCTGGTCACCTTATAACACGGGCCCTGTTTCACTGCCTGTGTGTACGTGTGTCTGAGTGTGTGCATGTGTGTGAAATGAAGTTTTTGTGTTGTTACCAATAAATTACTACGACTACTACAATTACCACTACTACTATTACTATGACTACAAGTACCACTACTACTATTACTATGACTACAAGTACCACTACTACTATGACTATGACTACAATTACCACTATTACTATTACTATGACTACAAGTACCACTACTATTAATATGACTACAATTACCACTACTACTATTAACTGACTTTGTACAATGACACATGTACAATTCCTATTTTGCACCCGACGCACAGCATTTTTTACATCGGTGAAATTAGGGAATGAACTTGCGCTCCAGGAGGTGGAAATGTTCCCTGGTGCTATTTTGCAGTTTCGGAAAACCATTCCGGGGGGTGCATGGTGGCGGTGCGGTTAGAGCCCTTGCCTCCCAGGAAGGAGATCTTGGGTTCGATTCTTGGGCTGAATCCAACATCACATGATCTCTCTGGGTGGAGTCTGCATGTCCTCCCCATGTTACCGTGGGTTCACTCCGGCTTCCTCCCACCGTCCAAAGACATGCATGTGATAGGTTAATTGGTATATTGAGAAATTGCCCTTAGAGAGTGGGTGAATGGTTGTCTGTGTCTCTGTGTTAGCCCTGCGACTTGCTGGCCCCAGTCCAGGGTGTACCCTGCCTATGGCCCGAAAGCTACTGGGTTTGGCTCCAGTCACCCGTGACCCCTAAATGGGAACAAGCGGCACTGCAATCCCTCCCAGGGATTAGCAGTAGATAATGGATGGATGGATGGAAAACCATTCCGCCACTGACCAGGAAAAAGGTGGTTTAAAGTCAGTGGCACGTTGTTTGAATGGTATTTTAAGGGTGCAGGCTTGGCCATAATGTTGCTTGTGCACAACACGCATGCACATTGCTACTCTTGTCTACACAGGCGCAGCAGTTCCAATTTTTGCAAACATATTTACAAGAAAAAAATATTACCAAACGAGGGAAATTGTTGTGGTGTCGATGAAGATGTGAAAAAGGCTAGCATAAATAAAGCGTAAACATTTACCCAACTTACAGTTTTGCCTATTGCTTACACACGTTTTGCAGAATTACCCTCATTATGTCAAAACTACACACAAGCCGATCAGACCTAACACTGCGATTTTATTGTAACAACTCGCATACAGTATATGACAGAATAAAACACTGCAATCAAAATTTACCACACCTTTCAGAAAATGTAATCCTTGCCACAAAACCAAACACACAAGAACCTTCTGAATTACAGAAATAAAGAAAAATAGAATTACTAATCATCCAACTATGAATGTAAAGAAATTGAAAAATAAATATGGGTACATTGCTATTAGGGAAAAAACATATACTTGTTTTGTGTGTGTACTGTGTAGAAACTAAGATTAGGGTGGATTTTGCCCAGCCTCCCTCATGGACAGGCCATGATCACATGGCCCACCAGAGTAAACCTGAAGTCATCTGATACACGTCTCCACACTGATCCTCGTGCAATGTTTTTAGGTGTGTATGTGAGTGCCTACAATTGCAAGATGAGTTTTGCATGTGTGTGTTTCCAATGATAACAGGTGATTTTGTTTTTGAACAAAGTGTCTAATGTAAGAAAATGTGTGTTTCGCAATAAGTTTGTCACAGAATTGCAACATGTGCAAAGTTGACTATGTGTCTAAGCAATGGTTGCACTGTGTTTAATGTGTGCCACAAAGTTGAGGCAAAAATCGAGGCTTTGATCTAAGCATATGGTTTTAGTGTTTAAGCTATGGGAAAAACTGTATCCAGGCTAACTGCATTTCTACTATCCCCATGCAATTTACCTTCTCTGTCTTTCACTACCCTGACGAGAACGTTGGTCTCCAACTGTGAACCGCTTATGGCGTGCCTGCGCCTGGCAAATCCGCTGTCATAATAGCAATCCGTCATGGAACAAGCGGTCCTGCTTTTAAAGGGAATGTGAGCTGACGCGTTGATTGGTTCATTGCACGTTACACCCAAACCACACCTTTGACTAATGTTGTAACCCATTTTTGCTTTGCACCTGGCACAAGAGCAATTTATCCCGCAGTTATGATAGCAACAGCGCCCAAGTCCTGCCCACAAAATTACTTGCGCTTTGCATTTGCATGCCGCTTGCGTTTCAGATTGTGTAAAAAGGGTCCTAACACTCTCTTAACGCTAACCCTATACACACTAAAACACTTCACACAAAAAATTACTCTGTATACAGTAAAACTCCCTACACACTAACACGTACTCCTCGTCACCTGGCTCCTAATCATTCATTCTTAAATGCAGTGGCATGGTTTCCCAGCAATGTGGGAGGTGCAGTCAGGACGTCTATTCAACTAAGAATAACCAGCAGATCTGGAGCCAGTGGAGCCAGACAACCCAAACATGTTTAACACCATATACAGGAAGGCAGGAAGGTCTACAAGAAAGACTATATGGTCTACAAGAAGGCTAGCTGGTCTACAATAAAGATTTACTGGTCTACATGACAGTCTAGCTGGTCAGCCCTTGGTGAGCTGGGGGGCTGGTGACTGGAAGGATAGGGTGCTGGGAGATTAGGGGGCTGTGGGACTGGAAGGATAGGGTGCTGGGAGATTAGGGGGCTGTGGGATTGGGAGATTAGGGTGGTGGGAGATTAGGGGGCTGTGGGACTGGGAGGTTAGGGTGCTGGGAGATTAGGGGGCTGCGGGACTGGGGCTGGGAGATTAGGGTGCTGTGGGACTGGGCCTGGGAGGGTTAAGGCGCTGTGGGACTGGGAGATTAGGGTTCTGGGAGATTAGGGGGGGCTGTGGGACTGGGGCTGGGAGATTAGGGGGCTGTGGGACTGGGGCTGGGAGGGTTAGGGGGCTGTGGGACTTGGAGGTCAGGGTGCTGGGAGATTAGGGGCTGAGGGACTGGGGCTGGGAGGTTAGGGGGCTGTGGGACTGGGAGTTTAGGGGGCTGTGGGACTGGGGCTGGGGGGGTCAGGGGGTTTTGGGACTGGGAGGTTAGGGTGCTGGGAGGTTTAGGGTGCAGGGAGATTAGGGGGCTGTGGGACTGGGGCTGGGAGGGTTAGGGGGTTGGGGAAGGCACCAGCTGGTTGCTATTAGCATTCCTGTAGAGCAGAGGGGGAGGGGGTGGAGATACTGGAGCCAGATAAATGATGGGCTCTGGATATACCCTCCCAGACTAGGGTTAGACACCAGACCAGGACTTAGTCTGCTCTAATTAGAGGGATTCTAGCTCTTGTTGTACACACACAGTAATAGTTTATCTTGGCATTCTCAAGTATAGAGTGGCAGGTAGGTATGACACCAGCTTGGTTACTGTATTTTTTGTGTTTGTCTGGTCCATCTGTTGGAGAGTAGAGGAGTGGAAAGGGGTGGAGAGGAGAGGAGGGGGTAGGAGGAGAGGAAAGATGTCAGGCTAATGGGAGGAGGCTCCTCCCCTCCTAAAGTCAAGTTTCACAAACTGATGCTGTTTTTCAGATGGGAATTGTTTTCATACTTCACATTCTAACTCTTCACCAGTGATTGTTTACACTAGTTTCTCCCAGCCTAACACCCAGCCTCCCCTAACCTCCCCCCAGCCTCCCACCCAGCCTCCCCCTAACCTCCCACCCAAGCCCACCAACCCGCCCCGACCCCCCTCCCCCCCAGCTCCACCTCCCCTTAACTCCCCAGCCTCCCACCCAGCCTCCCCCTAACTTCCCCCCAGCCTCCCACCCAGTCTCCCCTAACCTCCCTTTAATGAAACACAGCGGGATTCATGATCCGTGACTGACCCTGGGTTCACCTTTGACCTAAGAGAGGGAAGAGGCACCTCTCAGTTAGAGCTTGGGACTGTAGCAGTTTTAGGAGACTACACACTGGGTGTGTGGAGCTCAGGTGTACAGCTCAGGTAGGTGTGGAGCTCAGGTGTACAGCTCAGGTAGGTGTGGGGCTCAGGTACGTGTTCACCTCAGGTAGGTGTGTTGCTCAGGTGTACAGCTCAGGTAGGTGTGGGGCTCAAGTAGGTGTTCACCTCAGGTAGGTGTGGGGCTCAGGTAGGTGTGGTGCTCAGGTAGGTGTGGGGCTCAGGTAGGTGTGGGGCTCAGATAGGTGTGGGGCTCAGGTAGGTGTGGGGCTCAGGTAGGTGTGGGGCTCAGGTAGGTGTGGGGCTCAGGTAGGTGTGGGGCTCAGGTAGGTGTTCACCTCAGCTAGGTGTGGAGCTCAGGTGAGTCACTAACCTTGACGTAAGCAGTGTACTGCTGGCACTCCTGTGTGTCGATGCTCAAATGCTGCAGCCGGCTCAATGAGCTGATTTGGGACCCAGCCTGGGAGAAGTACACTCTGGAGGCCTGGCTCCTCTGGCGCCTTGCTGCATCTGCTGTCAGGGTGTATTGCAGCTCTGCAGGAGAGGGGGGAGGGTGAGCGGGACCAGAGAGGAGGAAGGGAAGGAATAGGGGGACCGGGGAGGAAGAGGGGAAGGATGAAGTGGAAAGGTAGGTGGATGAGGAGGAGGGGAGGATAAGGAAAGGGGAAAGAGAATACTTAATAAGAGGAGGTGATATTTAACAACCACACAAAGAACAAGTCTCATTTAAAGTATTACCTCATATGGTATTACACTGGGTGAGATGGACTGACACAAACTCTCACACACACACATGTACTTACACACACACACACACACATACTTACACACACGTACTTACACACACAAATGTACTTACACACACCCCATCTCACATACACTCCTCCCCACCTCAAACTTATAAACAGAGGTAGAGTGGTTGCCATGATGTCAGCCTGTCCCCACCGTAGGTGTTACACTTTCCATGAGCCATATACACACACAGACACACACACACAGACACACACAGACACACACACACACAGCTCCCCTGGGGCGTCCTAGACTACACCTACACACTTCAGATCAGTCCAGAACCTATCCCACTCACAACACCACACACACTGCTTGGCTGCACACTGGATGAACAAAGCCTGTTACTATTGGCTATGACCTCCTCAAGCCTTATGGCAGAGAGTGAACACTCAAAGCAGTCAAAAGTCTAAACAGTGCTACAAATTGTTAAGGATGAATAAATTAGAGAGCAGGCGCTTTTTTCAGGACCGGCACTGACTCTGTCAAAGAAGTGACAGAGAGGCCATCGTGGACAGCCCTGCAGACCCAGTTGACTAGATTCTGCCTGAGCAGAGGAATGCTTTCATTTAAGGACTTCTGCCACAGTGTCAAAAAAATGCAAGCTTTTCCGGTCTCCCCTTGATAGTCCACCAAGCTTGAGTACTGCTCCCTCCTGCTAGTCCACTAAGTTTACACCAGTCAATAACAGAGTTGTCGTGTGTAGTCTAGAGAGCTTTACACAAGTGTGTAGCAGTCAAGAGCATTTTACACCAGTTGCTTCAAGTCTACATATGTCTATAGACATCTATATCAGTATATTCCTGTCTTTAGCACACTAGAGCTGTTCAGAACAGTCTACAGTAGTGCTCACCCATCTCTATCATTCAAATCTAGTCTACACAAGTGTACATCAATCTACAACAGCCTTTACAGTTTATAAAAGCCCATACCTATGTCGCTAGCCTACGTCACTAGTCTCTGTCGCTAGGCTACGTCGCAGCCCTCTACAGACATATAGTCTAGCAGTCTGTTTCCATCTATAGTAGTTTAGCGTAGTCTGTTGCTGTCTATAGTAGTCTGCAGCAGGCTATATCTGATGCGGACATGGCTTACCTCATAACCCAGTCTCCTACCCACTATTGTGTACCTAATCTACCTCTGTCAGTGAGCACTGTGTCAGCCTGTGTGTGTGTGTGTGTGTCAGTAGTGCTGTTACAGGACTACCTATGTGTGTGTCAGTAGTTCTGTTACAGGACTACCTGTGTGTGTGTGTCAGTGGTGTTGTTACAGGACTACCTATGTGTGTGTCAGTAGTGCTGTTACAGGACTACCTGTGTGTTTCAGTAGTGCTGTTACAGGACTACCTGTGTGTGTGTGTCAGTACTGCTGTTACAGGACTACCTGTGTGTGTGTGTCAGTGGTGTTGTTACAGGAAAACCTGTGTGTTTCAGTAGTGCTGTTACAGGACTACTTGTGTGTGTGTGTGTGTGTGTGTGTGTGTGTCAGTAGTGTTGTTACAGGACTACCTGTATGTATGTGTGTGTGTTAGTGCAGCGTGTGTTCCTACCTATAAGTCCTGGCAGCTGTTTACCCCTGAAGCGCAGACACACAGTAGCATTGAAGCAGTTGAGATGTGTTCCCTCGTGGCACTGCGGAGCAGTGATGTTGATGGAAGCAGGGAGGAAGATGGACACATCCACTGTGATCACCGGGCGAGACCTGTTACCATACCAACCATAGTCAGGGGAGGACAGGGGGGTGTGGGAGGTGAGTTTTCTGTGGTTCTACCATAGTACTGGTTCTAATCTGCTTCTGCAGTGGTCCTATTGTTGTCCCTGGTAGCAATACATGGGTTAGTCTGCTAATAGCCCCAATATGTAAACCTGCAGAGTAGATCTCTGCCTTGGCCCTGTCCCTGACCAAGAAATGGGTGAGTATTTGGATTTGACCCCCTGGACAGTAAATGTGATGAAAGCAGAGAGGATAGGGTTAGGGTAATTGGTGTGTGTTTGTGTTGGTGTTGCAACTCCCTGTGTGTGTGTTGGTGTTGTTGTGTGTTGCCTGTGTGTTTGTTGGTGTGGATGTGTGAGTGTTGTCTGTGTGTGTGTGTGTTGTCTGTGTGCCTGTCTGTCCGTGTGTGTGTCTGTCTGTGTGTGTGCTGTCTGTGTGTGTGTGTCTGTGTCTGTGTGTTGTCTGCGTGTGTGCGTGTTTTGTCTGTTTGTGTACTGTCTGTGTGTGTGTGTGGTCTGTGTGTTGTCTGTGTGTGTGTCTGTGTGTGTGTGTGTTGTCTGCATGTGTGTGTGTTGTCTGTGTGTGTGCGTGTTGTCTGTGTGTGTTGTCTGTGTGTGTGTTATCTGCATGTGTGTGTGTTGTCCGCGTGTGTGTGTTGTCTGTGTGTGTGTGTTGTCTGCGTGTGTGTCTGTGTGTTGTCTGCGTGTGTGTGTGTTTTGTCTGTGTGTGTGTGTGTTGTCTATGTCTGTGTGTGTTGTCTGTGTGTGTGTTGTCTGTGTCTGTGTGTTGTCTGCGTGTGTGCGTGTTTTGTCTGTGTGTGTGCTGTCTGCGTCTGTGTGTGGTCTGTGTGTTGTCTGTGTGTGTGTCTGTGTGTGTCTGTGTGTTGTCTGTGTGTGTGTTATCTGTGTGTGTGTGTGTGTTGTCCGCGTGTATGTGTGTTGTCTGTGTGTGTGTGTTTTGTCTGTGTGTGTGTGTCTGTGTGTTGACTGCGTGTGTGTGTGTTTTTTCTGTATGTGTGCTGTCTGCGTGTGTTGTCTGTGTGTGTGTGTTTTGTCTGTATGTGTGCTGATTGTGTGTGTTGTCTGTGTGTGTTGTCTGTGTGTGTTGTCTGTGTCTGTGTGTGTTGTCTGTGTGTGTGTTGTCTGTGTCTGAGTGTGTGTCTGTGTGTGTGTTGTCTGTGTCTGTTTTCTGTGTGTGTGTGTCTGTGTGTGTGTTGTCTATGTCTGTGTGTGTGTTGTCTGTGTGTGTTGTCTGCGTGTGTGTCTGTGTGTTGTCTGTGTGTGTTGTCTGTGTGTGTTGTCTGTGTGTGTTGTCTGTGTGTGTGTGTGTTATCAGTGTGTGTATTGTCTGTGTCTGTGTGTGTGTTGTCTGTGTATGTTGTCTGTGTGTGTGTTGTCTGTGTCTGTGTGTGTTGTCTGTGTGTATGTTTTGTGTGTGTTTTGTGTGTGTGTGTGTTGTCTGTGTGTGTGTGTGATGTCCGTGTGTCTGTGTGTGTGTTGTCTGTGTCTGTGTGTGTATCTGTGTGTGTTATCTGTGTGTGTATTGTTTGTGTCTGTGTCTGTGTTGTCTGTGTGTCTATATGTGTGTTATCTGTGTGTGTATTATCTGTGTCTGTGTGTGTGTGTGTGTTGTCTGTGTCCGTGTGTGTTTTCTGTGTGTGTTGTCTGTGTGTGTGTTGTCTGTGTCTGAGTGTGTGTGTTGTCTGTGTGTTGTCTGTGTCTGTGTGTGTGTTGTCTGTGTGTTGTCTGTGTGTGTGTATTTTCTGTGTCTGTGTGTGTCGTCTGTGTGTATGTGTTTTCTGTATGTGTGTCTGTGTGTGTGTTGTCTGTGTGTGTGTGTTATCTGTGTTTGTGTTCTCTGTGTGTGTGTGTTTTCTGTGTGTGTGTGTTTTCTGTGTGTGTGTGTGTTATCTGTGTGTGTGTTTTCTGTCTGTGTGTGTCTGTGTCTGTGTGTGTTGTCTGTGTGTGTGTTGTGTGTGTTGTTCTGCTCTAGTACTGCTACAGTTCTGCTATGTTACTGGTCCGGTTCTGGTTCTGGGTCTCTAACAGCACCTAGCACCTGGCTGCTCCACCAGCGGGTCACTCACCTTAGCAGCACCACACTGTCGGCCATGAACGCACCAATGCTTAGATCTGGAGGAGAGAAAACTGATGAGTGGAGGAGACATGTGGATTCAGACTCTCTCAGGAGAACCTACCATTGTTTTGGAGGAACAACCCGTCCCCCCAAAACCACCTCCCACCCCCTTAATAATATGACTAAATATATATAATAGGGCTATGTATTCCCCACACACAAAAATAGGCACAAAAGATGAACATGTTTTCATGCATACAGACCATGTGCTTGTTGCTACAAAAGTTGTATTCATTTGAGACTAAAGTTTGTGCAATGTTTCCCTTGTTATTTACACCAGATCATCTGTCGATGAGTTAAGTAGATCCACTGACAGTGGCAAAGTGTGTATAAATTTGCCTATTGGCTTCTCATAAGCAGCTCCATGTGGTGCTGGGAAGAGCATTGACTTGCATGTACTGTTCTGGCTGTGTTATGCTAGCTGGTTTGGTTTTAACTGGCAAAACACTAACATAGCTCATCCACAAATGCCCAAATAAACCCATAGAATAGGGTCCGCATCACTTGCTAGGCAGCCTGTTTACACTGCCAGGCATCTGACACTGACTTCCATTGAAAATGAATCGGAGGCAACATTTACAGGTGTACATACGCCTGTGAAGTGAATTGTAGGGAAACACTGAGAGCCACTATGAAATGAACACAACCAAAACCAACGAAGCCTAACTACGACACAGTTTACCTCGTAGCACTTGTGACTGCACCTGCTGCTTTATGATTGGTGGATATAACTCTGTCTGCTTTCTGATAGGTGGAATTTCCCCATTGTGTGGAATTTCCCCATTGTGGGACAAATAAAGGATCTCTTATCTTATCTTAGGTGTATATAACTCTGTCTCCTTCATGATAGGTGGCTATAGCTCTGTCTGCTTTATGATAGGTGGATATAACTGTCTGATATAACTGATATAACTGTGCAGCATGTGTTCATGTGTGTGTGTAGCATTTGTGTGTATGAGTGTGTGTAGCATCTGTGTATAGGATGTGTGTGTATGGGTGTGTATAGCACGTATGTGTAGCATGTGTGTTTGTGTTTTTGTGTAGCATGTGTTTGTAACACCTGTGTGTGTGTGTTTTCTGTGTATGTATATATGCGTGTAGCATGTGTGTGTAGAATGTGTGTATATATGGGTGTGTAGCATGTGTGTGAAGCATTTGTGTGTAGCATGTGTGTTAATGGGTGTGTGCAGCATATATGTATAGCATGTGTGTGTGATCTGGACAGTACCTGGGTACCCATTGCCATCCATGTCCACGCTGCCAGAGATGGACTGTCCAAACATCTGTAGACCAGGCTGAACTCTGCGACCAGGCAGCCTCTGGAAACACACACACAGCTGAGAGGGTGAGCACACACACACACAGCTGAGAGGGTGAGCACACACACACACCTACAGCTGAGAGGGTGAGCACACACACACGCAGCTGAGAGAGTGAGCACACACACACACCTACAGCTGAGAGGGTGAGCACACACACATACAGCTGAGAGAGTGACCACACACAACCACACACAGCTGAGAGGGTGAGCACACACACACACAGCTGAGAGGGTGAGCACACACACACGCAGCTGAGAGAGTGAGCACACACACACACACAGCTGAGAGGGTGAGCACACACACACACAGCTGAGAGAGTGACCACACACACTCACACACAGCTGAGAGAGTGAGCACACACACACACAGCTGAGAGGGTGAGCACATACGCACAGCTGAGAGGGTGAGTACATACGCACAGCTGAGAGGGTGAGCACACACACACACAGCTGAGAGAGTGACCACGCACACTCACACACAGCTGAGAGGGTGAGCACACACACACACAGCTGAGAGGGTGAGCACATATGCACACAGCTGAGAGAGTGAGCACACACACTCACATACAGCTGAGAGGGTGAGTACACACACACACAGCTGAGAGAGTGACCACATACACTCACATACAGCTGAGAGGGTGAGCACACACACACACACAGCTGAGAGAGTGACCACACACACTCACACATAGCTGAGAGGGTGAGCACACACACACGCAGCTGAGAGAGTGACCACACACACTCACATACAGCTGAGAGGGTGAGCACACACACACGCAGCTGAGAGGGTGAGCACATACACACAGCTGAGAGGGTGAGCACACACACACACAGCTGAGAGGGTGAGCACACACACACACACAGCTGAGAGGGTGAGCACATACGCACAGCTGAGAGGGTGAGTACATACGCACAGCTGAGAGGGTGAGCACACACACACACAGCTGAGAGAGTGGCCACACACACACACACACAGCTGAGAGGGTGAGCACACACACACACAGCTGAGAGAGTGACCACACACACTCACACACAGCTGAGAGGGTGAGCACACACACACACAGCTGAGAGGGTGAGCACACACACTCACACACAGCTGAGAGGGTGAGCACACACACACACAGCAGAGAGAGTGACCACACACACTCACATACAGCTAAGAGGGTGAGCACACACACAGCTGAGAGGGTGAGCACATACGCACAGCTGAGAGGGTGAGCACACACACAGCTGAGAGGGTGAGGACACACACACAGCTGAGAGGGTGAGCACACATACACACAGCTGAGAGGGTGAGGACACACACACACAGCTGAGAGGGTGAGCACACATACACACAGCTGAGAGGGTGAGCACACACACACACACAGCTGAGAGGGTGAGCACACATACACACAGCTGAGAGGGTGAGCACACACACACACAGCTGAGAGGGTGAGCACAAGGAGATAAGCTAATGATGATATCGGTAGTCATAGTGTTGATGTCACCAGCAGTGTCTACTGGTCTGTATTGGTGTCTATTGATCTCTATTGGTCCACAGATCAATACTAGTGTCTACTGGTCCATACTGGTCCATAGTAATGTCTACTGGTCTATACCAGTGTGATCCTGGTGTCTACTGGTATCTGCTGGTCACTCATGAAGCTTTGCGCAAGTTCAATCAGGCAAGACTGATCCTTCCACTAGGGCACATTATAAAATAATCTCTATTACTCTGCCACTAGGAATGCTCCACTTTCTATGGACATCATCAGGGTACCACATTGTCTAGTGTTGACATCTATCAATTGACGCTGTCAATCTTCATTGTCACTGTCAGCCTATCACTTTGATCTTGCGCCTTTTAAATAGGATTGCTCCTTGTTTACTTCATCCAATGTATCACGTGCGCGACCTTCCACCTCCCCGCCACCACCAGGTGTCTTGTCTTCAACTCATCTGACTGGATCATTGGCTGCTCCCACCATCACCAGTGTCTGGACTCTGGGAGGGATTCTTCCATGCTGGGCAGGTGCCCTTTGACCTATAATTCCCTCAGGGTCTAAGGCCAAACACTTGTAGTACATTTATAACTGTAAATAAACTCACTTTACCATCCCAGGTCTCTCCTGTTTGAACTGGTGTCTGGTAATGACTACTGGTGAAAACTGGTATCTCATCGTGTCTACTGGTATGTATTGATGTCTACTGGTATCTGTTGCTGTATAGTGGTGACAACTGGTATGTATTGATGTCTACTGGTATCTCCTGGTGTCTACCGGTGATTACTATTTGTTGGTGTCAACTGGAGTTGAAGGTTGTGGCTGTAGTTACCATGGAGTATTTAGTGATGATTCCTGTGGCGTCGCCATGGTAAATATACACCGCACCTCCATTGTCATCCTCCTTCGGTGCTCCTATGGCAACATCTGGGACAGAGGCAAAAAACAGAAAGAGAGGAAGGCAAGAGAGGAGAGAGACAAAGAAAAGGTGAGATCGGAGAAGAAAGCAGGAGAGAGAGTGAGGAGAGAGAGAAGGTCTACAAGTAGCTGTAGTCTATCTTTGGACCCCTATAAAGCTGTCAGCTCCGGGTGAAGCAGGCTGAGGAACCTTGTTAAGTCTCTTAACAGACACTCAAGTGTTTGTCAGAGCTTTTAGACCTGGGGGGCTCAGAGGGGGTGGAAACTGGGTCATAAAAACACAGCAGACGGATTAAAACAACGTCCCTCTACCCCATCTCTGCAAGAGGGGGTGAATACCTTGGCAGAAGGAACAGTTTAACATACCTCAACATCAGTACACGGAACAAATGCTGACCAGCAGGATATTTCAGGCACTCCTGCAATTCAGCTGAACAATAACGTTGTTAAAGTTTTGAGCTGACGAGGGAGTGTTGGGAGAGACAGAGAGTGTGGAGAGATGACTTGGTCTCTACCCAGAGCTCCTGTTTTCAGCAGAGCAAGCAGGAAAGGGATACCTTCATCTCATCCTACCAGCCATTCTCATTTCCAGCTCTTTCTGTTCCAGCCGCTCAGTCTCTCCCACCTCTTTCCCTGCCAGCCTCTCTAACTTCTTCCAGTCCCCCAGCCTCTCTCTCACAGCCTCTGTCAATCTCTCTCCTTTTCAACCTCTCAGCCTCTCCAAGACCCAAATCAGCCTTCTCTCTCTCTTTGTTCTCTCTCTCACTGACACGTGTGAGTCTTATGTGTTAGGGTTTGGGTCTCTGTAAACATCGCTGTCTGTACCCCATGTGAGCACATCTGTACCTATGGTGATGTAGACTGACCTTGGAAGTTATGGCGATGTAAAGTGACTTTAGAAGCCATGGTGATGTGGACTCACCTTGGTATCCATCATCATCAATGTCTCCTATGGCAGCAATGCTTTCCCCAAAGTGGGCATTGTAGGCATGGTCTCCATTCAGTAGACCCCGCTCCTCCATCACCCCCTGGACATGGTGGGGAGAGAGGGTGAAGAGAGACACACAGAGAGAGGGAGAGAGAGAGAGAGAGAGAGAGAGAGAGAGAGAGAGAGAGAGAGAGAGGGAGGAGAGAGACAGACAGGGCGAGAAAGAAAGAAAGAAAGAGAGAGAGAGAGAGAGGAGAGAAAGAGAGATAGAGGAGATAGAAAGACAGAGAGGAGAAAAAGAGACATGGAGAGAGATGGAGAAACAGGGTCAATAGTGTGGGAGAGAGAAAGTGGGAGAGAGAGAGACAGGGAGGGAAGGAAAGAGAAAGGGGGGTGAGAGAGACAGTGGGAAGAAGAGAGAGAGAAAGAGTGAGAGAGCAGGAGAGAGAGTGGGAGCGAGGAAATAAACCCATGGTCAGCTAGGGTTGACAAACACACTAACACATCCCCAACACACTAACACATCCCCCAAAACCCTAACACATCCCCCAATACCCTAACACATCCCCAACACCCTAACACATCCCCCAAACACACTAACATCCCCAAATCACTAACACATCCCCCAAATCACTAACACATCCCCCAACACCCTAACACAACCCCCAACACACTAACATATCCCTCAAAACACTAAAACATCCCCCAACAGCCTCACACATTCCCCAAATCCCTAATACATCCCCAGCACCCTAACACATCCCCAAATCACTAACACATCAAAAACACCCTAACACATCCCCCAACACCCTAACACATCTCCAACACCCTAAAACATCCCCAACACACTAACAAATCCCCAAATCACTAACACATCCCCCAACACATTAACACATCCTCCAAATCACTAACACATCCCCCACACCCTAACACATCTCTAACGCCCTAACACATCCCCCAACACCCTTATACATCCCCAGCACACTAACACAGGGTAACAAATCCCCAAATCACTAACACATCCCCCAACACATCCCCCAACACACTAACACATCCCCAACACACTAACACATCCCTAAATCACTAACACATCCCCCAACACACTAACACATCCCCAACACACTAACACATCCCCCAACTCAGTAACACCCCCCCAACACACTAACACATCCCCCAAACACACACTAACATATCCCCGAACAGCCTCACACATTCCCCAAATCCCTAACACATCCCCAGCACCCTAACACATCCCCAAATCACTAACACATCCCCCAACACACTAACACATCCCCCAACACCCTAACACATCCCCAACACACTAACAAATCCCCAACACACTAACACATCCCCAAATCACTAACACATCCCCCAACACACCAACACATCCCCCAACACACTAACACATCCCCCAACACCCTAACACATCCCCAACACACTAACACATCCCCTAACACACTAAAACATCCCCCAACAACCTAACACATCCCCCAAATCACTAAAACATTCCCAACACACTAACACATTCCCAACACCCTAACACATCCCTAACACATCCCCAACACCCTAATACATCCCCAACACACTAACATATCCCCAACACACTAACACATCCCCAACACCCTAATACATCCCCCAAATCACTAACACATCGCCCAACACCCTAACACATCCTCAACACCCTAGCACATCCCCCAAATCACTAACACACCCCAACACACTAACACATCCCCAACACCCTAACACATCCACAACACCCTAACACTTCCCCAACACTCTACACATCCCCAGCCTACTAATACATCCCCAACACACTAACACATCCCCAAATCCCTGACACATCCCCCAACACACTAACACATTCCCAAATCACTGACACATCCCCCAACACACTAACACATTCCCAACACACTAACACATCTCCCCTCACATTGGCTCGGCTCAGGTACAGGGTGACTTGGCCCTCGTCTCTCTGGGAGGTATGCATGGGCGCCCCCACCAACAGGTCAGACAGACCGGTCGACCATTCAGGATACACAAGCACCACAAGCGCCGAAACCGAAAATATTGAACCCACATCCTGCACAAAGGAGCAAGACAAAAACACCAGGTAAGTAAATGTACTCCTATATACATCGATATCGACAACCGTGCACTGTCTCCCTACCCTCACTGCTCCACTCCATACCTGCCAGATTCATTCACTCTCCACCCTTTAGCTAGCTCCACCCCTATACCCATACAACAGACCCTGGCGAGAAATACATGTCCATAATCTAACCACCCATCACCAGAATCGGCTCCACTGCAAACCTACCTCCAATAGTAAATTACAACGTACGGTCAACACAACCCTCAAGCGTGAAACACAAAAAACGAAAAACAAACCAGAATAAACACAAAAGCACCTTCCAGCCAACCCGAAATGAATGGCATGCCTAGCCTCTATCCCTCTCACCCAAACACCCACTAACCCACAACCCCAAAAACAAAATAGCAGTCACAACTTCCTCCCTGCCCATGTTTCACTCATCAATGGTACATAAGCCACCAAACAAAAGATAATACCCCAAACCAAAACGGCCAGAACAAACTAGACCTCACAAACTAACCTCCCTGT
Organism: Plecoglossus altivelis; assembly: GCA_036571765.1. Taxonomy (NCBI): domain Eukaryota; kingdom Metazoa; phylum Chordata; class Actinopteri; order Osmeriformes; family Plecoglossidae; genus Plecoglossus; species Plecoglossus altivelis. The sequence goes on from BROE01000016.1 coordinate 107,701, forward strand.
CTTATCTCTCCCTCACAACTAGATCAACTTTCTCGCCTGCCTAGTCTTTCTCTCCCGACCTCTCACCTTGCCCTCAACTTCCTCATAGATAGATTAATATATCATCGCTACCCTCACCTGATCCACTTTCTCCCTGCCTGTCTTCCTCTCCACCCTCACCTGCTCCACTTCCTCCCTGCCTGTCTTCCACTCCGGTCGACCTGCTCCACTCATCTACTTGACCTGTCTTCATCTCCACATCTCACCGTGCTCCACTTCCTCCGTGCCTGTTTCCATCTCCGACGCTCACCTGCTCCACTCCTCACTGCTGGTATTCCTTCTACTCTCAAACCTTGTCCACTCCATCCCTGCCCTGTCGTTCTGCGCTACCTCACCTGATCACTTTTCTCCCTGCCTGTCTTCTCTCCACACCATCACATAGAACTCAACTTCCTCCCTGCCGTGTCTTCATCGGCTACCATCACCTGCTCCACTCATCTCCCTGCCTTGTTCTTCCTCTCCACGCTACCTGCTCCACTAACTAATCTCACAAATGCCTGTCTTCCTCGTACCACGAACTACACTCGTGCTCACAATCTCTTACAATAGCCTGTCTTTCCTCTCCAACACAGTCGAACTATAAGCATCCACTCATCTACACAGTAGACGCTGATCTTCGCATCTCACACACTCAAAAACCTGCTCACACTTCTAACCCCTGCCTGTCTTCCTCTCCACGCTCACCTGCTCACAGCTCCTGTCCCTGCTGTCCTTCATCTCAATAACCCTCACACTTCTTCTACTCCTCCGCATGTTTGCATCTCTACGTCCTTCTGGCAACCACCAACCAGCTACTTCCCCCCTCCTCCTTGTCGCCTGTACCACATGCTGTGTAACACACACTGGTCTAAAATCATAAATTGTGTCCTCATAGAGAGAAGCTGTATGATGCTCTTAATACTCTGGAATGATCTATACGAGAAGAGCTGAGAACGTTGAAAAGTCTGCAAAGGTCGTTAAATTAAGCATTAGAGCAGGATATGAAAGTATGAAAAAAAATAAAGAGAAATAAAGAAGAAAAAAACACAATTCCTAAGAATCTGAGTAAACACAGAACAAGGTTGCAAACCAACGCCAATGGACGAATAGAAGAGACGCAAGGATCTCATAAACATACACACACACTGCAAACATGGCGAATGAAAGCGATCAGCAGGCATCCAATCTTAAACAGATACCCATGGTTTTCCAGATGGCCTTTCGAAACACTTTCACAGTGACTGTCTAAATCGATTCGTGAAATCTGTAGACCTTGATGGACGTGAAGAAAGGAGGAGCAGGGGAGTGAAGGTGGAGAGTGAAGGGAGAAGAGGTGAGGGGGTGGAGGGAGAGGAGTTGGTGTAGAAAGGAGAAAAGGATGAGAAGGGAGAAAAGTTGGAGGCGAGGTTATGAGGAGAAAGGTGGTGGCATAAGGAGAGGGGTGGAGGAGAGGAGGAGGTGAGAGGAAGAGGAGGCGGGAT
>BROE01000016.1:109258-121483 GCA_036571765.1 Plecoglossus altivelis
AAGAGAGAGATACAGGGGGTAGATAAAGAGGGTAGATAAAGGGGCAGATAGAGGGGGAGATGCAGGGGGGTAGATACAGGGGGGGATGCAGGGAGCAGATATCAGGGGGTATAACTGGCAGATGGCAATGTGGTTACCGGGTAGCTGTATCTGGAGTTGCACATGGGCATGTCAATGGGGGTTGTAGGTGCTGTTGGACTGTTCAAGGTTTAAAGACGTTTCTGTTCTCTCCGTTAGTAACGAGCTGGTTGCCCCCATTACACCAGTCCTACACACACACACACACAATAACACACCATTCACCACATAAACCTCATAACACCCACACACACCATACAACCCCACACACGGCCAAGCAGAAAGAGCACTAATGTAGATTTTATATTCTCAAAAGAAAAATCCATGCCATTCCATTCCCTCACTCTAACCCCTGGCCCCACCTTCTAACCCTGATCCCTCACTTTGAACCCTGCCCCCCTGCCCCCTCAGCTCTTATCCTGACCTAACCTAACTGCCCATAACCTTGAAACCTCTTGGCCCCTCACATCTAACTGGTCTCATTCTAACCTCTGGCCCTATCTACACCTGCCCCTATCTGCGCCTGTTCCCTCACTCTGCCTGCCTACTCTAACCCTGGCCAACTTAACTGCCCTCACTATAACCCTGGCCATGCAAGCTCTAACCCTGGCCCCTCACTCTAAACCTGTCTCCTACTCTAATGAACCCTGTCCCATCACATTCTGTCTAACCCTTGTCCTAACTCCTGCCCTAACCCTAACCCTGCCCCATACCTTGAACCCCTTGCCCCCTCACTCTGACCCTGCCCCCTCACTCTAACCCCTGCCCCCTCACTCTAACCCTGCCCCCTCACTCTAACCCTGGCCCCTCACTCTAACCCCTGGCCCCTCACTCTAACCCCTGGCCCCTGCCCAAGAGTATCCTGGAAAACCACATTGAGCTCTGGTGCTGTGGAGTATGTGACTGCAGCAGCCCAGTCACATGGCTCAGACATACAGACCAGTACGAACCTCTGTGAAGACAGCAGCAATGCCTGCTTGGCATGAGCCATGCTCCTCCCCGTATTTCTGTTTATGGTCTGAAATATTCACACATGCACACACAACTGACTTTAGGGGAAGATGGGGGAGGTTAGAGGGGATGGGGGAAGGAGAGGTTAGATTGGGTGGAGGGAGAAAGGAGATGTTAGAGGGGGTGGGGAGAGGGAGGAGAGGTTAGAGGGGGTGGGGGAAGGAAAGAGAGGGGGAGGGTAGAGCAAATGACATTTGTTGCAGAAAATGTTGGACTTCGCTGTGTGCGTGAGTGTGCACAGTGGTGTGTAAATGTATACGTGTGTAAGTGTGTGTGTGTGTGAAAGTGTATGTGAAAGTATGTGTGTGAAAGTGTGAGTGAGTGAGTGAGTGAGTGAGTGTGTGGGTGACTGTGTGTGAAAGTGTGAGTGTGTGTGTGAAAGTGTGTTTATGTGTGTGTGTGTGAGTGAGTGTGTGTAAGTCTGTGTGTAAGCGTAAGTCTATGTGTGTGAGTGTGTGTGTGAAAGTGTGTGAGTGAAAGTGTAAGTGTGTGTGTGAAAGTGTGAGTGCGTGTGTGAAAGTGTGAAAGTGTGTGTGTGCCAACCTTCGTAGCAGGGGATGAGTGGTCGGGAGACTCCCTGCAGGGAGGAGGGGATGACTGAACAGTAACCATGAGGGAGGATGTGTTCTGTGTCATAGTAGACGTTCTTCCACCTGTGGGCACATGCCTGAAACACACACAGAGAGACATGGTCAAACAGAGAGAGACATGGTCACACAGAGACATGGTCACACAGAGAGAAACATGGTCACACAGAGAAACATGGTCACACAGAAACATGGTCGCACAGAGACATGGTCGCACAGAGAGAGACATGGTCACAGAGAGACATGGTCACAGAGAGACATGGTCACAGAGAGAGAAATATGGTCATACAGAGTCATGGTCACACACAGAGACATGGTCACACAGAGACATGGTCACACACAGAGACATGGTCACACAGAGAGAGAGAGATGGTCACACAGAGAGACACATGGTCACACAGAGAGAGACATGGTCACACAGAGAGAGACATGGTCACACAGAGACATGGTCACACAGAGAGACGCATGGTCACACAGAGAGAGACATGGTCACACAGAGACATGGTCACACAGAGAGACACATGGTCACAAAGAGACATGGTCACACAGAGAGACACATGGTCACACAGAGACATGGTCACACACAGAGACATGGTCACACAGAGACATGGTCACACACAGAGACATGGTCACACAGAGAGATACATTGTCACACCGAGAGATACATGATCACACAGAGACATGGTCACACAGAGAGAGACATGGTCACAGAGAGACATGGTCACACAGAGAGAAACATGGTCACACAGAGAGAGACATGGTCACACAGAGACATGGTCACACAGAGACATAGTCACAAAGAGACATGGTCACACAGATACATGGTCACACAGAGACATAGTCACAAAGAGACATGGTCACACAGATACATGGTCACACAGAGAGAGACATGGTCAGAGAGACATAGTTACAGAGATACCAGTTCATAGAGAGAGACATGGTCAGACAGAGAGATATGGTCTCACAGAGAGACATGGTCAAAGAGAGAGACATGGTCACAGATACATGGTCACACAAATAGTTATGCCCTTGTGAACACAGTAATGGCCATCATTGTTCTTATTGATTGTTTAACTTCATGCACTCAGAGCAGATGACAAGCCTGGCTTTATGTATTTTTGTTTTCATATGTGGTGAGAGACAAAAATTCACAACATCTGAGCTCCCACACATCCATACTGACCCAGACCAAAATCAGAACCAGACCAGGACCAGGACAAGAACCAGGACCAGTCCAGAACCAGACCAGGATGAGAACCATACCAGGACCAGAAAGACCAAGACCATAGCCAGGGTTAAGACCAGGACCAGGCCACACCAGAATGTCTGGAGTATAGACCTTTCAACCATTCACCCTCCATGGTTAGAATGGGAGGGGGTGGGGAGGTCCATTGAGGACTGGAACACTCAATGATGTCATTAGGGCCACAGTCTGGACCAATCAGCTTTGGGATGTGGACAGCATTGTGACAGTGACCAGACGAGCCACAGAATTCTAGAACATTCCAGAATATTTCAGAACATTCTACTTTATATGAATATGCATGTTTTATGATATAACTACTCGGGACTCATGTTATTTTGTGTGTGTGTTATTCTAAGATCCCCAGGATCACACAGTGCTGTGTATTATTCACCCTAACCCAGTCCAGACCATAATCTAGAAGCCAGAGGAACCTAGAATTCAGAGGAACCAAGAACCCAGAAGAACCCGGAAGAACCCAGAGGTGTCCGGTTTTCCACCATCTCTGCCTCGATCCACAAACACACACAATCCCTTTCTTCTATCAACGTACACACATTTCCTAACTCTCCTCTATCGACACACATACACACCCTCTCTACAACAGAATGAAGTTAAACGAAGAAGCCTTGAAGAGGGGACAGTTGTGGAGAGACAAGAGATGGGCTGGCCAGGAGGGAGGCAGATCTAAAGGGGGAGAGGCCAGGGGAAAGGCCAGGAGGGAGAGGCCAGGGGAGGGGGGGGGGTCTTAAAGGGAGGGGTTAGGAGGGCTAGAACCTGATTATTCCCAGCAGCTAGTCCTTCCCTCCCCCTGTTCCCCACACCAACCCAGCCCTATGATGTCCCCCCTCTCCTGCCCTCCCCCCGTCCCCTGCCCCTGCTCTCTCCCCGGTATCTCCCCCATTATCTCCCCTGCTCTCCCCCCACTCTTGATCCTTTAAAGTTCAGAGGTTCTAAGATGGTTTACAGTTCAGAGGTTCTAAAATGGGGTGTTCAGGACTCACCAGAATCTTGCCATTGGGTTTGTTCTGGCGAGACAGGCTGACCCCCATCCACTCATCATCTCTGTCTCCCTGGCAGGTCTTCCCACAGGACTCCCTGGGTCTGCCACCTGCATACACACACACATACATATGCACACAAAACGCATACATATGCAAACACAAACAAGCACATACACGCGCTTGTACAAGCACACACAAACACATTCCCGTACACACAAACACAAAAAGACTCGTGAAAAATATGTCCTCAGATACAGTAAGTTGTCAGATATGTCGTCAGATATGTCGTCAGATATGTTTCACTCGTTGATGTATTTGTTATCTGTGTTCTATACATCTTCCTTTCAGAGCCATTTCTACAAAATCAAAGTGAAAAATGCCAATAATATATGGCACTGTGATCCTGCAGCAGGGGGTTGGACTGTGTAGAAACCAAACTGGAACCATCCAGAAGGTTTTGGCTGGATGGCTTGGAAAATATTAGCTGAAGCATTTACCATATCTATCAAAGTTTTTCTAGACTTGCTCACCAAGTCATTTTTCTCCATATGTTTTTGTTTGATTAAAAAGTAGGAGAACAGTTCAATGTTTCATTGTAAATGTCACAAATCCTAACCCTCACGCAGAGGAGTTGTAGCGTGTGTGCGCCTGTATGTAGCTGAGTGTGTGTGGTAGTGCGTACATAATAGTGGATGCCCATGAGATCATCTGCCTGATCAGATGCCTTCTAAGGCCCATGAAGTTATCCCAGCATGCTACATGTGGGCAGCACTGCTTGTCTGATCATTACCAGAACAGCACACCCTACGTCTCTGGATATGTGTGAGTGTATGTGTGGGTATCTGTGAGTGTATGTGTTTGTGTGTACACTACCAGTCAATAGTTTGGACATATTGTCTCATTAATTTGAATGGCAGGTTGTGTCCAAACTTGTGACAGGTAGTGTATGTGTGAGTGTATTTTTTGTGTGGGTATGTGTGAGTGTATGTGTTTGTGTGTGTGTGTGTGTGTGTGTATATGTGTGAGCGTATGTTTTGTGTGGGCATGTGTGAGTGTATGTGTTTATGTGGGTGTGTGTGTGTGTGTATGTGTGAGGGTGTGTGTATGTCTATGTTTAAATGTGTGTGTATTTTAGTGAACGTGAGTATGTGTACATGTGAGGGTGCTTATGTGTATGTTTGAGGATGGGTGTGTGTATGAGAGAGTGTGTGTGGATGTGTGTGGGCTGGGTTGGTGGTTGAGTGTATGAGAAGGTGTGTGTGCGTATGTGTGTGTGTGGATGTGTGCCCACTAACTTCGACCCAGGTCCATCTCTGTGCAGCGGCGGCCTGGGTTGCTGTGGACCCGACACTTGAACAGGGCTCCTGGGGTGTGAACTGAGCTGCTGTAGGCCGAGTTGGCCCTGGGCGCTCCCACCAGCACCCTGCAACGCGGACAGCCTCATAATGCTGGCTCCATACCCTAACCCACGGTGGAAGCTGACAGGAAAGACTGGTAGGCCCATGCAGTGAAGCTAACCTATTTATAAGCTAAATTCAGCTTTTAAAGTTTCAGTCTTATTTTGTCTGATAAGTCGCAAATGATGTCCCTCCCATTAAAGTTCATAATTGAATTATTATTTCATTAGACTATTCCCTTAAACATGTGTGGTTATTTTCGGAGAGTAGAGCCTATATCCTTTTACGATCATAATTATCATACAACATCTGGTCCGAAGCTTGGCAAAAGGAAGGCTCAAGGTTCACATCTAAGGTCCTTTTCTGACAATTACGCAAGATTTTTTCGGCGGTGGGTCATAAACGATTCAGAAATCATTTCCACACACAAATTGTCGAATAATAATTCACAATACTGATCAGGACTTACCAACGTGTATTGTCATGATAATGCTGCAAAACTGAATATCCGAAAAAACTGGAGTTCGGTCCACGGAACACTATGGGATGTTCCAAGTCAATATTGTAGGAGGAAACGACACTTACAGACAAACACGCGCATAAAAAGTTCAAAACGCCCTTCTGTATGTCCAGACGCCCGTCCATCCTTCCCCGCATCATCCACAACTCCTCGATGAAACTTGAAGAGACGAAGGAAGCCCGCTGTCACAGTTCCGGGGCTTTATTATTTATTTATGGGCCTATGTATTCAAAAACTAAACCACGGGTTAAACTATTTCTTGACGTCTTAAACATCGAGCATACTCAAGGTAGATAGAGGACTTCATGTAACAGTTCGGTAGACTTGATAACAGTTCGCTGCTCTACATGCTGACAATCTGAGAAAGTGATTGCTCGGCTCACGGTGATAAGTGCGGTCACGGTAAAAAAAAAAAAAAAAGAAAAAAAAAGCGAATGGGTTTCGGGGGCGCGAGCATCACATTTCACCTAACAATCCTCAATAATCGAGCGTTGTTTGTGGGTGCGCTGCTGCCACCTACCGAGCAGACGAAGCGGTCGGTAGCGATTCAGTTTGACTACAGACGGAATTACATCTCAGCAGGCTTGATGTTATTCAGACGAAAAAATAAACAGTTTCACTAGGTGTTTTCTACTTCATGCATCTTGGCCAAACAAGTGACTTAAACTCCAAATTCACTCAAACCACAAAATTGTTTCATACACATCACAAATGAAGGTTGTTTGACCATAACAATGCCATAACCTTTGACTCAAAAAGTATGAATTGTTCGGTCATAGCACATTGACCTAAAGCACTAAAAGGGAGCATTACTCAAATGATGAACTTGAAGTTGCAATACTTTTTGCATTAATCAATATTTCATGATAGATCAATAAACTACCTGTACAGTCCTCTCCTGGTACTCAATGCATTCTCCCTCTCCCCTTTCCTCACAAACCCTCATCAATGTTTCTAAACTAACTCATTCAGAGAGGAGTGACTAGCAGAGGAGAGACAAGCAGAGACGAATGACTAGCAGAGGAGAGACTAGCAGAGAGGAGAGACTAGCAGGGAGGAGAGACTAGCAGAGGAGAGACAAGCAGAGAGGAATGACTAGCAGAGGAGTGACTAGCAGAGAGAAGTGACTAGCAGAGGAGAGACTCACGGAAAGACTAGCAGAGGAGTGACTAGCAGAGAGGAGTGACTAGCAGAGGAGAGACTAGCAGAGAGGAGAGACTAGCAGAGGAGAGACAAGCAGAGAGGAAGGACTAGCAGAGGAGAGACTAGCAGAGAGGAGAGACTAGCAGAGGAGAGACTAGCAGAGGAGACTAGCAGAAGAGAGACTAGCAGAGAGGAGAGACTAGCAGATTCCCCTTTTGCCCCCTTCAGCTGTTTAGAACAACTAAATATTCTGCAAAGATATTCAAAGTGTCAATAATTGATGCACATACTGCAAATATCCAGAGTTTAGCAGGTAGTGAACTAGTAAACAGTTTGACTGATGCAGGTTATCAATTGAAATTGATTCCACCTTACAACAATTTAATGATCGTCATGACGCCACAGGAACATACACTAAGAACAGAAAAAACAACAAATATTGCAAACAGGACTTTATTTAGTGTCTCTCAAAATGTTTTACTAAAGCAACAGTCAGCTTGGGTCAGATCCCTCTTCATTATATACAATTTACATGGCATATGTTTCATCAGTACTGTGAATATAAAGTAGGAAAGCAGTGATAAATTCTGGAAGCTAGTGTCTCTACATTGTCAGGGCTAATGGGGTCATGTGACCTCAACTATCACGGAACACAGGAAGTGTGACAGGAAGTCATGGAAAAAGCTGAAAATAACCTGATCAATTCAAACAAATCAACATCTTTAATCTTATTGCACAAGCCATCTATTAACTACAGAACTATCCAAACATAAATGAAATGAAAACCGTTTGACAAACCTTGGAGTAAAAACATATTTTAGAAATTAAACAATTTATTCATGTTTAAAATAACTTAAATCATGGAAGAATTCATTTGATGTTAGCACATTTTGTTAAGCTCCCTTAAAGCCTTCAACCACACACACTCATGCTTACACCCTAACACTCACACTAACACCCTAACACTCACACACACTCATGCTTACACCCTAACACTCACACTCACGCACACTTACACCCTAACACACATACTCATATTTACACCCTAAAACTCACACACTCCTGTTTACACCCCAACACTCACACACACTCATGCTTACACCCTAACAACCACACACTCATGCTTACACCCCAACACTCACACACACTCATGCTTACACCCCAAGACTCACACACTCATACCCTAACAACCACACACACTCATACCCTAACAACCACACACACTCATACCCTAACAACCACACTCACACACACTCATGGTTACACCCTAATACACACATATTCATGCTTGCACCCTAACACACACACTCATACTTACACCCTAACACTCACACTCATACTTACACCCTAACACAGACACTCATACCCTAACAACCACACACACTCATACCCTAACAACCACACTCACAAACACACACACTCACATCGGTGAGCACACATCACACATGCGCACACACACACCTGCGTACACACATACACTCACACCTGTGTACACACACACATGCAGGGGATGGGTTTAATCATGTCCGTGGCAGTCTGGCAGCATCCGTCCTTCCTCAACGGAACCCCTCCACCCCTAACTGCAGCCATGGCTGTGGAGACATAGCACAAAGAATCATCATGTTCATATGTACATAGATATATGAACACTACTGATAACTAAAGTGAGGATAGTGAGCAGCAGTAAGGAGCGTACACCGGTCTTGGAGTCCTCGTTCTCCAGCAGTTTCTGAGCCTGGTCTGGAGGAAACTTCAGCATGGTTGTGATCACCTTGGCCATGGTCTGAAGACACACATCACATCATCATTATCATCACACACACCATCGAATCATCATCATCACACACACACACACACACCCATACCATCATCATCATCGTCGTCACCATCATCATCACCATCATCATCGTTGTCGTTGTCATCATCATCATCATCATCATCATCATCATCATCATCATCATCATCATCACACACAATCACACACACACACAATCACATCATCATCATTATCATCACACACATCAAATATCTACCATTTTCTACACCACAGCAGAAAAAAACACAAAAATGAAAGAGGGATTTTATAGACATTAGGACAACACAAACAATAACAACACTATTTTTAAGTTGTCTGCAGAGGTGCAGTGTTTGCAATGTGTCAACAGAACGAGGCAGGTACTCTCCTCTAGTCTCTCCTCTCTGCTAGTTTCTCCTCTGCTAGTCACTCCTCTCTGCTGGTTTCTCCCCTGCTAGTCACTCCTCTGCTAGTCAGTCCTCTCTGCTTGTCTATCCTCTGCTTGTCACTCCTCTGCTGGTCTCTCCTCTGCTGGTCTCTCCTCTGCTAGTCACTCCTTTGCTGGTCTCTCCTCTCTGCTAGTTTCTCCCCCGCCAGTCAGTCCCCTCTGCTTGTCTCCCCTCTGCTAGTTACTCCTCTCTGCTAGTATCTCCTCTGCTAATCTCTCCTCTGCTAGTCAGTCCTCTCTGCTAGTATCTCCTCTGCTAGTATCTCCTTTGCTAGTCACTCCTCTCTGCTTGTCCCCCCTTTACTAGTCACTGCTCTCTGCTAGTAGCTCCTCTCTGCTAGTCTCTTCAAGAGTCTCTCCTCTGCTAGTTATTCTTCGAATCTCTCCTCTGCTGTCAGTCGTCTGGTCTCTCTACTCATCTAGTCAGTCCCTTAGACTCTCCACTCCAATTTCTTCCTGTATCTCCTCTACCCTAGTCTCTCCTCTCAACTGTCCACTTATCTCCCTTAGTCTCTCCTTTCCTCAAGTCGTCTCTCCACTTCTCTACTCACCTTTCTGGTCTCTCCTCTCGCCTCACCCCTAGTCTCTTCTCTACTCTATCTTGACACTCCTCTCTTCCATTTTCTCCTGTAGTCTCTCCTCTCTAGTCTCTCTCTTTGGCATCTCCTCTAGTTTCTCCTTTAACCTCTCCTCACTATGTTTGTGTGTATGAGTGAGTATGTCAGTGTGAGTGTGTGCATGCATGTGGGAATCTGCCCTCGCAGCAAGGAAGAATGATGTGTGATGATGTCATAATGGGCGTCACAAAGTCCTCTACTCAACAGGACCATTCACATACTCTGTGGAATTGTATATATGAAGGTTGTAGAGTGTCTAAGAGAGCGTGGGGTTCAAGTAGCAAGGGTCCAGTTAATAGGCCGCTGTATCTGGTAGGCTCCCCCCTCCTCTTCCCTCCCTCCCCCTTCCTCTTCCCTTTCCCCTCCTCTTCCCTCCCCCCTCCTCTTCCCTCCCTCCCTCCTCTTTCCTTTCCCCTCCTCTTCCCTCCCCTTCCTCTTCCCTACCTCCTCTTTCCTGTCCCCTCCTCTTCCCTCCCTCTTCTTCCCTTCCCCTTCCTCTTCATTCCTTCCCTCCTCTTCCCTTTCCCCTCCTCTTCCCTCCTCCTTCATCTTCCCTCCCTCCTCTTTCGTTTCCCCTCCTCTTCCACACCCCTTCCTCATCCCTCCCTCCTCTTTCGTTTGCCCTCCTCTTCCCTCCCTCCCTCACCCTTGCCCTCCTCTAACATCCAAACAGCTACCAGTCCTGTAGTTAAACATACAGTCACCAGTTGTGTTTAAATGGTACATTGAGTTTGCAAATGTAAGCCCATCATTTTTAAAGGTTACATCATCTTTAAAAACGCTTTTGGGATTTTGCTGGCACAGTTGAAAACTATGCAACATCTGTTGAGCTGTTAGTGAGAGTATCCTGACAAAGCAATGTGTTTAAGTGCTCATCAAGTCAATATCTTTTGTGAGGCCTCAGGAAATTTAGTGAATCTCTTCAGGTTACATAAACTAACAGATAGCTAGATGGCCAAATATATCTGTAAAGCCGTAATTGCTGCTAATAGATGATTTTTTTTGTTGATGAAAGCAAAGTTTAAAGGACGCGATTAAGAATTTATACAAATTTTAAAAAGATTTTTACCTTGTCAATTATTGTCTTTACTATTTTCTGTCAGTTTTGGGGGTAACAAGATGTTGAACACAAGATGTCTGCCACTTACTCTAAGACCAAGAGCTGAAGCCACACTGTCAGTGTGTGCTTGTGTGTGAAGGACAGAGACTCTGTGTGAGTGCGTCCATCAAAACATACATTCAATTATTTTGAATTACTTTCCATTGGTAAAGCCATGGGTCATAATGTTCTGGTTCATCAATACATCATGGCTGTCAATTTTCTTCTATAATCCCATTCAAATTTCATTGTTGTTTTTACTATCCAAATTATATTTATATTTTTAAATTTAGGGTTATGTAGCCTGACTACTGATGAAGAAGGTATTAATAACTATGTGACACGTGTAGTGATGGAGTTAATTATGCCTTAGACATGGTTACCTTGGTTTCTCGCCCCATCATGTACTCAAACAGAACCTTCCTCAGGTACTCAAACTCTGTGGGTTCTGAGAGTCCATCAGCACCATGAAGACCTGTAACACAGGGACACACTAGGGGTCAAGGGTCACCCTTTAGACAGGAACAGAAGCTGACAGGTCAACAGAGAGAGAAAGGGGGAGATGAGGGGAGGATGAGGAAAGGGGGCGATGACGGGAGGATGAGGAAAGGGGGAGATGAGTGGAGGAGGAGAGAAAGGGAGGATGAGTTATCTTATGGAATGGAGGTAAGTGATTTAACTGTCTTCCCTCATAATCCAGTATTGTCTGACCATTTCCTGATTACGTTTCAGTTCACTCTTAGAGATCATCCAGCCACTCAGATGAAAACTATAATGAAAAGGACAATATCTGAAAAATCTAAGTTCAAAGAAATAGTAGAGCCAATATTCAGTAACATGTCGAGAGCAGCCCCAGTTCCAGTGTAAGTGATCAGTATGTTGACACGATGATGTATTCTCTAAAGTCTGCTCTTGATATTGCAGCACCCTTTAGAGAGAAGATCATTAGGCCAAAGCGCTCCTCTCCATGGTACAATGAAGAGCTGCGCTCACATAAACAAATTGTTACACAATTGGAGAGACATTTCCGCCGCTTCCACACGGAAGACTCCTTAAGTGCATGGAAAACCTGTCTTCTGTCCTATAAGCAAGCTCTGCGTAAGGCCCAAACCAGATATTATTCGAATTTAATTGAAGTAAACAAAAATAACACAAGGTTTTTGTTCAGTACTGTAGCCAGACTGACAAACAATCACAGTGCAGTTGAACCCTCAATCCCAGCTGCTCTCAGCTCTGATGATTTTCTTCTATTTTTTAATAAGAAAATCAGTACAATCAGAGAT
>BROE01000016.1:129788-187735 GCA_036571765.1 Plecoglossus altivelis
ATTCAGACTTTCCTCCTTCTCTTCCCTCCTTCCTTCCTTCCTGGCCAGCTGAGCCTGCAAGGTCTTTAGACTCTGCTCCTTCTCCTCCTCCAGCTGAGCCTGCAAGGTCTTCAGACTCTGCTCCTTCTCCTTCACCTCCATTCCTGTCACCTCTCTTCCCCCACACCTCTGCTTCACCTCCTCCCCCTCCTCACCCTCTCTCTCCTTCTCCCTTTCCTCCTCCAGCTGAGCCTGCAAGGTCTTCAGACTCTGCTCCTTCTCCCTCATCTCCATTCCTGTCACCTCCCTCCCAGCTGAGCCTGCAAGGTCTTCAGACTCTGCTCCTTCTCCTTCACCTCCTTCTTCACCTCCTCCTGCTGAGCCTGCAAGGTCCTCAGACTCTGCTCCTTCTCCTTCACCTCCTTCTTCACCTCCTCCAGCTGAGCCTGCAAGGTCTTCAGACTCTGCTCCTTCTCCTTCACCTCCTTCTTCACCTCCTCCTGCTGAGCCTGTAGCATCCTAATGCTCCTGTCCTTCTCCTCCAGCTGTACGTTGAGATGCTTCCTGATCTGGACAATCTTCTGCTCAGCTTTCTTCTTCAGCTCTGACACTTTTCCGGCACCCTCCACCATCAGCCTTTCCTCCTGATTCCTCAGCACCTCCTCTTCCCTCTTCTCAAACTCCTCCTTCTGTTGCTCCAGCTCCTGTCTGAGCCTCACCTTCTCCCTCTCCAGAACCTGCAGTTTCTCTTCTGCCTCCTGAGCATGCTGGCTGGACTGATCCTGGGCGAGCTGCAGCTGCCCGCTCCTCTCCTTCCTCTCAGCTTCCCAGAGGTTGCACCGCTGCGTCAGATCCTCCGTGAGCTGCTCACACTGTTGGGTCTTTGCGGCCAGCTGCTCCTCCCGCTCGCTGAGGGCCGCACTGCAGCGCTCCAGCTCCATCCCCAGCGCACTCATCTTCTGCTCCTTCTCACTCAGGGCCTGGTCCATCTCAGACTTGCTAATGGACTGACAGTCCCCGCTGGCCTGCTCCAGCCTCCGCAGATCCTCGTCCCTCTCCACCACCAGCCTCTCCATCCCCTCCAGCTTGGCCTGCAGGGCTTGGACTGCGTTATGATTCTGGGTGAACTTGGCCTCCGCCTTGCCCTTGAACTCTGACAGGTTTTCCTTAAGCGCCTCAACCTGCTCTGTGGCGGCCATCTTGTCCTGGTGGAGTTGCTCAATCCTATCCTCCATCTGAATCAGCAGCTCCTGTCTCTCCTGCTGCTGCTGCTGCAGTTCCTCTTCCTTCACTACCAGCTGGGTCTTTAAGTCCTCGACCATCCTCTCCAGGTTGCTGATGTGCAATGTGGTACTTTTAATGTTCTCTGAGATGGCAGTGTTTTCCTGACTGAGCTGCTGCACACACAGTTCTTTCTCTGAGAGAGCCTGAGAGTGCTTCTCTGAGTCTGCCAGTAGAGAAACTCTCTCCGTGGTTAAGGCTTGGATTTGCTCTGTGTGCAATTGGAGCTGAGCAGTCACCTGCTCTACTGAACTGCATAGCTTTTGGTTCTCTTCTGTCCTCTGCTTGATACCCTCCTCTAAAGAGTGGATTCTGCCCACCTTGGTGAGGAGGACATTTTTAAGAAGTGCCACTCTTTTCTGACTGCGTAACACTGTGTCCTGCAGCTCCCCCACCCTAGCCTCCACCTGCTCACAGAGCTGACCCGCTGCTACCGCCATCTTATTATGGACCTCTAGACAGACCTGCTCTAGCTGCTGGCTGACTGCAGTAGATCGAGTCTGAAATTCCTCCTCCAGTGTTCGCTGCAAGTTGTCCTCCTGAGAGCGCGAGGCCTCCAGAGCCTGCAGCTTCCTTTCCGCATCCTCGCACCTGCGGGATAGCATCTCCAGCTTGGCCTTGCTCTCTTCCCCAGTCCTGCAGAGCTGGTCCTGGGTGTGGTTTCTCTGGCTCAGGGTCTGGCTGAGATTTCTCTCCATAGCTTCAAGCTGCTGCTTCAGCCTGCACTCCCTGTCCGCCAGGACCTCTCGCTGGGATGCAGCCTCCCTCAGTTCAGCCTGTAGCTTCTGCACTGTGGTCTCCCGAATGGCCAACTCCTCCCTCAGGTCTCTAACCTCCTGCTGGGCCTGTTCTTGCATCTCCCTGCTCCTGTCTACCTGCCGGGATGCCTCTTCCAGCTCTTGAGACTTCTCCAGCAGAAAGTGGGCCTCCCCTTTCTCCTGCTGCTGTGTTTTCTGCTGAAGGGCTGCATCCTTTTCCTTTAGAGCCTCCTCGCTCTCCTGTATCTTCTTCTTAAACTTCTCCACCATCTCTTTTGCTTTCTGTTTTAATTTATCCATCTTCACCTCCTGTGCATTTAACCTGCCCTCCATGTCTTTCCTGACATTTTCCATTTCCTTGTCTTGAGCAGCTTTTTGGTCTTCCAATTGTTTCTTCAGCTTGTCCTGCAGCTCCTTCCCAGCTCTTCGCTCCTCAAACATCCTCTCGCCCTGCTCTGAGAGTTCCTTCCTGGTCTGCTGTAAGTGCAGCTCTGTCTCCTGAAGCTCTTTCACTTTGAGCTGAATAGCCTCTTCCTTCTGCAGAGAGTCCCTCTGTACAGCCTCCATGTGTCGCTCAGAGTCCTGTAGTTTGCTGTGACAGAGTTTGAGCTCGCCTGAGAGCTTGTCCAGCTGAGTGTTGCAGCTCTGCAGCTCTCCCTCAGCAGCCTGAGCAGCCACCAGGATCTGCCTGGTCTCCTCCAGGTCGCGAGCATTCACTTTGCGTTCCTGCAGCATGGCCTCCGCCTCTGCCACCAGCCTGCTTTCTCGCTGCAGGTGTTCCTCCAGCTTCTCCTCGTTTTCCTGCAACGTCATCTTCAGCTTGTTCAACTCTTCTTTCAGCGTTTTCTCCACACCTCCCAGAGACTCCTGGTGCTCCAGCCTAACTTCTTCCAGCTCCTTTCTGTGCCGGGCCTCCTCCTCCTTCAGCCTCCTCTCCAGCACCTCCTGCTCCTGCCTCCCTGCCTCCAGGCCTAGTTTGTGCTCCTGGTCTGCAACCAGTTCACTCTGCGCCTGACAACTCTCCAGTTCCAGTATCCTCTGGAAGGAACACATCATATTGTTACACTCATATTCAGCAATGTTACAGTATTATAAAAATGCATATTTTGATCATTGTTCTTAACAAGGCTGATAAGTCTTAAGAATAAACATAACCTAACTGAACACCGACCTATGGGTAATCTAACTGAGACCACATTCTATAGAGACTTCAATGTGAACTATAGATTTTCAATGACTGTATAAAGATGTGAGCCTCACTGTCCTGGCTGCCTCTAGTTCCAGCCCTGCCTCTTGGGCGTGGCTCTGGGCAGCTGCCTCCAGAGCAGCTCTCTGCAGCTGCATGTCCTCCAGCTCCAGCACAGCCTGCTGCACCCGTTCCCTGGACGCCTGCTCACACACCTGTTGACACTGCTCCTGGACATGGACGTGCGCACACACACACAGGTCAGACACACATGCAAACACATGTACACACATGGATACACAAGTCAGACACACACACACACACACACACACACACACAGGTCAGTCACACATACACACCAAATCCAACAGAACAAAGGTACAGAAAGCATTATTATCAAATGGATAGTTCCAACCTCAAGACATGATTAGTTGTCAGCTGTGGTATATTGACCACAGTTGGTATAGCAACAGTTCGATTGAAGATACTATTCTACACGATCAGTCAATACACTAATTCAATAACATATAGATACTATTCTACATGATCAGTCAATACACTAATTCAATAACATATAGATACTATTCTACATTATCAGTCAATTCACTAATTCAATAACATAAAGATACTATTCTACATTATCAGTCAATACACTAATTCAATAACATATAGATACTATTCTACATTATCAGTCAATACACTAATTTAATAACATATGGATACTATTCTACATTATCAGTCAATACACTAATTCAATAACATATACATGCTATTCTACATTATAGGTTATGTCATCCATGGGCTTGGGGACCATGACGGCCTGCCAGCATGGTCATGAGTGAAGAACAGAGTTATGACGTCATACCACAGCCTGGCTGATCCTAGCCAGAGCCTCCTGCTCCTTCTGCTCCAGTGCCTCTCTGTGTTGTCTCTCCAGCTCACAAACCTTCTCCTCTGAAGACTTCTGCAGCACAAAGAGACATCACCTCTATTTGATATTTGGTCTTTCAGATGACCAACGAGCAGGAAACTAGGAGCTGACCTGACATTACAGTACAATGCTATGAGTAACAGGAGGTGGAGATGGTGAGGAGGAGATGGTGAGGAGAGTTAAAGAGAAGGTGAGGGTAAGAGTGAGAGATGGGGAGAAGGTGAGGAGAGAGATGAGGTAAAGTGGTTAGGCGGTGAGGAGTTGGTGAGAAGTAAAATATAGAGAAGATGGAGGTAGGGAGTTGGTAAGGTGAAGCTGGAGGAGAGGGGGAGAAGATGGAGGTAAGGAGTTGGTAAGGTGAAGCTGGGGGAGAGGGGGAGAACATGGAGGTGAGGAGTTGGTAAGGTGAAGCTGGGGGAGAGGGGGAGAAGTTGGAGGTGAGGAGTTGGTAAGGTGAAGCTGGGGGAGAGGGCTTAGAACGTAGAGGTAAGGAGTTGGTAAGGTGAAGCTGGGGGAGAGGGCTTAGAACGTAGAGGTGAGGAGTTGGTAAGGTGAAACTGAAGGAGAGGGGGAGAAAGTGGAGGTAAGGAGTTGGTAAGGTGAAGCTGGAGGAGAGGGGGAGAAGGTGGAGGTGAGGAGTTGGTAAGGTGAAGCTGGAGGAGAGGGGGAGAAGGTGGAGGTAAGGAGTTGGTAAGGTGAAGCTGGGGGAGAGGGGGAGAAGGTGGAGGTGAGGAGTTGGTAAGGTGAAGCTGGAGGAGAGAGGGAGAAGGTGGAGGTGAGGAGTTGGTAAGGTGAAGCTGGGGGAGAGGGGTAGAAGGTGGAGGTGAGGAGTTGGTAAGGTGAAGCTGGAGGAGAGGGGGAGAAGGTGGAGGCGAGGAGGACAGATAATGATGAGGTGATAAAGAGGTGGCAAGTAGGTAGAGGTGAGAAGGAGGTGATGAGGAGGAGAAATGAGGTGAAAGAGTATATTAATGAGGTTGGGAGCAAATCTATGGTGTAGGGAGCATAATATGAGATAGGGAGCATATCTAGGGAGTAGGGAGCATATATAGAGAGTAAGAAGCATATTATTAGACAGCGAGCATATCTAGGGAGTAGGGAGCATATCTAGGGAGTAGGGAGCATATTATTAGAGTGGGAGCATATCTAAGGAGTAGGGGGCATATATAGGGAGTAGGGAGCATATTATGAGATGGGGAGCATATCTAGGGAGTAGGGAGCATATTATTAGATAGGGAGCATATCTAGGAAGTAGGGAGCATATCTAGGGAGTAGGGAGCATATTATGAGATAGGGAGCATATATAGGGGGTAAGGAGCATATCTAGGGAGTAGGGAGCATATTATGAGATAGGGAGCATATCTAGGGGGTAAGGGACATATACAGAAAAGGATGATGATTCACCATCATGATGGTGACCACTTCCTGTTTGACTCGGCTGAGTTCCTGCTGCAGACTTCTCCTCTCCTCTTCTCCAGCCCGCTCTACTTCCTTCACCTGCTCCTCCAGTTTCCTCCGCGCCTCTTCTGCCCGCTGGGCCACGCTGATGGCTCTCTCCAGTTCCTCAAATGCTGCCGGGGAGAAGATGACAAGTCAATCCTAGCCCAGACCTAATCCGTCACCAATCCTGACAGCTAACCCAAGGTATGACTCTAGCACTACCCCTGGACTGACTCCAGTCCTGCCCCCTGTCCTGACCCTACACCAGTCCTACTCCCTGTTCTGTTCCCTGACACCAGATCCCTTTCCCAACCCCTAAACCTAGTCCTGCTACCTGTCCTGACCCCTAATCCCAGGCCTAACCCCTGCCCCTGTTCTGACCTGCCCGCTCTGAGTGCTCTCTGTGCTCCTGCATCTGGTCCCTCTGAACAGCGGCTTGCTGGACTCTGGAGCGCAGAGCTGCAATCTCTTCTTCCTTCATCTCCAGCGTCTCGTGCATCTGTCTCTTCGTCTCTGCAATCACCATGCCCTCCACACACACACCATATATGTATGTGTATATACACACAGCTCATGCATACATGTATACTTACACACATACACTTTCTATGTGTGTGCGTCTTTGAGTGTGTGTGGGTCTGTGTGACTGAGTGTATATGTGTGCATGTCTAACCTTGTCCTGCTCCAGTTGTTCTATCAGGTTCTTGGCATCACGCAGCTGAGTGATCAGCTTGGTCTTCTCTGCGGTGTG
Organism: Plecoglossus altivelis; assembly: GCA_036571765.1. NCBI lineage: Eukaryota > Metazoa > Chordata > Actinopteri > Osmeriformes > Plecoglossidae > Plecoglossus > Plecoglossus altivelis. Next base: position 136,115 of record BROE01000016.1, read on the forward strand.
GAGTTCCTACAGACAGGCAGACAGAAAGACAGACAGACAGACAGGCAGAAAGGGAAGAAGCAGAAGATGATCTGTCAGTAGAACCATGTAATCAGGCTGAAGGCTCAAGACAGGGGTAGGGTTGGACCTTTATTAATGGATGGACACATTCACAGAGCTACACCACTTCCAGATAAACAAACCATCTAGCCACATCCATGTGTGTGTGGCTACACCAACACCCAGATCTAAATTACTGCCCAGGTTAGCATCCGGTCCTGTCCCCAACACCACAGTGCTACACTGTAACTAACGGTTACCAGTCAGGAAGTACTGAGTTCTGTTCTGTTCTGCCACTTACATCGTTAGCAAATCATTATGTAAAGCTTACATCTTACATAACGATGTAAGTGGCAGCAGTATAGACACACAGTCCTGTGCTCTCCCTCCTAGCATCCAGCTAGCTACACTCTCCCTCCCAGCATTCAGCTAGCTATGCTCTTCCTCCCCGCAATCAGCTAGCTACGCTCTCCCTCTTAGCATACTGCTAGCTACGCTCTCCCTCCTAGCATACTGCTAGCTATGCTCTCTCTCCTAGCATACTGCCAGCTACGCTCTCCCCCTAGCATCTAGCTACCTACGCTCTCCCTCCTAGCATACTGCTACCTACGCTCTCCTTCTTAGCATACTGCTAGCTACGCTCTCCCTCCTAGCATCCAGCTTCCTACGCTCTCCCTCCTAGCATCCAGCTTCCTACGCTCTCCCTCCTAGCATTCAGCTGCCTACGCTCTCACTCTTAGCATACTGATAGTTACGTTCTCCACTTCATCAAGCTGCTCCTAGGTTCCTGCTTTCCACCAAGATCCACAGTCCCTTCTTGCTGTGGAACAGAGCTCCAGCCAGCCAGCCCAGCCTGCCTCACACATCTCCACACTGACTCACACAGCCCCACACCGACCCATACTAACCAGGCCAGCTGCAGAAAGCTCCACACATCTCCACACTGACCCACACAGCCCCACACCAACCCATACTGACCAGGCCAGCCTCACACAGCTCCACACTGACCCATACAAACCCACACTGACTGATACTGACCAGGCCAGCTGCACTCAGCCCCACAAATCTCCACACTGACCCAAATAGACCCACACAGCCCTACACTAACCCACACATCTCCACACTGACCCAAATAGACCCACATTCACCCACACAGCTCTACACTGACTCACACATCTTCACACTGACCCACACAGCCCTACACTGACTCACACATCTCCACACAGCCCCACACCGACCCATACTGACCAGGCCAGCTGCACACAGCCCCACACATCTCTACACTGACCCAAATAGACCCACATTCACCCACACAGCTCTACACTGACTAACACATCTCCACACTGACCCACACAGCCCCGCACAGCCCTACACTGACTCACACATCTCCACACTGACCCACACAGCCCTACATTGACCCACACAGCCATACACCGACACACACAGCCCTACACTGACCCACATAGCACTACACTGATCCATACAGCCCTACACTGACCCACACATCTCCACACTCACCCACACGGCCCTACACTGACAGACACAGCTCTACACCAAACAACATAGCCCCACACAGCCCTACACTGACCAGCACTCACCTACACAGACCTACACTGACCCACACAGCCCTACACTGACCCACATAGCACTACACTGATCCATACAGCCCTACACTGACCCACACATCTCCACACTCACCCACAGCCCTACACTGACCGACATAGCCCTACCCTGACCGACGCAGCCCTACACGACCCACACAGCCCTACACTCACCCACATAGCCCTACACGACCCACACAGCCCTACACCGACCCACACAGCCCTACACTCACCCACATAGCCCTACACCGACCCACACAGCCCTACACTGACCCACATAGCCCTACATAGACCCACCCTGCCCTACATTCTGGTTGTTGTAACAATAACACAGCCAAGCAAGAAGTGTGGAAAGATTATATATCTGGAATCTATTGCATTTACAGATATCAACACAGGTTTACAGGTGTCTGGATGTATGTGTTTGTATATACAGTATGTATGGTGTGTGTGTAATGTGTGTGTCTGTGAGAGAGAGAAAGATGATGAGCAGGGCAGAGAGCTTCCACGCTATTTAAAAAGGCTGTTAACCTCTGCTCTAACCCTAACATCTGCTCTTCCTGTCACAGGAAAAACCTTGGTTCCCAGACACCTAGCTCCACACACACACTCACACACAGCTAAACACGCACAAAGCTAAACACACACACACACACACACACACACACACACACACACACAGAGCTTAACTCACTTGCAGCTCCACCAAAACCTCTTTCTTTCCCAGACAAGGCTGCATTGTATTGTGACAAACTACTCTGACAGCACACAGTTATACACCAGTTTATCTCTAGGACACAGTTATAAACCAGTTAATCTCTAGGACACAGTTATAAACCAGTTAATCTATAGGACACAGTTATACACCAGTTTATCCCTAGGACACAGTTATAAACAAGTTTCTCTAGGACACAGTTATACACCAGTTTATCTCTAGGACACAGTTATAAACCAGTTTATCTCTAGGACACAGTTATCAACAGTTTCTCTCATACACACCATTTTATCTCTGGGATTCTTTTCATGGGGGTTACAGACCAAAATTTGGACTCCCATTCATTTTCCAGGAAAGTCACGTGACAGGCCCCACAAAGCAGTACATGTGTTCGACTTCATGCAGCGGTGTGGCGCCGACAGCTGGCTAAAACTGGCTGATGTGAAGCAGTGCGTGCTGGTTAGACTTGTCCCAGTTGAGACAGGGTCATGGCTACGTCACAGTGATGTATCCATCTACCTAAGACCAATTCAACAACTGCAGGCTGTGTAGCTAAGCACATTTTCTCAGGAGCAACTGCTCAGGTTCTAATGGCACAGCTAATTCATGATTGGCCAGTCTCTGAACTTTGACAAGTGTTTGGTATTTTCTAACATCTTCAGTTTCTTAAATGCTCAAATCCAGACCAAACAGAACAATTGAATTAAATATTTGCCTTTATTGACAGATTGCGATAGCCTACTGTTGTTGGAGAAATGTTTTATTCCGCCTCTTCACAAATGGGAAGACTAAGTTTTTATGAGTTCTGGTTGTATTATCAATCGGCATATCAATCTAAGTAAAATAACATATTTCAGTACAGATGGTTCATGAAAGTTCTAATGCAAAAAGAGTTAAAGTTGCGGCCATACAGTTTGTCAGCAATGAAGTAAGCAAACAGCTATGATTGACCATGACTGACATCTCAGCAAATCCATGTAAAGCAGGAATGTCTAACTTCACAGAGCCTTACAAAGATTTTAAATCCTCCTTGACTGCAAGTGGCAACTCTCGCTGGTCGTTTTGTGCAGTTGCAGGTGATGTCGAACACACTTAATGTAACATAACTGCAATACAAACAGGCTGTCGAGCAAGTAAAGTGACCCATAGTCTGTGCGTTTATTCATGCATTTGTTGACTAGCAACATGGGGGAGCAAGCCCCTCCAAAAACAAGGGTGAGGAAAACACTTCACACCAAACACCAGGTGGTGGCACACCTGAACACACAGTGACACACCAAACATCAGGTGACACACCTGAACACACAGTGGCACACTTGAACACACGGTGACACACCAAACACCAGGTGACACACCTGAACACACAGTGGCACACCTGAACACACAGTGACACACCAAACACCAGGTGGTGACACAACTGAGCACACAGTGATACACCAAACACCAGTTAGTGACACACCTGAAGACACAGTGACACACCAACACCAGGTGGTGACACACCTGAAGACGCAGTGACACACCAACACCAGGTGGTGACACATCTGAAGACGCAGTGACACACCAACACCAGGTGGTGACACACCTGAAGACGCAGTGACACACCAACACCAGGTGGTGACACACCTGAAGACGCAGTGACACACCAGCACCAGGTGGTGACACACCTGAAGACTCAGTGACACACCAATCACCAGGTGGTGACACACCTGAACACATGGTGACGCACCTGAGCACACAGTGGCACACCCAACACCACACAGTGACACACCTGAACACACAGTGGCACACCTGAACACACGGTGGCACACCTAAACACACAGTGACACACCTGAACACACAGTCGCACACCTGAACACACAGTCGCACACCGAACAACAGGTGGTGACACTTAAACACACAGTGACACACCCAACACCACACGGTGACACACCTGAACACACAGTGGCACACCTAAACACACAGTGACACACCTGAACTCACAGTGGCACACCAAACAACAGGTGGTGAAACTTGAACACACAGTGGCACACCCAACACCACACAGTGACACACCTAAACACACAGTGACACACCAAACAGCAGGTGGTGACACACTTAAACACACAGTGACACACCTGAACACAGTGACACACCCACGCCACACAGTGACACACCTGAACACAGAGACACACCTGGACACACCAAACACCAGGTGGTGACACACCTGTAGACACGGTGACACCCCTGACCACATGGTGACACACCTGAACAAACGATGACACACCTGAACACACAGTGACACACGGTGACACTCCTGAACACACAGTGACAAACCTGAACACACAGTGACACACCTAAACACACAGTGACACACCTGAACACACGGTGACACAACTGAACACACAGTGACACACCTGAAAACACTTGAACACTTGAACACACAGTGACACACCTGACTAGACAGAGGCACACCCGAACACATGGCGACACACCTGAACACATGGTGACACACCTGAACACACGGTGACACACTTGAACACACAGTGACACACCTGACCAGACAGAGGCACACCAAACAGGACCTACCTTGGTCTTCTCCAGCTCCTGCAGCCTCTCCTGCAGCTGCTGCTGCAGAGCGTCGTTCTCACTGGCCAGCTGAATGCTGCGCTCCTGATGGGTCCTTAACACTTCCTTACACCTGCACACACACACAACAGGTTACACACACACACACAACAGGTTACACACACACACACAAGACAGGTTACACACACACACAAGACAGGTTACACACACAAAAGAGAGGTCACACGTACACACAAGACAGGTTACACACACACAGGAGAGGGTACACACACAGGAGGGGGCACACACACAGGAGAGGGTACACACACACACACACACAACAGATTACACACACAGGAGAGGTTACACACACACCTCACACACACGACAGATTACACACACACAGGAGAAGTGGTGCACACATAGGAGAGGGTACACACACAGAAGAGGTTACATACACACACAGGAGAGGGTACACACACACACAACAGATTACACACACAGGAGAGGGCACACACACACGACAGATTACACACACACACACACACAGGAGAAGTTGCACACATATAGGAGAGGTTACACACACACAGAAGTTACACACACACAGGAGAGGGTACACACACACACACAACAGATTACACACACAGGAGAGGGCACACACACACGACAGATTACACACACACACACAGGAGAAGTTGCACACATATAGGAGAGGTTACACACACACAGGAGGTTACACACACACAGGAGAGGGCACACACAGGAGAGGTTACACACACATAGGAGAGGGTGCACACACACACACACACAAACACAGGAGAAGTTACACACACACACACAAGAGAGGCCACACAAAGGAGAGGTTACACACACACAGGAGAGGTTACACATAGGAGAGGGTACACACACAGAAGAGAAAACAAGGGGATTTTAAAACAGTACCTGTGGAGAATGTTCTCCTGCCTTTTCACCCTCTTTTGCAGTGCCTGCAAGGTCTGGCCTGAAACCCCATCACCCTCTGCTGGATGGGGCGGAAACACCACAGGTGAACACCACAGGTGAACACCACAGGTGAACAGTTCCATGCACCATAGTGACACACACTCACCATTGGTAACACACCTATCCCAGTTACACACTCACCACAGGTGAACACCACAGGTGAACAGTTCCATGCACCATAGTGAAACACACTCACCATAAGTAACACACCTACCCCAGTTACACAGACTCACCACATTTACGCACACTCACCACAGTCACGCGAACTCACCACAGTTACGCACACTCACCAGTAATACACACTCACCAGTTTTACACACACTCTCCACAGTTACACACACTCACCACAGTCACGCACACTGACCACAGTTACACACACTCACCACAGTCACAAACACTCAACAGTTATACACACTCACCAAAGTCACGCACACTCACCAGTTATACACACTCAGCACAGTCGTGCACACTCACCACAGTTACACACACTCACCACGGTTACGTAAACTCACCAGTTATACACACTCAGCACAGTCACGCACACTCACCAGTAATACACACTCACCAGTTTTACGCACACTCACCACAGTTACACACACTCACCACAGTCACGCACTCACCAGTTATACACACTCAGCACGGTCACGCACACTCACCACAGTTACGCACACTCACCACAGTCACGCACACTCACCACAGTCATGCACACTCATCACAGTCATGCACACTCACCAGTTATACACACTCATCACAGCCACACATACTCACCACAGTTACACACACTCACCACAGCCACACATAGTTTCCATGGATCTCACCATCACTGGCCCCTGAGTCTTCTGCAGGGTCCCTGGAGGGCGTCAGAGGGGAGGCAGGGTCCGCAGTCCCATGGCCCAGTGACGGCTCACTGTCAAGGGGCACCGCTCCTCCAGCAGCCCCCTGAAGGCGCTTCTTCATCAGGGCCACCTGCCACAAGGAACCACAGGCTAGGTAAGGATAGAGGACTGATTCAGGACACCATGACAACATCCACACACTCTTCTTGGGGTCCACACAGTATGACGCACACAGACAGAAATCTTCTTGTATTTGATACATATATTACACATATGTTACATGTTCTACCCTCTGGGCATTTCAGGGTTAGAGAATCAGACTTTTAATCAGAGGGTTGGTTCGATTCGCAGCCGGGTCAGATGATGTAGTGTCCTTGGGAAAAGTAATAACCCAAGCCTTACATGCCTTGAATAGCTCTGAATAAATGTGTTTGCTAAATGACCATATGTAAATACAGTACATGTGTTTATAGTGACACCTAGTGGTGGATTTAGCCATACATACATGAATTAGACAGAATAATTTTTACTCAGCATGTAAATATATTTCACTTAAGCAAGTAAGCTAAACAGTGGTTAAACTCAAAGACACACAAAAGGACACTGGCTCTTCCTTACATATCAGACAACTTTGTACCACCATTAAACTTGTCTCTTTACTGGTAAGAATAAACTACTAAGGATCTTATTTGAAGCCAACGACTCTGTGCACTTTAAGATTCACTTAACAGAGATTTGTGTTACAGCTGAACAGGTATGTATATTACAGCACAGGGCACACACACTATATAACATCCAGTCTAGATAACACACAGTCTAGATAACACACACACAGCCTAGATAACACACACAGTCTAGATAACATAGACAGTCTAGGTAACACACACACACAGTCTAGATAACACACACAGTCTAGATAACATAGACAGTCTAGGTAACACACACACACAGTCTAGATAACATAGAAAGTCTGGATAACACACACACACAGTCTAGATAACATAGAAAGTCTGGATAACACACACACACAGTCTAGATAACATAAACAGTCTAGAGAACACAGCTGTACAGGCCCTACAGTCACACACATCTAACCCTCTGCTGTAACACACAGTTTAGATAACATAGACTGTCCAGGATAACAAACAGTCTGGATAACATACAGTCCAGAATAATAAACAGTCTAGATAACATAGGCAGTCCAGGATAACAAACAGTCTAGAAAACACAACTGTAGAGGTCCTACCTGAGTCTGCAAAACTGTGATCATCTGGTCTTTCTCTTCCAGCACAGAATCAAACTCCTCCTGCAGGTGTTTCTTAGCTTGCTGGTCCATCTGAAGCTCCTGCATAGAAGTTCATATTTGCACAGTTTGTATTTACAGTTCATATGTACACAATTTGTATTTACAGTTTATATTTACACAGTTTGTATTTACCATTTATATTTACACAGTTTGTATTTACAGTTCATATTTACACTGTCTGTATTTACAGTTCATATTTACACAGTTTGTATTTACAGTTTATATTTATGCACAGCTTCATATTTACACACCGGTGGACAAAGTGAGGCAGAGGAGGAGACAAGAGAGTAAGAAAGGAGAGATGAGGCGAGAGCAGAGATGAAAGAAGAGAGGTGAGATGACAAGAGAGATGAGAAAGGATAGATGAGAGAACAGAGAAGGTATAGATTGGATAGGATGAGATGAGGAAAAGATGAGAGGAGGAAAGTAAAGATGAGAGAATGAGAGGAGAGGTAAGAGGAAAGGAAATGAGAGATGAGAGGAAAGATAAGAGGAAAGGAAAGGAAACGAGTAGCAGGCAAGAGACAGGAGGAAGTCAGGAGGCAGGGAGGAGGCAGGCAGGAGGCAGGCAGGATGAAGGCAGGAGGCAGGCAGGAGGTAGGCAGGCTGGAGGCAGGCTGGAGGTAGGCAGGAGGCAGGCAGGAGGAAGACAGGCTGGAGGTAGGCAGGAGGAAGGCAAGGGGAAGGCAGGAAGGCAGGAGGAAGGCAGGCAGGAGGAAGGCAGGAGGTAGGTAGGAGGTAGGCAGGATGAGGCAGGCAGGAGGAAGGCAGGAGGAAGGCAGACAGGAGGCAGGCAGGAGGAAGGCAGGAGGAAGGTAGGCAGGAGGCAGGAGGCAGGCAGGAAGGCAGACAGGAGGCAGGCAGGAGGCAAGCAGGAGGCAGGCAGGAGGCAGGCAGGCAAGCAGGAGGCAGGAGGCAAGCAGGAGGCAGGAGGCAGGCAAGCAGGAGGCAGGCAGGAGGCAGGCAAGCAGGAGGCATGAGGCAGGCAGGAGGCAGGCAGGCAGGAGGCAGACAGGCAGGAGGCATGCAGGAGGCATGCAGGAGGAAGGCAGGCAGGAGGCAGGCAGGAGGCAGGCAGGCAGGCAGGAGGAAGGCAGGAGACAGGAGGAAGGAGGCATGCAGAAGGAGGGCAGGAGGCAGGCAGGAGGCAGGCAGGCAAGCAGGAGGCAGGAGGAAGGCAGGAGGCAGGCAAGCAGGAGGCAAGAGGCAGGCAGGAGGCAGGAGGCCGGAGGCAGGGAGGCAGGAGGCAGGAGGCATGCAGGAGGAAGGCAGGCAGGAGGCAGGCAGGAGGCAGGAGGAAGGAGGCATGCAGAAGGAAGGCAGGAGGCAGGCAGGAAGGAAGGAGGCAGGAGGAGGGCAGGAGGCAGGAGGAAGGCAGGCATGAGGAAGGCACGAGGGCAGGAGGAAGGCAGGCAGGAAGAAGGCAGGAAGGCAGGAGACAGGCAGGAAGGCAGGAGCAAGGCAGGAGGCAGGCAGGAGGCAGGCAGGAGGCAGGCAGGCAGGAAGCGAGTCCAGACAGGGTTGTAGAGCACCTCTCTGAGTTCTCCTATCCTTCGCAAGGCTTTGTCTTGACTCTGGCTGAGGATAACCTGAGGAGAAGAGTGGAACATCATCAAACCCTCTCTGATCACATGGTGGGCTGCATGAAGGTAGCGCTCCTGGTTAATGTACTAACTGTAGAAAGGAGTAGTGCTGTTAGCTAAGATGCTAACTGCAGGAGGAGTGGAGCAGTTAGCTAACATGCTAACTGCAGGATGATAAAAGCTGTTTGGTAACATGCTAATTACCTGGGTTTTCTCTTTATCCCTTTGTACTGAACGGTACGCTGTCACCAGCTGAAAGACAGAGAGGTGGAGGGACAAGAGCGGAGATATTAGATGACAGATGATAGCGTAAGACGTATATAGTCCAGGTGCATGGGTGTGTCGTGCATGTGTGAATGTGAGCGTATGGTGTGCGTGTGTGTGAGTGTATGGTGTGCGTGTGTGTGGGTGTATGGTGTGCATGTGTGTAAGTGTATGGTGTGCGTGTGTGTATGGTGTGCGTGTGTGTGTGAGCGTATGGTGTGCGTGTGTGTGTGTGAGCGTATAATGTGTGTGTGTGTGAGTGTATGGTGTGCATGTGTGTGTGAGCGTATGGTGTGCGTGTGTGTTGTGAGTGTGTGTGAGTGTATGGTGTGTGTGTGAGTGTATGGTGTGTGTGTGTGAGTGTGTGTGTATGGTGTGTGTATGGTGTGTGTGTGTATGTGTGTGTGTGTATGGTGTGTGTGTGAGCATGTGTGTGTTGCGATGTGTGTATGTGTGACTGTGTCCATGCGGTGTGTTGTGATGTGTTGTTCATGTTCCATCCTTCCTGTGTCGTGTTGTTATGTACCTCACCCTCAGCTCTAGTACTTCCATTCCTGTACTTGGCTTAGGCTCTTCTCTGTAGTGCGTCTTGTGACCAGTATGCGTGAGACTGATGTTCTAGACATCCTCCACCCCCTCATCTCTTTCCTCCCCTCGTCCACCTCGCTCTCCAGTCGGATACGGTTATTTGTGTTTGTGTGTTTCAATGGCTGTTTGTTTTTTTTGTGTTGTTTCCTTTTTTATCAGCGTTTTCTGTGCTCCGGCTTCTCCCCTCAGGGGAGGTCGTGCCATTCGAGCTTCCACTTGCGCGTCGTGTCTCTCGCTCTGAGCTATAGGCGGTGAGTCAGCTCCGGCGACACACGATAAAGGCTCCTCAGCTCTGATCGTGGGTGTCGCTCGGCAACGAAACAGGGAATCCCACCGGAGGGACTAACCCTTCCAGGAGCCTCTTTGCGGCCAGAAGACTGGGCGGTCTTCGCAGCCCTTAGTTTGGTGTCTCACTATGGTACGGGTTATGTAGTTTCGTTATGTTTAACTGTGTATGACGATGAATCTTCAATGTGCAAATACATGCTTGTGTTGTGTGTGTGTGTTTTGAAAAAAGTGTGTTCTAGAACTGAAAGGGATGGAGTGTGTTCTAGAACTGAAAGGGATGGAGTGTGTTTCTGTTTGGATTAGAGCGGTTATGTGTGTGTTTGAGACTTTGTGTGTGTGTGTGTTGTGACTGTGTGTGTTGTGTTAGTTGAGGACCGAGCAGTTGTGTGTGTGTGAGGACATGTGTGTTGAACAGGTTGTGGAGTGCTTGTGAGAGAGCATGTGCTCGCTGTGTGTGTCTGCACAGAGCATGTCGTTGCGTGTGTGAGGAGCATGTTCGAGTGTGCGAGACAGGCAGGGTTGTGTGTGTTGTGAGAGCAGTGTGTGTCTGTGTTTTTGTTTGTGTGTGTTTGTGTTGTGGTTGTCGTGTGTGTGTGTGAGAGGGAGCACCGTGTGGTGTGTGTGTGTGTAGTGTGTGAACGTGTGTGTGAACATGTGTTTCTGTGTGTGAACATGTCTTTATACATGTGTGTGTGTGCGTGTGAGTTCGTGTGTGTGTGTGTGGTCATCTTATCTTTGTGTGTGTGAGGAGTATTGTGTTTTGCAAGGAGAATCTCCTTTGTTTGTATTGTTCTGCTGTATCTACAGTTTGTTACTTTCATTGTGGTTGTTTTAAATATGGAAATTTCCCTTTAATACTTAATATTTTTAGTATCTTCGTTAGGGTCTAACCTAAGTTTAGGTGTTTAGGGTAACCTCTAAGTTTTAGGGTTAGGGCTAACCCTAAGTTTAGGGTTAGGGCTAACCCTAAGTTTAGGGTTAGGGCTAACCCTAAGTTTAGGGTTAGGGCTAACCCTAAGTTTAGGGTTAGGGTTAGGGTACCCTAAGGGTAAGGTTAGGTCTCCATGCAACTGGAACTCAATAACTCTAACCTTAAGTCACCACGCTACTGGAACTCAACAACTCTAACCTTAAGTCACCACGCTACTGGAACTCAATAACTCTACCCTTAAGTACTACTGGAACTCAACAACTCAATCTTTAAGTCCTTCTGGAACTCAACAACTCTAACCTTAAGTCATACTGGACTCAACAACTCAACCCTTTAGTCATACTGGAACTCACGGTCCCTAAAGACCGTACCACTAGACCTATGCTACTAAAAATCTTTAAAAAGTTGTTAATACATGGACATTTCAATTTTACAAGCTCTTTCAGTTAAATCCAGTAGGTTAGGCCACTGCCCACTACAGAACACAACACAGACCCTGTTTTTTCAACTATAACTTATATAGGCTATGTCACCTGCAGTTTGCCACAACTTAATGATGCAAGACAATGATTTAATAGCACAAAAATAATTTTGGGGTGCACGGTGGCAGAGTGGTTAGAGCTCTTGCCTCCCAATAAGGAAATCGTAGGTTTGATTCTTGGGTCAAATCCAACATCACATGATATCTCTGGGTGAAATCTGGATGTCCTCCCCATGTTATCGGTCCAGGGTGTACGTTTATGGCCCAAAGTCACTGGGGTAGACTCCCGTGACCCCTAACGGGAACAAGCGGCACAACAATCCCTACCAGGGATCAGCAATAGAAAATAAATAATAATTTTGGACACCAATTCCTTGATGTAGCCTGAAGAGCTGATCTGTCTAAACATCCAGGTGTCAGCTATGCTCAGCGCTGATAAAGCCTGCTTATACGCATGCACAATCAAATGTAATATAAGCTATTATCGCCTGCCAATACACACACATTATAAAACGTAATATGCCCTAATTGCGCCTGCCTATACGTACACATTATCAAACGTAATATGTGCTAATACACTTGTCTATATGCACGCATTATGAAATGTAATATGTGCTAATAACGCCTGTCTATACGCACACATTATCAAACGTAATATGTGCTAATACGCCTGTCTATATGCACGCATTATGAAATGTAATATGTGCTAATAACGCCTGTCTATATGCACGCATTATGAAATGTAATATGCGCCAATAATGCCTGTCTATACACACCCCTAGTTATCTATCAAACTAAAGTGGAGTGTTCATGTGGCGTTCGCTACAACTAGCCACATTACGCGTACTTCACCTGAAGCAGGTACGAGTATAATGCAATTCGTGCAGTTGCACTGGCATGACACTCATCTGAGGAGAGTGTATGAGCATGTGCGTGTACTGGTGGCTTCACCTGAGGAGAGTGAGCATGTGCGTGTACTGACGGCCTCACCTGAGGAGATGCACCCCCATCTCCATTGATGCTTCCTCTGGGAGACCTCACTCCTCCACCGGAAGCAGGGGAGTCAACCTGGTTAAGAGACGGTAAGAGGGGTGAGACCAGCGGGGGAGCAGGGAGACCAGCATGGCAGGGTGCCCCCCCTTCACCAGGCCTGCCTTGAGGATGGCAGGAACCAGGTTAGAACTGCTGGGGAGATGTCAGCGGGAGGTATGGAGGGAGGCAGGGTGGAGGGTTGGCAGGTTGTAGGGGGGCAGGGTGGAGGGAGATGAAGGGGCAGAGAGTAAGAGAGTAGGGGTGTAGGGAGTTGAGGGGGCAGGGAGTAGTAGGGGCAGGGTGGAGGGAGCTGAGGGGGCAGGGTAGAGGGAGATGCAGGGGCAGGGTGGAGGGAGTTGAGGGGGCAGGGAGATGCGAGGGCAGGGTGGAGGGAGTTGAGCGGTTAGGGTAGAGGGAGTTGTGGGGGCAGAGTGTAGGAGGGGCAGGGTGTAGAGAGTTGAGGGTGTAGGGAGTTGAGGGGACAGGGAGTAGGGAGTTGAGGGTGCATGGAGAAGGGAGTTGAGAGGGCAGGGAGTAGGGAGTTGAGGGGGCATGGTGAGGAAAGTTGAGGGTGTAGAGGGTTGAGGGGACAGGGAGTAGGGAGTTGAGGGGCATGGTGAAGGGAGTTGAGGGTGTAGGGAGTTGAGGGGACAGGGAGTAGGGAGTTGGGGGGCATGGTGAAGGGACTTGAGGGTGTAGGGAGTTGAGGGGTCAGGGAGTAGGGAGTTGAGGGGGCATGGTGAAGGGAGTTGAGAGGGCAGGGAGTAGGTAGTTGAGGGGCATGGTGAAGGGAGTTGAGGGTGTGGAGTTGAGAGGGCAGGGAGAAGGTAGTTGAGGGGTCATGGTGTGGGAGTTGAGAGGGCAGGGAGTTAAGGGGACAGGGAGTAGGGAGTTGAGGGGGCATGGTGAAGGGAGTTGAGGGTGTAGGGAGTTGAGAGGTAAGGAAAAGGGGTTAGGGTGGGCAGGGTTTAGAGGAAGGGAGCAGGGTATGAGGGTAAAGATAGTTAAATAAACATAGAGGGCAGCGCTACGGCGAGCACAATAGGAGAGGCAGGGGGGTTCTAAGTAATGTCTGATATCATCTCTACGGGACATCCAGAAGTCAGGACAAACAAACTATTAATAACAAACACAGTGAAAGTCAGGGGGAGAACCAGCCAAGGAAGAGATCAGTTTCACTGGCAGTACAGAGTCTAAGTAGCTGTTAGCTCCCTTCAAAACAAGTCTATATGTGAGTGTGTGAGTGTGAGGCAGTCAGAGCATGTGTGTTTAAGTGTATGTGTAAAAGAGTCAACGTGCATGAGAATAAGTGTATGTGTTAGAGAAGAGCGTGTGTAAGGGAATTCCTGTCAGTTTAAGTTGTAAAACATGTTGGTTAAACTGTCTCCTGCTGTGGTTACGATTAGATGAGAAGATTCTGTCTGCTGGGTCACTTGTCACCCAGGGGAACCAGAACCAGTATCTGTGATGACTGGTAGCAACCAGAACCAGGGCAAGTGATGACTGGTTAGAAACAGTACTAGTCTCTGTCTCTGTCTACACCTACCAGTGTTGAGAATTAGCATAGCAGTAGGAACTAGCCAAAAGCTGTGAATTAGCCTAGCACTGGGAAAAAGCATTGGCTCTGGAAATTAGCTTAGAGTTGGTAGCCTGGGCTTGCTTAGTCTTGGGATTTTAATTAGTTTTTGCAATTAGCTACAATTTGGGAATTAGTCTAACATAAGGAATAAGCCTCGCTATAAGACTTAATGTGTGTCCACTACAGCGGAGTGGGCGTCGGCTTCCATTCTTTAAAATTGACACCACGCTTTGACGCTCCCATAGGGCATTGTGGGAAGGCGGGCAGAGGAGAATGTTTCGCGTTTAACATTTCTGAACTTTATGTAAATGTAGAACGGTAAACGCTTGCGTTGGCCAATCGGATTGGTTTCTTGTTTCATGTAACGTAACAACCGTTGGCCAGGGTAAATGTTTAAACAATTTACAATTTCAAGATGGAGAAGAAACTTATCGGCTGTCTCTGCAGAGCCACTCCTCTCCAGAATAAAGTTGCATAATTTGACTAAACTGATTTTAAAGATAACATCTAAATAATAATAATGTTTGATGTAAATATCCCTGGTGTGTCTTTATACTTTTTGATTTCATCTCATTACTCTTTACGTGATTGTTCTCAGCTACTGGGTTTCCTAGCAAATCGAATGGTTGAGTTACCATTGACAAAACATGTATTCTACTGCAATCTTGTACAGGTAAAATATTGTGTATTTTTACATGCGTAAAAGTGGTATTTTGATCTGCATTGTGACTACATGAACCAAAGTCTGCACACTTGGCCATGACTACAACAGTGACCTGAGGGAACTAAAACTTTGTATTAACCTGTTAGACACACCTTCATCCGTGGTGAACGGTGAGAAAGCAAGAGATGCAGAGCGTTCAAAAGACGGTGCAATGGACACGCACTGTTAGACCAAAGTATTAACCCATCTTTCTTAGGCTAGTATGATTAATGCATCTAAAGATGCTAATGATGATGACGATGTAGAGGATGGAGTTTGCTGGGAGAAAATAAGACATCCAGGGGATTGGCAACAGATATGTAGGTCTCTCTGAACCAGGTATGTGTAGGTCTCTCCATACGAGGTAAGTGTAGGTCTCTCCTGACCAGGTATGTGTATGTCTCTCCTGGCCAGGTATGTGCATGTCTCTCTATAGCAGGCATGTGTAGGTCTCCCCTGACCAGGTATGTGCAGGTCTCTCTATATCAGATATGTGTATGTCTCTCTATAGCAGGTATGTGCATGTCTCTCCTGACCAGGTATGTGAATGTCTCTCTATAGCAGGTATGTGCGTGTCTCTATAGCAGGTATGTGCATGTCTCTCTATACCAGGTCTATGTAGGTCTCTCTATAGCAGGTATATGCATGTCTCTCTATAGCAGGTATGTGCATGTCTCTCTACAGCAGGTCTATGTAGGTCTCTCTATAGCAGGTATGTGTATGTCTCTCTATAGCAGGTATGAGCATGTCTCTCTATAGCAGGTATGTGCAGGTCCCTCTACAGCAGGTGTATGTAGGTCTCTCTATACCAGGTGTGTGTAGGTCTCTCTATACCAGGTATGTGCATGTCTCTCTATAGCAGGTATGTGCATGTCTCTCTATAGCAGGTATGTGCATATCTCTTTATAGCAGGTATGTAGGTCTCTCTATAGCAGGTATGTGCATGTCTCTCTATACCTGGTATATGCAGGTGTCTACAGCAGGTGTATGTAGGTCTCTCTATACCAGGTATATGCATGTCTCTCTATAGCAGGTATTTGCGGGTCTCTCTACAGCAGGTCTATGTAGGTCTCTCTATAGCAGGTATGTGCATGTCTCTCTATACCAGATATGTGTATGTCTCTCTATAGAAGGCATGTGTGGGTCTCTGTATTGCAGATGTGTTGATCTCTCTTTACCAGGAATCTGTAAGAATTTAAATCTGTAAGAATGTAAGGAGACCAAGACAAGCTTGTAGTTCAACAACTGAAGCAGAGAAAGGTGCACATACAGGAACACTTTCAACACACTGACTCAGAGGGGGAGGGGAGGGAGAGAGACATTTACGGAAGATAGACAGAGAAGCAGGGAGAGAGAGGCAGAGAGCCTAGAACGGTGTGTGGGGGGGGGGGGACAAAGAGGGCATTCCTACCAATCCGACCAGAGAGGAGGAGCCCAGGTCTCTCTCTACATGCGGCTCACTACAGGGATCCATGACTGCCCCAAACCCTCCCGGCCCTGAGTGCCCCAGCTAGGGGACACGGGATGCAGACGTGCGCACAGCAGAAAGCAACACAAGCTTTAATCCCACATCACTACATCACTCCCAGGGTTAGATGCAGGGTTAGGGTTGGATGCCATCAGAACACACTCCACAGGAAACGGGAAGGAGAGACGGAGTGGGGTTGAAGCAGTCCTTGCTGGGGCCTTCCATCGCTGCCTGGTCCCACAGCAGAGCAGGAACGAGGGAGGAGCAGGAGGAGGAGCAGGAGAAGGAGGAGGAGGCATAAAGTTGCGCCAACTCACCGCACTGACAATCTGGAGCGCTTTGGGTCTTTTTGATTCGTCCAGAGCAAAGATAGTGTACTCAGAGAGAAAAGCAGGCTCAGCTATCATCCCGGCCAGCAGCTGACCGCCACAGGGTTGCCGGGACAACAGACAGGAGAGGGAGACAGAGAGCAATGAGAAAAACACCATGAGTGAAACAGAGCTGGGGCGGTGGAAGAAGGGGGGTGATCCATTTAGATAAAGGGGTGGAGTGAGAGCGAGGTAGCGAGAGAGAGACATAAAGTGTGAATATTTGTGGTGGGTGAGCGAAATACAGAGGCAATAAGAATGTGAGTGTGACGAGAGAGTGAAAGTGGGAGGGGGAAGAGTGAGAGTGGGGAAGTGTGAGAGTGGGAAGAGTGAGAGGGGCAAGAGTGGGAAGAGTGAGAGTGGGAAGAGTGAGAGTGGGGAAGCGTGAGAGTGGGAAGAGTGAGAGGGGCAAGAGTGGGAAGAGTGAGAGTGGGAAGAGTGAGAGTGGGAAGAGTGAGAGGGGGAAGAGTGAGAGTGGGAAGAGTGAGAGGGGGAAGAGTGAGAGGGGGAAGAGTGGGAAGAGTGAGAGGGAGAAGAGTGGGAAGAGTGAGAATGGGAAGAGTGAGAGGGGGGAAGAATGGGAAGAGTGAGAGAGGGAAGCGTGAAAGGGGAAGAGTGGAAAGAGTGAGAGGGGGAAGAGTGGTAAGTGAGAGTGGGAAGAGTGAGAGGGGGAAGAACGGGGCGGGGGAGAGTGAGAGGGGTAAAAATGGTAGAGGGGAGAGTGAGAGGGGGAAGGGAAGAGTTGGAAGAGTGAGAGGGGGAAGAGTCAGAAGGGGGGAGGAGTGATAAATGCACAGGCAGAGGAGGGAAGCGTGGGAAGGGGGGGAGAGTGATAAAAGCACAGAGTGGGAAGAGTTAGAGGGGAAAAGTGAGAGGAGGAAGAGTGAGAGGAGGGGAACAGTGAGGGGGGGTAAGAGTGAGAGGGGAGGGAGAGTGAGAGGGGGAGAGTGAGAGGGGGGAGAGTGAGGGGGAGAGAGAGGGGGGGAAGAGTGAGAGCGGAAGAGTGAGAGGATGAACAGTGAGAGGGGACAGATTAGGAAGAGTGAGAGGGGAAAGAGTGAGAGAGAGAGACCTCTCCTACTCCCTCTGCTGGAGTGAGCAGGCTGACCTCACACCTGTCCTACCCCCTGAACAAGACTCATCCCAGCTCAACCCAGTCCACAGGTGTGCTTGGAAGAGTGGATTTGGGAAAGGGAGGATGATGGTGATTTGTGCTGGTGTGGAGATGAGGTCTGTCAGGTCAATTATTACACAATTTACCATAGTGATGTCATTTGTATTATTATTTGGAAAGTTTGTGCCTCTACAGGTGCGACAACATTTCATGGGAAGAGCAGAGTGTAGTGATGGTTAACCAAGTTATCTATGCGCTGTTGTGAATAAAATATTAAGTCATGTGATTTGAAAATATTTTACTTTTCATTTTATTACATTTTTTGTAATCGTCCAAACCAGAATTAGAGTTTGGTATCTGGGAGCATTTGAGTGAGTGCAAATAATCATTATGGTGCGACCTGTCTAAATTTCTTATTAAACACTTGCTGCACAGTATGATCGGTTTAATATTCTAGCCAACACCAGTTAACCCTTGTGTTCTCTTCGGGGGCCAGAGTGACCCACCAATACGTTTTAAAGCAACACACATGCACACCCACAATGAGACATTTAGATTGTATGTGCTTGATTGGAAGTCGTGGCCTAATGGTTAGGGAGTCGGGCTTGTAACCTTCAAGTTGCTGGTTCGATTCTCGCACCAGCAGGAATTGAAGGTGGTGATTGTGAATAAACAGCACTCTCTCTGCCTTCGATACCATGACTGAGGTGCCCTTAAGCAAGGCACCGAACCCCCAATTGCTTCCCGGGCGCTGGAGCAATAGCTGCCCACTGCTCCGGGTGTATGTGCACTGTGTGTGCGTGCGGTTGCCCACTACTCACTGCTGTGTGTGCACTTGGATGGGTTAAAAGCAGAGGTAAATTTCGAGTATGGGTGACCATACTTGACAATACGTCACTTCACTTCATTGAACTCAGACAAAACTAAATTTGTCTGATACATGTGCAGCCTGGCTGCAAATGTCAGTGCCCAAAAGGGTACAGGGCAAAAATGCAATGTTCTTGCTTTATTTCAGGTTTGAAGATGGGGCCTTTTTGACCCTTTGGACAGGGGGAGTTGCAGAATGTGGAGCGAGCATGAGGTTAAACTGCCTCTTTACGTTCTACACTTGAAGGAACATTAATATTAGCTGTGGCTCACTCCTGTACTCATACGTTCTAAACTTAAAGGAACATTCATATTAGCTGTGGCTCACTCCTGTACTCAAACGTTCTAAACTTGAAGGAACATTAATATTAGCTGTGGCTCACTCCTGTACTCACTGCGCTTCATTGGCACTTGACAGGGAGTTAACTCGCACTCAACATTTGAAAAGCTGAAAAGACAACATGAAAACTTTCTGTGGGTGCTCCAAAATATTCCCTGTTGCCCTAAACCTTTTAGGGTTGGGAGCACTAGTGCTGCCAGGTAAAAAGTTAATTTCAGTTGTATTTCATCATGTGTTGCTTTGTCTACCTGTCATTTATAGAAGTTATTAAATGGACCTTAATTTGAGACATTCGAGTGGACCTAAAGTTTTAGCAATAAGCAAGTGTCAAGAGGTGCTCTGGCCACTGCAAGCCTTACTAAAACAGAAAACAAAGGGACAATAGAAAGTATATGGTTATTCTTAAGGACGGTGTGATGTAGAAACAAAGTCTATGGTTGTTTCTAGGGATTGCCAGATGTGGATATATAGTACAAATACTAGATCTTAAATAACCTCAAAACTTCACCAACATCCAGAAGACTGCAAAACACCAGTTACAACAAAATAAAAAAAATCCCCATGAAGTCCAAGTCTACAGTAGCAGCTATGTTCAGGTGCTGACCAAGGTGACCAGGCCTGCTCCTCCTCTCTGTACCTCCAACCTCATGCCTGCCCCTCCTCTCTGTACCTCCAGCCCCAGGCCTGCTCCTCCTCTCTGTACCTCCAACCCCAGGCCTGCTCCTCCTCTCTGTACCTCCAGCCCCAGGCCTGCTCCTCCTCTCTGTACCTCCAGCCCCAGGCCTGCTCCTCCTCTCTGTACCTCCAACCTCAGGCCTGCTCCTCCTCTCTGTACCTCCAGCCCCAGGCCTGCTCCTCCTCTCTGTACCTCCAACCCCAGGCCTGCTCCTCCTTTCTGTACCTCCAACCCCAGGCCTGCTCCTCCTCTCTGTACCTCCAACCCCAGGCATGCTCCTCCTCTCTGTACCTCCAGCCTCAGGCCTGCTCCTCCTCTCTGTACCTCCAACCCCAGGCCTGCTCCTCCTCTCTGTACCTCCAGCCCCAGGCATGCCCCTCCTCTCTGTACCTCCAGCCTCAGGCCTGCTCCTCCTCTCTGTACATCCCCGCCCCAGGCATGCCCCTCCTCTCTGTGCCTTCAGCCCCAGGCCTGCTCCCTGCTGACACGGCTGTGATTCAGATGATTGAGTCCTGGGAAAGACTACATGGATGAAACCAACTGGACAGCTCCTCTACTAAACTCCTGCCACAATTTCCCACAGCTCATACTTGTCCAACAAATGTTCCCATGTGGGAATCAGGGAATCCCAGCACACACCGGCAAGGAAATTATTATGATGTGAATTTTTTTTTGTGTGAAATATTGTGTATTTGTATAAAAGAGGTCCATTATTTTGTGTGGGCAATATTCATTTAATACGGCAGGAATTTGATCCAAAAGGGAGTTTATGTGTCACTAATATAACAGAGGGAGTTTGCATCCTCTCTGTGTCTGTCTATGTTTGTCTGTGTCTGTGTGTGTGTCTGTTCATGTGTGTCAGTAGGTGTGTGTCTGTGTTTGTGTGCATGGGTGAGTATCTGTGTTTGGCACATACCCCTCCTGCCACACAAATGTTTAAGGCGCAAACAGCTGCAAGGCAAACACATCAGTTAGCTTAGCGACAGTCGCTACAGGGACAACCATGCCTTACCTCTCTGTCACTAGGCAATACGGATCCGTCACACAGCTGGGAGGGCATGTGCCTGCCACGTCTGTCCCCACCAGGACCTACCTAGAATATGGCAAAGTTTCAACACTGAGCTGTCACTATCTGTCAGCTAACTACCTACTTCAGCCCAATGCATGGATACGACCTTAACTCATACAGACTGGAGGCAGTCAGAATAAATACTTACAGCTGGAATGAACGACCATCAAAGGTAATGAGGAAGCACTTTTTGCGGAAATAAACTTGATAGCAACCAATAAATCTGGGTTTCATGGTCAAATTAACTCACGATATCAGTGGGCTTCGGAGGCCTGTAATAAAAGTGACCGACTTGTCTGGATCAGAGCAGACATTCCGGACTAGTTTTTCCTGGCAGTAGTCAGGCAAGCATGTTCAGGTTGGGTGGTGGATATTTAGACGTGAATGCTTTCGAATTTGACTTAAGATTCCTTGTTTCGAAAAATGGTGCCATACCTTTAACCGCGATGTTTAAAGCACTATCACCGACTTCAATTCCAAGGTAATTAGCTCAAGCTAGTGATACACCTGCCGCTAGTGTGTGAGTCAGACGTGCCGCCAGTTATAACTGACAGCCACAGTAGCTAGCCACTGCCCAGGTGGGGGAAGGATAATAGATTCCTCAACAACAATCTGGCTTGTTTAGAAAACTATGTAGAATATTAGCCAAAGCAAGCTACTCACGATTGAATCAGTCCGACATGCCAAATAACTCTAACCAAACAGTTCACCTGTCTTACGTCACATCATCACCAAAAGTTACTGTTCATCGTAGCTGACCTGACAGCCGACTAGCCAATCGACAGCTAGCCACTAGCAACACTGCTAGTATCAACAACATAATATACCGACAAACCTGGGCCTGTGGTAACTGCGCATTCCGCTGTGGAGACTGCTCCTCATTAATCTTCTGCTTGAGTTTCTTAAACATGTTCCCACGATGGTCCAGATCCTTTCCAGATAAACAGTTAAGTGTTTTTAGACAATGTTTGCATCAAGTTCGCAGTGATTTACTTCCTATTTCGACTCTCATCGCTCAGCAGGTGTATGAGCCATTGCGCATGTGCAGCCGACGTGGAGGAAAACTAGCAACGACAGCGTAAGCAAGTACGGCAAGCGCGAAAAGACAGACTTTTTACGATAGGGCATCGGTATAGAAGGCAATAGGCGCAATGCAAATCTCATGTTAACGTGACGAAAAAAATGCGTCATAACATGTACATTTGTGTTGTGTTTAAAAATATGGAACTGTGCACAGGTCAGGTTGAATATCTACACGTAAAGACGTATTACGGCCAACAGATTGTTGTTACATTATTGTGTTAAAGGGGTTATACAATATAAAGGTACATGCACCTCATATAAACTAACCCCTTATAAGCTGGCATCCCACACGTTTATTTAATTATAGGTTTTATATAATAAACGCATTTATGACGCATTTATAATGGCATCTTAAAGAGGGATCTGTCGCAGCCAATAATGTTGTTATTACATTAACAGTAGGTATTACACCATTGGCTGCTCAGGGTCTCTTCATTCTTTTCTTTTTTTTTTAAACAAAGTCTTCGAAATGAAATGTGTCACTTTTTTGCCAATATTTTTTTGTTCATCGGATGGAATTAATTTGGACACAGCAAGGCACCACTAAAGATTGAAATGTGCAACAGATGCAACACACCTGCCATAGCGTCCAAGTGCGGTGGATTTGCCGGAGTGCTGCGGCTGCTTTCTATTGAAAGAAATCCATTTACGTCACAACGCATTCAATTAGCCGTGTTTGGTATGAACGAGGCGTACATTTCATGTGTTCTCTAACATGACGCATGCGTCTTTAGAGGGTGAGGCAGTCTAACCTGGTAACAACATACACGCCTCTTGGGGGTGTCTTAAGATGCTACTGCATGTGAGAGTATGAAATGTAACATTCATACTAGGAACGAAATGTTATGTACACACTAGGAATGCGACTATCAAGAAAATACATAGAATTAAATGTATATGTTAGGGAAATTGTGAAAATTACTTTTATTATATTATTATCCATCCATCCATTTCATAATTGCATTATTAAAGATTCCTTTTATCATCTTTTCTCCTTTGAATAAAGCCTAAAGTCTTACACTCTACATTCCAACACCAAAATAACACGATATCCCTGCCACTAGAGAGCAATGTTGTACCCAGAATAGATGTAATTGGTGTGAAGTACTCACATCAATCACTATTTAGCTACCATTGAACAAGACAATCAAGGTGTTGAAATGGAAGCAATTACAAGGAAATTCTTTAAAAAGTAAAAAATCATTTCAAGACCAAGCTGAAAAATAACTTTTCATTTCTTAATAAATGTAAAGCCGTTTGACCACTGCAATAGTGCTTTTGGTGTCTTGTAAACCCAAGAGAGTTTGGCTCTTTTGTGCAGGACACCAAAAAAAAAAAACAATTTATCATAACAATGTAAACTGTTAACTAAAAAGCAAATATTTATTGGTAAACATATTCCTCCTTGAACTGCCACCTTAACGCGGTGGAGAGGTTTGAGTGCTTGGGTGATCCTTAGATCTATGTTGTTGGTGGCAATATGCCCAAGGCAAACTAGTTCTAAGTGAATAGCCAGACTACAAGCCTTCAAGCTGGGGACAGGTCACCTCCAAATCTGAGGCCATGGATCCCAACTGGAAAAAGGTGGCTTGCCCCCTGTAGGTGTGTGGAGAATCCTTACCTCTAGTGGAGGAGTTCAAGTATCTCAGGGTCTTGTTCACGAGCGAGGGAAGGACGGAGTGTGAGATTCACAGGCAGATTGGTGCAGCGGCTGCAGTGATGTGGTCTCTGTATTGGACTGTTGTGGTGAAGAAGGAGCTGAGCTGCAAGGCAAAGCTCTCGATTTACTGGTCAATCTACGTTCCCACTCTCATGAGCTTTGGGTAATGACCAAAAAGACAAGATTGCGTATAGAAGCGGTCAAAATGAGTTTTCTCCGCAGGGTAGCTTGGCATTCACTTAGAGATCAGGTGAGGAGCTCAGTCACACGGGAGGAGCTCGGAGTCAAGCCGCTGCTCCTTTACGTCGAGAGGAGCCAGCTGAGGTGGCTCGGGCATCTATTTCAGATGCCTCTTGGATGCCTTGCTCAGGAGGTGTTCCAGGCATGTCCCCCTGTTAGACAGTCCCAGGGGAGACCCAGGACACACGGGTGGGACTGTCTCTCGGCTGGCCTGGGCACGCCTTGGGATCCCCCTGGAAGAGCTGAAGGAGGTGTGTGCGGAGAAGGAAGTCTGAGCCTCCCTGCTCACACTGCTGTCCCCGTGACCCGGCGGAAGAAAATGGATGGGTAGATGGCATATTCCTCATTCGTGGAGTGTATGGAATAAAGATGGGAGAATGACTAGTTTGTGACTAGTTTGAGCCACCTGGTTCAATAAATAAAACATTTCTGCAAATATTGTCATCTACTTTGGTTGAGGAAAGCTCAAGGTTTTCTTAAAATTTGTAATGCACACATTTCTGGGTGCAGATATTTCTGTGTGCATACTTTTCTAGCTCCATCCACTTACAGATTTAAAAAAAATCCTATTTACAGATGATGGTGGTGTTGATGACGATGATGGTGATGGTGGTGATGATGATGACGATGGTGGTGAGGTTGGTGTTGATGGTGGTGATAATGATGATGATGATGGTGATGATGGTGGTGATGATGGTGGTAATGGTGTAGATGGTGATGGCGAGGTTGATGTTAATGGTGGTGATAATGATGATAATGATGATGACGATGGTGATAATGGTGATGTTGGTGTTGATGGTAGTGATAATGATGATGGTGGTGATGGTGAGGATGTTGGTGATAATGATGATGGTGGTTATGATGATGGTGGTGATGATGGTGGTGATATTGATGATGGTGGTGATGGTAAGGTTTGTGTTGATGGTGGTGATAATGATGAAGATTCAATTTAATTCAATTTATTTTTGTAACGCCCAAAATCACAACAACAGTTACCTCGAAGGGCGACAAAGATTCCATCATTGGTCAATAAACAGAAAAGCAAGCTACACAATGTCCATATGATTTTAGCAAATGGACAACTGTCCCAGAACATCCCCTGACCTTAGACCCTCCTTCTAATGATGGTGAGG
Organism: Plecoglossus altivelis; assembly: GCA_036571765.1. Taxonomy (NCBI): domain Eukaryota; kingdom Metazoa; phylum Chordata; class Actinopteri; order Osmeriformes; family Plecoglossidae; genus Plecoglossus; species Plecoglossus altivelis. Next base: position 161,625 of record BROE01000016.1, read on the forward strand.
ATGGTGTTGATGGTGGTGATAATGATGATGACGATGGTGGTGATGATAAGGTTTGTGTTGGAAGTTCTATAGTTAGAGACGTGGAACTCCCAGCAGCATCAGTTAGGTGTTATCCGGGGGCCAGAATTGGTGACATCGAAGGAAACCTTAGGCTTTTAAAGCAAAGTAGACAGAGGTTCCGTGTGATTCACACAGGTGGTATTGACGCCCGGCAGAGACAATCAGAGGTGCTCAAATTTCAAGTAGGTGCGGTGTGTGAATTGGCCAGGTCGATGTCAGAGACTGTAATGTTTTCTGGCCCCTTGCCCAATCGGACCAATTCTGAAATGTACAGCCGCTTTTCAGCATTCAACTCCTGGTTGTCTAGTTGGTGCCCTCAAAACAATGTAGTCTTCGTTGACAATTGGAGTGCGTTTTGGGGAAAGCCTGGGCTTATACGCAGGGATCTCATCCATCCAACTTCGGAAGGTACATCCTTTTTAGTCCGGAATTTGAACAATAGCTTCTGCTGCCTAAAGTGACTGTTCAGAGATGAGCCTCGGGCGCAGAGCAGTAGTGTAAGACGCTCTTCTGTTAATGGCGCTGAACTGTGGCCCTCTCAATCAGAAATCAAGTGGACAGACTTAAGGCAGATGGAGACTGTATGTGTCCATCGTGTTAACATAACCAAAAAATTCAAAAAACCTTTCGCAGGTGTCAGAATAAATAATTTGATTAAGATTGTATCGACACATGTTACAAATAAGCAAATAAATAAACATGTAAAATGTGGACTGCTAAACATTAGGTCTATTTCCTCCAAATCGCTTTTAGTTAATGAGTTAATTAGTGATAATAACATAGATCTCCTAGCCTTAACTGAAACCTTGCTTTAACAAGATGACTATGTAAGACTAAATGAGTCCACCCCTCCTAGTCATGTTAACTTTCAGATGGCCAGAAGCAGAGGCCAAGGTGGCGGTGTGGCAGCAATCTCACACACAAGTTTACACTTGAGCCCTAAAACTAACAACGTGTTTTGCTCATTTGAAAGTCTTGCCCTATCAATCACCTGCCCAAATTGGAGAAATCAAAATGCAGCTTTATTCATAATAATCTATCGGCCTCCAGGTCCTTATTCAGAGTTTTTAACAGAGTTTTCTGGATTTTTGTCAAATCTAGTGTTAGACTGGGAAAGTATTATACTAGTCGGAGACTTTAACATTCACGCAGAGGCTAGCAATTGTCTCAGTAATGCCTTCAATGCTTTATTGGATAGCATTGGTTTCACTCAGAGTGTAAATGAACCAACTTATAGTCACAAGCACACTCTAGATCTTGTTCAAACATATGGAATAGAGATAAGTGATTTAACTGTCTTCCCCCAAAATCCAGTATTGTCAGACCATTTCCTAATTACGTTTCAGTTTACTCTTAAAGATCATCCAGCCACTCTGATTAAAACTATAATGAAAATGACAATATCTGAAAAATCTGTTTCTAAATTCAAAGAAATAATAGAGCCAATATTCAGTAACATGTCATGCGATCCTGCTGAGAACAGCTCTAGTTCCAGTGTAAGTGATCAGTCTGTTGACACAATGATGAATTCTCTAAAGTCTGCTCTTGATGTTGCAGCACCCTTAAAACAGAAGATCATTAGGCCAAAGTGCGCCTCTCCATGGTACAATGAAGAGCTGCGCTTACATAAACAAATTGTTAGACAATTAGAGAGACCGTTCTGCCGCTTCCACACGGAAGACTCCTTAAGTGCATGGAAAACCTGCCTTCTGTCCTATGAGCAAGCTCTGCGTAAGGCCCAAACCAGATGTTATTCTAATGTAATTGAAGTAAACAAAAATAACACAAGGTTTTTGTTCAGCACTGTAGCCAGACTGACAAACAATCACAGTGCAGTAGAACCCTCAATCCCAGCTGCTCTCAGCTCTATGACTTTCTTCTATTTTTCAATAACAGAATCACAACATTCAGAGATAAATTAAATCAAATTACTCCCACTATTAGTATTGAGAAAACACGATCTGTAAAGCTAGTGCCCCATGTTAATCCAAAAGTTACACTAGACAAGTTCACTGCTGTTGATCAGGCAGAGATAACTTCGGCCATCATGTCCTCGAAAACATCCACTTGTATGTGTACATGTTTGTGTACACACTGCTGTGCAGTGCACACTGCACACTGTGCACACTGCACTAAAGACTCTGTAATATATGTATCTTTATACGCTCATATTCTTGCACATGTACAATTACTCTTTACACATGCACATCGGTAAGTATTCGTACAGTTTGTATAGTTTGTACCTTGTTTAGTTTATGTATAGGAAAATTGTTATATTTATTTTAAATGGATTGTTGTTTGCCTGTACTGTTGTATGTCTGTACTTCTGTAGCACCATGGCTCTGTGAGGCACGACATTTCGTTCCACTGTATGCACCCGCATGTAGCGGAATGACAATAAAGCACAACTTGAACTTGACTTGAACTTGTATTTTAGACCCAATCCCAAGTAGACTCCTCAAAGAAAGCCTCCCCTTAATCATAGGCTCTATTCTTAATATCATAAATACATCGCTCGAAAGTGGTTATGTCCCAGAGTCCTTTAAGTATGTAGTTATTAAACCACTACTGAAAAAACCTAATCTTGACCCTGACCTGCTGGCCAATTATAGACCTATTTCAAATCTTCCTTTTGTCTCCAAAATCCTTGAAAGAGTTGTAGTTAAACAGCTTTGTCACCACCTTAAGGACAACCATTTATTTGACATTTTTCAGTCGGGTTTAGAGCCCATCACAGCACGGAAACTGCATTATTTAAAGTCACAAACGACTTATTATTAGCTGCTGATAATGGAATGGTCTCTATCCTGGTTCTGTTGGACCTCAGTGCTGCGTTTGACACCATCGACCACACAATTGTACTGCAGAGGTTGATATGTGATGTAGGTGTCAGAGGGACAGTCCTCAGCTGGTTTAAATCCTATTTATCGGACAGGTACCAGTTTGTTAATGTAAACCAAAGCTCTTCCCCTTGTTCTAAAGTAACCTACAGTGTCCCGCAGGGTTCAGTACTCGGTCCTACTCTGTTAACGCTCTATATGCTGCCTTTAGGTAACATTATCAGAAAGCATGGCGTTAACTTCCATTGCTATGTGGATGACACACAGCTGTATTTATCAGTTAGACAGACTTAGTGTCTGTGTGAAGGATATAAAAATCTGGATGACACTTAACTATCTACTTCTTAACCCTGAAAAAACAGAGGTCATTGTACTAGGCCCTAAACGTCTGCGAGACTCTTTATCCGACCAGATGGTGTCACTGGACACTATCAGCGTAGCCTCCAGTTCGACTGTAAGAAACCTTGGCATCTTATTAGACCAAGAACTATCATTTACAGCACATATAAACCAAGCCTGCAAAACAGCCTACTTTCATCTGCGTAATATAGCTAAAATCAGAAAGATCTTGACTAAAAGTGATGCTGAAAAACTCATCCATGAATTCGTTACATCTAGATTAGACTACTGTAATGTCCTGCTCGCAGCGTGTCCTAAAAGCTCAATAAAGAGCTTTCAGTTGGTTAAAAACGCAGCAGCAAGACTACTAACAGGAACCAAAAGAAGAGACCAAATTACACCGGTGTTAGAGTTTCTTCACTGGCTCCCTGTTGAGTTTAGAATCCAATTTAAAATCCTGCTCCTCACATATAAATCCATAAAAGACATGGCCCCACACTACCTCAAAGATGCTGTAGTACCATATCATCCAGACAGAGCACTTCGCTCTCAAAGCGCTGGACTATTGGTGGTCCCTCGAGTCTCTAAAAGCACAGTAGGAGGTAGAGCGTTTAGCTACCAAGCTCCTGTGTTATGGAATCAGCTCCCTGTTCATGTTAAAGAGGCCGACACAGTCTCTTTATTTAAGACCAGGCTGTTCCTGTGTGTGTATGGTACTGTATAGATATGAGCTTCTTTCTGAGCAGTGATCTGACATGGAAATGTCCAGGGAGGAGTTAGTGGGTGCATGTGTCTGTGAGTGATGTATGCGTGTGAACTGGTATAGAAAAAGAGAGTGTGTGTGAGTGTGAATGGGTAGAGAGAAAGAGTGTGTGTGAGTGTGAACTGGTAGAGCGAAAGAGAGTGTGTGTGAGTGTGAACTGGTAGAGAGAAAGAGAGTGTGTGTGAGTGTGAATGGGTAGAGAGAGTGTGTGTGAGTGTGAACGGGTAGAGAGAAAGAGAGTGTGTGTGAGTGTGAACTGGTAAAGAGAAAGAGAGTGTGTGTGAACGGATAGAGAGAGAGCGTGTGTGAGTGTGAACTGGTAGAGAGAAAGAGAGTGTGTGTGAGTGTGAACGGGTAGAGAGAGAGTGTGTGTGAGTGTGAACTGGTAGAGAGAGTGTGTGTGAGTGCCTTTCACTCCCCCTGTCTCTCTCTTCTGTGTTGAATGATAATTTGCACTGCCATCTAGCTGCAAGAAGGTCTTGGGCTTTATTCACACATGGCTATGTTGTCCCTAGGCCTGTAAATGCTCAGGGCTCCTGGCCTCCCTATCTGGAGTTTGTATGTAACCTCTCTGTCTCCCAGTATAACACTATTCAGACCAGACTGCTGTCCTGCCCCCTCACCCTTTGGTTGAAGACTTGACGTCAGGGCTGTTGTTACTGACATGGCTGTCCACTGTTGCTCATGTGTGTGTTCTGGTGTCACCACTCCCAGCACACGTGTCAAATTGTGAGATCAATAACTGTTTCTCTTCTCCAACTTCCTCTTTTCTCCTCCTGTTTTCTCACCCCTCCTTGCCCACTCGTCTACCCTTTTCTCTTACTTACCCTCTTCTCACCCCTCCTTGCCCACTCCGCTGTTCTCATCCCTCCTTCCATGCTATTCTCCTCTTCTTCTATCCTCCTTCCCTTTCCCCTATCCTCCTTTCTCACTCCTCTGACTTGAGAACACAGTGAATCCAGGAATGCTTTCCATATTTTCTCCATTTAGAATGCAAGTGTCTCCGTCTTTCTGGCTCTGCGGGGGATGGGAGGATGATAGAGTTCCCCCTTCACACTGCTTGTGTGAGTCATACAGATAGGCCAGGGGGCAGGGTTCTGGGAGGTTAGAGGCGCTTGGAGAGAGAAGGAATATGGCGACAGAAAGAGTAAGAGAGAGAGTAAGAGACAGAGAGGTAGAAAGACAAAGGCAGAGAATAAGAGAGAAAGGCGAGAGTGAGGGAGGGAGGGAGGGAGGGAGGGAGGGAGAAAGAGGGAGGGAGAGAGAGATTGGATGGTAGAGAGAGAGAGGGAGAGGATGGAAGAAAGAGATTGAGAGAACATTGAAAATCTGAAGCAGTGATGGATGGATGTAGAGTAAGATTGTTATCTGTATGTTTTATTAATAAGGAAACTTCTGGTTTCTTCTCTGCTGCTGCTAAAAGCTTAGACAAAGCGGGAGGAGGAGAAGGAGGGGAGGGAAGAGAGAGGGGAGGAGGAGAGGGAAGACCGTCTTGGCAGGATCGTCCGTGATTGTTTGTCTCGTTTTGTTTATAAATTCTGTATCTGAGTCTAAAAAGTTATTTAGCAGGGCGGTAAGGGACGCTAAACGACGGTACTCAGAGAAACTGAAAGACCAATTCTCTGCTAATGACTCTACTTCTGTTTCGAGGGGGCTCAGGCTGCTTTCATCTGCGTAATATAGCTAGAATTAGAAAGATCTTGACTAGAAGTGATGCTGAAAAACTCATTCATGCATTCGTTACATCTAGACTTGACTACTGTAACGCCCTGCTCGCAGCGTGTACTAAAAGCTCGATAAAGAGCTTTCAGTTGGTTCAGAACGCAGCAGCACGACTCCTAACAGGAACCAAAAGAAGAGACCACATCACACCGGTGTTAGAGTCTCTTCACTGGCTCCCTGTTGAATTTAGAATCAAATTTAAAGTCCTACTCCTCACATATAAGTCCATAAATGGCATGGCCCCTCACTACCTCAAAGATGTTGTAGTACCATATCACCCAGCCAGAGCACTTCGCTCCGAAAGCGCTGGACTATTGGTGGTTCCTCGAGTCTCCAAAAGCACAGTAGGGGGTAGAGCATTTAGCTACCAAGCTCCTGTGTTATGGAATCAGCTCCCTGTTCATGTTAAAGAGGCCGACTCAGTCTCTTTATTTAAGACCAGGCTTAAAGCATTTCTCTTCGAAATGGCTTATGGGCAGGGCATTAGTTGATATCGTAGTTCGCTATGGTCTGTTCGTCGCTGTACACAAGTTTCGATCCCTCCGAGGTGGGCTCTGTCCTGGATGCTGCCATGGCGATGACTCCACCCTACATGCCTCGCCCCGCCTAGCGACTTGATCTGTGGACCCGGGTGCTCCTCAACTGTCGGAGGTACTTCGTACAACAGACGAACTGCTTTCCTCAGACCCACTTCGCTGAATAGCCGAACTCTCCTCGCACCTGATGATCTAGATGAACCCTTCCTTTCGCCTGAGGGGTTCTTTCTTTACAGTCCATCGCAATATGGATGCACGCCAGTCCTGGAACATCTACAGCCTGTCCGTCCGTGGGAGCAGGATCTCTCCTTCACTGTGGTTCTCCCTGAGGTTTCTACTTTTTCCCACAGGGTTTTTTTGTAGTTTTTCCTTGCCGAGAAGGAGGGTCTAAGGACAGGGGATGTTCCGGGACAGTCATCCAGTTGCTATAATCATATGTACTTTTTTATAATGTGGTTTTCTGTTTATTGACCAATGATGGAATCCTTGTCGCCCTTCGAGGCAACTGTTGTTGTGATTTTGGGCGTTACAAAAATAAATTGAATTGAATTGAATTGAAATTGAATTGCTTACAAACTACAAGCCCAGAGCCACACCCACCACTAATGACTCCCCCCTGGCCAACGACCTGAATGAGTTCTACTGCAGATTTAAAAAATACAATCGGACAGTCCTTTAACACCCCCCATGCCTCCGCAGACACCTCCCCTCCACCACATCAACCATCAACACCTACACAATACTGACTCTCTACATTCAAGAGAGGGAAGTCAACAAAGTGTTCAAGAAACAGAACCCCCGCAAAGCTGCTGGACCGGACACTGTCTCCACGCGAAAGCACTGTGCGGATCAGCCGGTGTTCACCAACATCTTCAGCACCTCCCTGGAGACATGTCATGTGCCAGCCTTCTTTAAATCCTTCACCATCATCCCTGTGCCGAAGAAGTCCAGACCAACAGGACTGAACGACTACAAACCCGTCGCACTGACATCTGTGGTAATGAAGTCTTTCGAGTGCTTGGTGCTTGAATACCTCAAAAACATCACGGACTCCCTCCTGGACCCCCTGCAGTTCGCCTACAGAGCCAACAGATCCGTGGATGATGCAGTTAATAAGGCCCTACACTTCACCTATCAGCATCTGGACTCCCCAAACACCTATGCCAGGATCCTGTTTGTGGACTTCAGCTCTGTCTTCAATACCATCATCACGGCTCTGCTTCAGGACAAGCTATCCCAGGTGAACGTGCCTGACACCACCTGCAGGTGGATCACAGACTTCCTGTCTGACAGGAAGCAGCATGTCAAGATGGGAACGCAAGTCTCTGACTCCACGTCAATCAGGACCGGAGCACCTCAGGGCTGCATCCTTTCCCCTCTGATTTTCTCCCTGTACACCTACAATTAGACAATTACGGTGCAGTTCTATACGGCCTATAGTTCTATATTGAGCCCATCCTCACCTCCTCCATCGCCGTCTGGTACACTGCTGCCACTGCCAAGGACAAGAGCAGACTGCAGCGCATCGTTCATGCCACCGAGAAGGTGATAGGCTACAACCTGCCATCCCTTGAGGACCTGCACTCCTCGAGGTCCTTGAGGCGAGTGAGGAAGATGTGGCTGACTCCTCCCACCCTGGACACTTTTTGCTTCAGCTGCTTCCCTCTGGCAGGAGGCTGCGGTCCATCAGGACCAAAACCTCTCGACACAGGAACACCTTCTACCCCTCTGCTATTGCCCTCTTCAACAGGGCCAAGGAATCAGTATGACATTGCCACAAACTACCAACACCACCACACCCCCGCTCCGGGATCCTCCTACTGCACTCTGCACAAGGCACTTCAGCACATGACATGACCTGACAAATTATAACTACCTCTGTGATTTTGCATTACTGTGTATATACCTCCCCCCGCCCCCACCCCCCCTGTATATACCCCACCGTTCTCCCGCTGTTGCACTACTGTGTTGGTGAAGAGGCCAACATGGTCTCTATATTTAAGACTAGGCTTAGGACATTTCTCTTCGAAGTGGCTTATGGACGGGCTGGTTGGGATCAGAAATACAAACATATAGTTTTCAGCCATGCTGCTCTAGGAGCAACTCAACTGGGGGAAGTGAGCTCTGTCCTGGATACTGCCCTGGTGATGACTTCAACCCAGATGCCTCGCCTCATCTTGTGACCTGATCTGTGGACTCGGGTGCTCCTCAACTGTCAAAGGAATCCTTCCTACGATGGACGAGTTGCTCTCCTCAGATGTACTTCTCTGAATAGCTGAACTCTCCTCACACTGGATGATCTAGGTAAGTCCCTCCTTCCTCCTGAGTGGTTCTTACTCTACAGTCCATTTATACATAATTTTAGCAAATGGATAAATGGTTGTGCGCCAGTCCTGGACCGTCTACAGCCTGTCTGTCCTTGGGAGTAGGATCTCTCCTTCACTGTGGTTCTCCTCGAGGTTTCTACTTTTTCATACAGGGTTTTTTGTAGTTTTTCCTAACCGCGAAGGAGGGTGCGAAGGACAGGGGATGTTCTGGGACAGTTGTCCGTTTGCTGAAATCTTTTGGACATTGCTTAACTTGTTTTGCTGTCTATTGACCAACGATGGACTCATTGTCGCCCTTCGAGGCAACTGTTGTTGTGATTTTGGGCGTTACAAAAATAACTAGAATTGAATTGTATATAACCCCCCCCTCCATCTGCACTATATATACCCCACTTACTACAGTTATATTAACCCCATATGTACAGCTGGTGTCCACTTATCTTATCTTATTTGTATTTTACAATATATTTTTATTATATTTTTATCTACCTTCTTTATGTTTCATATATGTTCTATGTTAGCACTTCCCTGCCACAGTAAATTTTGTGCTTGTATATCTTGCATGGTGAAAAAAACCTGATTCTGATTCTGATGTAGAGGAGGGGAGGAGAGGGGAGGAGAGAGGAGGAGAGGGGAGGTGAGGAGGAGAGGACCGTAGAGGAGACTAGAGGAGGGGAGGAGGAAAGTAGAGGAGGGGAGGAGAGGGGAGCAGAGAGGAGGAGAGGGGAGGAGAGAGGAGGAGAGGACCGTAGAGGACAGTAGAGGAGGGGAGAGTACAGTAGAGTAGAGGAAGAGCTAGTGGCACGAGAATGGTGGAGAAAAAGCAGGCAGGAGATTTCCAGATATCACAGTTAACATGCTAGCTTGAAAGTTGTAAGTGCTAACGTTGGCCATTATTGTGTTTATTATAATAGTGTTCTGTGTTCTGTGGGGTAGTTTGAGAAAAAATCTATGCCGCTTTCTCAAGCTCTCCCTCTCATTAACTAATTAGACTAGTTTCCAGCAGTTTTGTAGTCAGGCAGTGTGGTCATAAGTTTTGTGGGAGTGGCTTTGAAGGAATGAGGTAGGATATTAGGGTTTGAATAGTTTGGAATACAAGCTAAAATACCCAGCTTTGCAAAATGTTCCTACACCAGCTTTAATGAACAGAAACAGGGTTACAATGTCAGAATGTGTGAACAATGAAACTTTAGTGACGTTACTTCTCTACAGTGCCAATGCAGACTTGAGAATAACCACAGCAGCCTATCATGCTACTCCTCTGTGTTTAAATGTTTTTTTATTTTAATTACATAAATATAAAAGTACAATCATTGGTATAAATGTGCAATTTGCAAACAGAATTTATTCGCATACATTATATCAAGGGAATGTCATGATGCAGGAAGCATGGGGTCCATTGTGGGGTCAGGGTGGGGTTAGAGTGGGGTCAGAGTGGGGTCAGGGTGGGATCACGAGTCAGAGTGGGGTCAGAGTGAAGTCAGTGTGGAGTCAGGGGTCAGAGTGGTGTCAGAGTGGGGTCAGAATGGGGTCAGAGAAGGGTCAGAGTGGGGTCACAGTGGGGTCAGTGTGGGGTCAGGGGTACCAGAATGATGATGATGGTGCTTTATAACATAGATCACTATATAGCTAACCACTGTAACTCTGGTAGCTAACCCTATCCACAGAAACAGAACATGCAGAGCTCCTAATCTAGACTACATGGTTAGTGCTAGCTATAATCTAGACCACAGTGTTAGCTAGCATCTAGACCATAAGATTAGCTAGCATCCAGACCACAGGATTAGCTAGCATCTAGACCACAGGGTTAGCTAACATTTAAACCGAAGAGTTGGCTAAATCCAGACCAGAGTGTCATTGCTAGCTAGCATCTAGACCCAAGGGGTAAGTTAGAATCAAGATTCCATTGTTAGCAGTAGCTAGCATCCAGACCTTAGGCTTAGCAGTCAGACCATAATAAATACACATGACAAGCAGACATGGAACAGGGTCTGCAGGCCAGTCCAGCAGACCTCTTGGACATGAGAAAATGGGACCATGAGGATATGAGAGCACGAGAACATGAGATTATAAGCACATAAGAGCATGAGAACATGAGAACATAAGAGCATGTGGACATGAGAACATGAGAACGTAAGAACATGAGAACATGAGAACATAGGAGCATGAGAACATGAGAGCATGAGAACATACGAGCATGAGAACATGAGAATAGCCTCAGGCTAGTGTTTGCTTTGCTCCTCCAGTTCCAGACCAATGAGCTGTGGGTTGATAACAGCCTTCACTCACATACACAAACATATGCACACAATGACCACATGCATTCTCCATTGTATTTAGTGGAGATTTTGCCAAACGGTTTGTGTGTTGTAAAATGCACAGGTTCAATAGAATCTTTAGTATTTTTATCTAGTATCAACAGTAATACAATTGTTTTCATTACATGTAAGGACAATAGAAAGTCATTTGAATTCAAGCCATGCACACACCTTCAAGCAAGTAAACCCAAACTGTGGATAAAGTAATGTTCTTGGATAGTAGAAGTAGAGTCATGTTCCAGGAGTGTACACACACAACCATTAACACCTAGACCCTCAGCTGATGAGAGATGTGTGCTAAACAACAAGAACTAAGTTGTCAATGCCACACTAAGAGTTCCTAGATGCCCTGAAGTCAATGATCTCTTTCAGTGTTAAAGCTACCGTCATGCACTGTTTCAATGCTGGGGTCATGGTTTGGCTTCAGGGGTGAAGAGGTAAATAGTTAGGGGTCTCCCTATGGTTCTACAGATCTGACAGACAGGAAACGAGTTACATGCACAAACAGTTCATCTTCAGGATCAAAAATTGCCATCGCACATTATCCTATTTGTTATTTTAAAGTAGTAAAAAATACATACCTTATAGAAGAGTTTTTTGTTTATAAACAGTACCGCCTACCCATATGGCTTGACCATGGCGATATGCAGGGGGTTACAAACAATGACCTGAGATTCACTTGTCCTACAAGGGACTGCACTGAAGTGTGTGTGTCAGATGGAGCTGTAGAAAGATGGAGATGGTGAAAGTGAAGTGACGTATTGTCAAGTATGGTGACCCATACTTGAAATGAACCCTCTTCATTTAACCCATCCAAGTGCAGACACAGCAGTGAGTAGTGGGCAACCGCACGCACACACAGTGCACATACACCCGGAGCAGTGGGCAGCTATTGCTCCAGCGCCCGGGAAGCAATTGGGGGTTCGGTGCCTTGCTCAAGGGCACCTCAGTCATGGTATCGAAGGCTGAGAGAGTGCTGTTTGTTCACAATCCCCACCTTCAATTCCTGCCGGTGCAAAAATCAAACCAGCAACTTGTAGGTTACAAGCCCGACTCCCTAACCATCAGGCCACGACTTCCCCAAAGATGGAGAGGGGGAGAAAGGAAGAGAGGGAGAATGGGATTGAGATATGGGGAGGAGGGAAGGGGGAGGAAGGAAGGAGGAGGGAGTAATGGATGTAGGAGGAGGAGGAGAGAGGATGGGGAGGGTGCAGTGGAATGCAGAGATGATGGAGCAGCAACAGGCGTGGGTGGATGGAGCAAAAGAGACACTAATGATGGACACTGGGGAGAGAAACTGCTGGAGATGTGGATCTGGAAATTGCCACGGGCCATTCTTTCTCCTCTTCTCAGCTCCTCTTTATCAACCCTTCTCCCCCCCAAGCTCTCATCCTCTATCTCTCCACCATATTTTCTCCTCACCTCTATTTGTCCTCCTCATCTTCTCTCCACTTCAACTCTCTATTCATTTAAACTTTCTGTCCATCCTCTCTTCTCCAGCCTCATTTTCTTTCTCTCCCTCCCTCTCCTCCTTTCTCTCTCCTATTAATCTCCTCCCTCACTCTCCCACCCCCTGTTTCTGAGTTTACTGTTTCTGAGTTTTCTGGCTGTCTGCAATTCCATCACCTGTAGAAATACAGTTACCACTGATCCATCACTACTGTCTTTCTCTTTATTTATCTTCTGTTCTGTCTCCTCTTTCTGCCTTTCTCTCTCACTCTTGTTCTCTCACTCTCTTTCTCTCTCTCACTCTTGTTCTCTCTCTTATTCTCTATCTCTAGCTCTAATTTCTTTCTTTTTTCTCTATTTCTCTGTATATCTCTTCCCTGTTTTCTTTATTTCCCCTTGTCTTTCTCCTTTTCTGTTTTTCCTCTTGTTCCATCTGCGTTTTGCTTTTACTCATTGTCTCCCAGTGTAATAGGAGTGGCCTCAGTTCTGTGATCTGTGGAAGAGGAAGGTTCATACCTACTGAGACAGCTTTCTGTCTAAGACAGCTTTTCTGTTGTTGTTCTGAGCTGACAAGAAGATCTGATGAGATCAATAAGATCTGCTTTCGCTCCTGTTCTCTCCTTATCCCCTTTTGAATTGAGACCTTCTGCTAGTGTGTTAGAGGAAGAGGTGGAGGGTGTGTTTGAGGAGGAGAAGAAGGTGGAGCAGCAGGCTGTGTTGGAGGAAGAGCAAGAGGAGGTGGAAGAGGGGTGGTGTTGGAGGAAGAGGACAAAGGAGCAGGAGCAACAGACGCAGGGTAGTCATGGTATTCATGAGGACCATGAATGAAGGGTATCTGGTAGGACCATAATGGAGGAGTATCAAGTATTAAGGGGTATCTGGTATAAAGGGGTATCTGGTGGGACAATGATGAAGGGGTATCTGGTATAAAGGGGTATCTGGTGGGACAATGATGAAGGGTTATCTGGTAGGACCATGATGGAGGGGTATCTGGTACAAAGGGGTATCTGGTAGGACCATAATGGAGGGGTATTTTGTAGGACCATAATGGAGGGGTATCTGGTGGGACAAGGATGAAGGGGTATCTTGTAGGACCATAATGGAGGGGTATTTGGTGGTACAATAATGAAGGGGTATCTGGTAGGACCATAATGGAGGGGTATCTGGTGAGACAATTATGAAGGGGTATCTGGTAGGACCATAATGGAGGAGTGTCTGGTATAAAGGGGTATCCGGGAGAACCATGATGTAGGGGTAGCAAGTATTAAGGGGTATCTGGTATGAAGGGGTATCTGGTGGGACAATGATGATGGGGCATCTGGTATGAAGGTGTATCTGGTGGGACAATAATGAAGGGGTACCTGGTATGAAGGGGTATCTGGTAGGACCATGATGGAGGGTTGTCTGGTAGGACCATAATGGAGGGGTATCTGGTATAAAGGGGTATCCGATATAAAGGGGTATTTGATAGGACCATAATGGAGGGGTATCTGGTATGAAGGGGTATCTGATATGAAGGGGATATCTGATGGGACCATGATAAGGGGTTATCTGGTCTGAAGGGGTATATGGTGTGAAGGGGTATCTGGAGGGACAATGATGAAGGGGTATCTGGTAGGACCATGATTAAGGGGGATCTGGTATAAAGGGGTATCTGGCAGGAACATAATGAAGGGGTATCTAGTAGGACCATAATGGAGGGGTATCTGGTAGAACCATGATGGAGGGGTATCAAGTATGAAGGGGTATCTGGTAGGACCATGATGGAGGGATGAGCACAATGGGGCTGGGTCTGAACACACTGGGGCTGGGGCTGAGCACACTGGGGCTGGGTCTGAACACACTGGGTCTGAACACACTGGGGCTGTGCACACTGGGGCTGGGTCTGAGCACACTGGGGCTGGGACTGAACACACTGGGTCTGAACACACTGGGGCTGGGTCTCAACACATTGGGTCTGGGTCTCAACACACTGGGGCTGGGTCTGAGCACACTGGGTCTGAGCACACTGGGTCTGAACACACTGGGGCTGAACACACTGGGGCTGGGTCTGAACACACTGGGTCTGTACACACTGGGTCTGAACACACTGGGTCTGTACACATTGGGTCTGTACACATTGGGTCTGAACAGACTGGATCTGAACACACTGGGTCTGAACAGACTGGGGCTGAATGCACTGGGGCTGAACACACTGGGGCTGAACACACTGGGTCTGAGCACACTGGGGCTGGGTCTGAACACACTGGGTCTGGGTATGTACACACTGGGTCTGAACACACTTGGTCTGAACACACAGGGTCTGAACACACTGGGTCTGGGTCTTAACACACTTGGTCTGAACACACTGGGTCTGAACAGACTGGATCTGAACACATTGGGTCAGTACACACTGGGGCTGGGTCTGAACACACTGGGTAGGAACACAATGGGGCTGGGTCTGAACACACTGGGTCTGAACACACTGGGTCTGGGTCTGTACACATTGGGTCTGTACACACTGGGTCTGAACAGACTGGATCTGAACACACTGGGTCTGAACACACTGGGGCTGAACACACTGGGGCTGGGTCTGAACACACTGGGTCTGAGCACACTGGGTCTGAGCACACTGGGTCTGGGTCTGAACACACTTGGTCTGTACACACTGGGTCTGAACACACTGGATCTGAACACACTGGGTCAGTACACACTGGGGCTGGGTCTGAACACACTGGGTCTGAACACACTGGGTCTGGGTCTGTACACATTGGGTCTGTACACACTGGGTCTGAACAGACTGGATCTCAACACACTGGGGCTGAACACACTGGATCTGAACACACTGGATCTGAGCACACTGGGTCTGGGTCTGAACACACTTGGTCTGTATACACTGGGTCTGAACACACTGGATCTGAGCACACTGGGTCTGGGTCTGAACACACTTGGTCTGTACACACTGGGTCTGAACACACTGGGGCTGGGGCTGTACAGGTCTCACCAGGTGAGAATGTTCGCTGGTTTCTCACCTATAGAGGGAGAGCTCAAGGGCGGTTTTCACAAAATTGCTTTTATAAAACATAAAAGTAGCTCTTAACTTGCAGATTTGGGTGAAACTCTTACAAATAATGGGTGTCTGAGTCACAAACTAAGACCAAACAATCCTAAAATGCCTTGTGCTGGCAACCTGCCTTGGAACATAGACATTTAGACACATTTTGTGATGATTAACTTTTAAAAAGAGATGGTCTTCATTACAAAGGCATTGTGATTGTAGTAAAGTTATCAAGGAAATAACCCAGTAAAACCAGAGATGAAAGTTGACAACTATATGCGGTTTCATCACAGGGAAAAGGCGGCTTTTAGTGCAGATGAATTAGGCACTAGGAACTGTCAGCCATCCATCAGTAGATACCTTGTTCCACGATCATTCTATGATGATATAACAAAGACCTGTCAGGGTCGATGCAGGCATAGTTAGTAAGCTTGTTGACATTCTCCATAGCAGCAGGGCCAACCCTGCCCTTACTCTTAACATTTTGTAGTAAAGGTTGGTCTCAGCAGCTTTGTGAATAGGTTTTAGGTGGGAACGCTTAGCTATTTACAAGAACTCTTAGTGGTAAGACCAAATATTTTGTGGATACTGCCCCTGGACAATAAGTTCTGAGGGGAGTAGAAAAGAAGCTAGCCATGACAGTGGAGATAATATAGCTGGATTTGTAGCTAGTTCATCATCATCATCATCATCGTCCCGATAATCAACACCAACATCATCCCCATCACCAAGATCATTATCATCAACATTCTCATCATCATCATTCTCATTCTCATCATCATCATCATCATCATCATCATCATCATCATCACCATTCTTCAAAGGCAAAATTTACCACAGTGTAGAGCTGAGACAAATGAGTTGAAAGTTTTTCAGTGCATCCAAAAGTATTTTAGGTAGGACACTGGAAATCTGGAGATTTGATGTTTTAGTGATGACATTTAATTAATTAATTAAGATAAATTACAGTATTTCTTAATTGGTTTGGCTCATTTCTTGAAACAGAAATAACATTCTCAAAACTCTAAGATCATTTGACAAAACAGTCAGACAGTTCAGCACAACACTATAGCTCACTTGCAAAGCTAATCTCTCTCAAAACTGTTCACTCACGCTTCAAAACTAGATTCCTTTCCCATATAAAGAGTCAGTGCCACAGAAATGGCAAAGATCCTTCTCAATTGCTTTGGCTCATTTCTTGAAAACAGACATTCTCAACAGTCTTGGTGCTTTTGCCAAAATAACGTGTCTGGTTCGGCACAACACCATGGTTCACCTGCAAAAGCTCATACCTCTCCCAAAGCAGTTCACTCATGTCAAAACTCTATTTCCTTCTCATTTTAGGAGGCAGGCCCCCGAAATGCTTCGTCCTTTTGGCATTGTGTAAGCACTGCAAGTCAAAATGTTTAGATGTTTTGTCACAATGCCAGAGGACCGTTGAAATATCTCTCATGTCCACCTTTCAGTCTTAGCCCAGTCCTTCATTGACAAAGGTTCCCCTACTGTTTTTTGTCTAGCTAAAAGAATACTTTTGTGTATAAAACTGAAAAAAGAAATGGATTTTAGGGTAAGAGTAGCTTCCGAGGTTTAACATCACACGTTGCACTCATATTGCAAAGGAAATTGTAACCATTATCATTCACACATAAAGTAACTTCCATACATCAGACTAAAAAGAAAATGAATACAACATGATATACTGTAATATAAACACAATATCAAAATATATGATTTATATATGGTTTTCATGGTATTATTTTCTTGACTAATTTTGACAATTTAACAGACTATTGTGCATGTGATGACTTCTACTATGAAATGAAGCTGACACTTTTTAGAGCGAACAACCATTAGACTGAGAATCAACAGAGAGAATCGGTTTAGATCAATAAAATATTTTCACTTGGAAATTGTGCTAAATGTAGGCTACCTGTACTTAATCATTTGCAAAGATGTACTGAGACACAGACATGTACTTAGACATTTGCAATTTGATGAAATTAATGAGAAAATCGATTCTGTTGTGAACAATTGCCAAGTGGTTTGGATGTTTGTCCGTATTGTTTTGAGAATTTATTTCTGTTTCAAGAAATGAGCCAAACCAATGAAAAAACTGTAATACTGTATAAGCCTTTGCAACATACAGGTGGGTGACTGTTACTCATATTCTTTATTGATGCCAGGGTAGGATCCTCATGAACGACTCATGTTTGGAAAGTGTTGAACACCAGCTTGTAGGCTACTGCTGACAAATAGTGCTGTGGATCATCATCATCTCCGTCATCATTACCATCAAACTCATCATCACTATTATCACCATCATCATTATCACAATACTTCCCCACTTCACCATCATCACCATCATCATTATTATCATGACCACTACCAGCATCATCATCATCGTTATCATTATCATGTCAGGCAGTAAATAAGTTACCGAGGGACTCTAACACATCATGCACATCATGCAAAGCAATAATGAACAGTAAATATAATTCTTAACCCCCTGATGAGTGGATGATAGTCCATCCCAGCCCTGCTGGGTCCTACTGCCCTCCCACCCCTTCCCCTCTCTAGGTCTCTCCAGGTCCCCAAGCACAGGTTTGTCTCTGGGTTCCACACGCAGGAGAACAGGTCTCTGAAACACAAGGTCTTCAAGAGCTGGTCTCTCTCAGATGTGAAGCCTTTTAGAGCTTCTCCTTCTTTCCTGGGCATTTATGGTGCCTTGTAACACTTGCCTAACTTCCCTCCTCTGGTCTATCCAGGCCCCCTGGTCTCTCCAGGAACCCTGGTCTCTCCAGGTTCCTTGGTCTCTATAAGTCACCTGGCCTCTCCAGGCCCCATGGTCTTACTCCACATGCGCTTGTCCTTTGGTTTCACCCCCACGCCTGAGAAGAAGACATCTGAACAAGTGAAACAGTGAGATTTTCCTCAGACTGAAATCCTTGTCAGAAGCCAGATTTCTTTCCTGCTGTCTGGTGTCTATCTGGAGTTGCTGGTCTCTGCCAGCCTGTTGTTCATGATCCCCAGAGCTCCCACGCCACCAGAGAAGCCATTGTGCCTGGATCCTCCACAGGCCGGGAAGCCGTTGGCGGAGTCCGACAGCTGCTTCTGCATGATGGCCAGGTTCACCTTGTTGGAGGCTGTTAGGTCCTTCATGGAGATCATTTCTCCGGACAGACGCCTCCCCTCTGTGTCGCTGTCGCTCGGCGGGGCGTCTGGACCCTCTGGCCGTCCAAAGCGTCCCCTGCGGCTCCTTGAGCCAGGCCGGATAGCATTGCGTCTTCCCAGGAAGGCGTTGGTCTTGCGGCAACGCTGGCAGCACAGGAGGCCCGCCCGCTCCAGCAGCCAGTTGAGCACCTGCTTGATGACGATGGAGATGACATTGAAGAGCGAGTACAGGCAGCACACGCCTGTCAGTATGAACAGAAAGTTGGCGAGGCGGTAGAAGGTCTGCTGCTCATAGGCATCTCGCTGGCTGCTCACCAAGTCCCCAAAGCCGATGGTGCTGAAGGTCACAAAGCAGAAGTACAGCGAGTCCAGGAAGGCCCAGCCCTCTACTGAAGCGTACATGGCTGAGCCGCAACAGGAGATCAGGATGGCGGAGAGGGCCAGGATGAGCATGACGTGGTAGACGGAGGGCTTCCAGCCCGGCAGGCTGTAGGACGAGAAATCATGCTGGATCCCTGGAGGCAGCAGGCCGCTGGTGCGGATACGACGCTCACGCACAGCCTTCATCACCACGGCGAGGAGGGTGATGATGCGCTCCAGGAAGAGGTTGAAGAAAAGGATGGTGGCAGCGCAGCCAAGGAGGCCATAGAAGATGAGGAAGACCTTCCCTGCTGCTGTTACTGGGGTGGTCATACCATAACCTGGAAGGGGAGAAAGTGGAGGGTAGTGGAGAGGGGAGGACATGGGAGGAGAAGGGAGAGAAGAGAGAAGAATAGGGGGAAGACAGGGAATGGGGAGAGAAGGTAGTGTAGAGGGGAGGAGAAGAAAAAATAGAGTAATCAGCAGAGCCTCCCTCACTCACAGAAATACAACTGCCTCGCTCACAGAAACACACCTCCCTCCCTTACATAGTGAAACACATCTCACTCACACACTGAAGGACGCCTCACTCACTCACAGAAACTCACCACACGCACACACAGAAACACACCTCACTCACTCACAGAAACACACCTCCCTCACTCACACACTGAAGGATGCCTCACTCATTCACAGAAACACACCTCCCTCCCTTACACACAGAAACACATCTCACTCACACACTGAAGGACGCCTCACTCACTCACAGAAACACACCTCCCTCACTCACACACTGAAGGACGCCTCACTCACTCACAGAAACTCACCACACTCACACACAGAAACACACCTCACTCACTCACAGAAACACAACTCCCTCACACACAGAAACACACCTCACTCACAGACTGAAGGACACCTCACTCACTCACCTCACTCACTCACTCACAGAAACTCACCACACTCACACCTCGCTCACTCACTGAAACACAACTCCCTCACTCACAGAAACACACCTCCCTCACACACAGAAACACAACTCCCTCACTCACACTAACACATTTTACTTGCAGAAACACCTGGATCCCCCACTAGGATTCTGTTTGTAGACTTCAGCTCTGCCTTTAACACCATTATCCTGGCTCAGCTACAAGACAAGCAGGGCATGAAACGACTCCATCCATCAGCATGGAATGTCCTCAGGACTGCATCCTTTACCCTCTACGTTTCTCCCTGTACACCAACAGCTGCATATCTAGTCATCAGTTTGTCATTGGGCTCACAAGCAGAAGCTGACAACCTAGTGACCTGGTACAGCCAGAACAACTTAGAACTAAATGCTCCCAAGACAGTGGAGATGGTTGTGGACTTCAGGAAGGATGCAGTCTCACTCACCCCCATCACCTTGTGTGACTCCCCAGTTAACATAGTGGAGTCCTTCCACTTCCTGGGCACTATCCTCTCCCAGGACCTTGAAGTGAAGTGACATATTGTCAAGTATGGTGACATACTCGAAATTAACCCTCTGCATTTAACCCATCCAAGTGCAGACACAGCAGTTAGTAATGGGCAACCGCACGCACACACACACAATGCACATACACCCGGAGCAGTGGGCAGCTATTGCTCCAGCGCCCGGTAAGCAATTGGGGGTTCGGTGCCTTGCACCTCAGTCATGGTATCGAAGGCAGAGAGAGTGCTGTTTGTTCACAATCCCTATCTTCAATTCCTGTCAGTGTGAGAATCGAACCAGCAACTTGCAGGTTACAAGCCCGACTCCCTAACCATTAGGCCACGACTTCCCCGACCTTTAATGGGAACATCAGCTCCATCATCAAGAAAAACCTACAGAGGATGTACTTCCTGTGGCAGCTGAAGAAATTCAACCTGCCAAAGACAATGATGGTGCAGTTTTAAACAGCCATCATTGAGTCCATCCTCTTCCATTATCATCTGGTACGCTGCTGCCTCTGTCAAGGATAAGAGCAGACTGCAGCATAGCATCCGCACTACTGTGAAGATGATTGTCTGCAATCTGCCTACCCTCACGGATCCACACACCTCCAAGACCTTGAGATGAGAAAAGAAGTGTATTGCTGAGTCCTCCCACCCTGGACACACTGTTTCAGCTACTCCTCTCTAGCAGAATCCTATGGTCCATCAGGACCAAAACCTCACAACAACAAAAACTGTTTCTTCTGCAGCTGGCCTCATCAACAAGGCGCCGAACTCCCAACTGCCAATTACCCTTTCATAACATTCATCTTTCACCTTATTGCAAATAAGGTAATAAATCACATACGCCCATAGAACTGCCCCTCGACTAACCTAAACCCTCAAGGAAGACAAGGAAAAACTCCCTGAAAACTCACTAGAGGAGAAAAAAAGGAAGAAACCTTGGGAGATGCAATTCAGTGAGAGATCCCCTCCTCCAGAGACGGTTGGTGACAGAGAGGTGCAGAACACGAAGATAAACATAGTCATATGGCTACAAAGTGTTAAATGGCCATTAAGACATTAGAAACTAGTATTCAACTTGGGCCTGAGATAGCACAAAGTTCGTTTAAACAGCTGCAGGGCTGGGGGTCCGTGATTGGCACATCACAACAGGCAGGGGGATGGGGAAATGGACCAGAAACTCGCTCATTGTTTATCTGGGAGACCAACGTCCATCTGGGGACCAGATCCAGGATTAGCAGACCATCACAGATTGATGTCCACTGGTAGCAGGCCCAGCATTGGTAGGCAACCACACAGGTGCTGTAAGCTCAGACCCCCACACCAAAAAGAGGTATGGATGGACAACAGAGAGAGGAGAGCAGATATTAGAGAGTGCCAAGAGCAGCTAACAGTTACAGCAATATTAAAAGACGAAAAATAGGTAGGTCCCCCCCGGTCAAGTGTACATTAGTGCAGCAAGTTAACAGAGTAAAAAGGGTATTTGATGCAGCCCTAAACATCAAGACAGCAACAGCACATTCAGTTAGAACATAAACTCTGTTCCAGAGAAGGGAAAATAAGATACGAATTTAAGAATTTGCACAATGCACCCACCACATTCCACTCTTGTTCATGTCTGATTTCATATGATATAATAATGTACATACTGTTGGAAAGTTTCAACATTTTATGTTTCAAAGTTTTATATGTTTACCATATTCACCTTCCTGCCATATTAAATTCATTGTTTGTGCAAACGTACTTGGCAAATATGATTCACACCTCCAATGATTCTGATTCTCCCCTTACAGACTCTTCTATCACCTTCTCTTATCTAGCCTCCCATCACCTCCACAGGGATCCCATCTTTCTGGCTGTCACTGTTGGTCATCATCATCAATTAGGATTGTTATTGATCTCGAAAAAAGGTGGTTGAGGTTGAGGTTTCAGTGCTCAGGTCTGGAGAGAGCAGAACCAGATCTCTTCTCCGAAGCTGCATCGATATGGAGACCTGTACTTGAGAGAACCTGTACTTGGACAGCCAAGCAAAGAGGAGGGGACAGAGTAGGGGAGAGGACAGACTAAAGGGCAGTCTACAGGAGAGGACAGACTAGAGGAGAGGACAGACTAAAGGACAGACTAGAGGAGAGGCTAGACTAGAGGACAGGACAGACTAGAGGAGACTCTACAGGAGAGGACAGACTAGAGGAAAGGACAGACTAGAGGACAGACTAGAGGAGAGGCTAGACTAGAGGACAGGACAGACTAGAGGAGAATCTACAGGAGAGGACAGACTAGAGGAAAGGACAGACTAGAGGACAGACTAGAGGAAAGGACAGACTAAAGGAGAGTCTAAAGGAGAGGACAGACTAGAGGAGAATCTAAAGGAGGAGACAACTTCACAGTCAGGGATTAGTGAAGGCTGCAGTGAGACCACGGTTTGGTGAGGTTTGAGGGGCATCTCAGCAAGAAGAGGTGGCTTTCTCCTTCTCATTTACCTCTTCTACACCAGACCTGTCTGAACACTCTTCTACACCAGACTTGCCTGAACACTCCTACACCCGACCTGCCTGAACACTACTACACCGGACCTATCTGAACCAGGCAGTAATGCTCCTCTCAAAGACTTTACAACTAAATGGGATCCTGTTGTCTGTAAAAAAAAGGCTTAAGTAAATAGGTTTATTGGAGGTAGAGCTGTATGCTAACTAGATGATGATAGAGTAAACTTGTGTAGTACGCATTAACATAACATGCACTGATCTATTAAGCTTACACTTCAGATAGTTTTGTTGTAAGTGAACTTTCCCTCTCTCTCTACCACTACCATGCAGTTGCCTCCCTGTTGTTGCTGTGAGACCAATCAGTAACCTTTGTTCTCCTTCAAACACACATACACATAATAAATCTGAAACTATAGCAATCTAAACTACTGAATCTGAAACTAGAGAATATAAACTAGAGAATCTGAAACTACAGCAATCTAAACTATAGCAATCTAAACTAGAGAATCTAAACTAGAGAATGTAAATAAGAGAATCTAAACTAGAGAGAGAGAACACTCTGGTTCCTGTTCCTGTGACCTCCTCCCACACATTAAAGGAATCTTTACAGAGTTGCCAGCATTTTGGTCCATTAGGATCCACAAGGTTAAAGCTGAGATAAGATATTCTAACATTCTATCTTTGAGTGCAAGGTCACCAAAATCTGCTTAGAGTTGCCGTCATGTCCAGAGCAGTATAGAGAGCAGGATAGAGCAGATGAGAGCAATACAGAGTGGTAGAGAGTAGTATAGAGCATTGCAGAGCAGTGTAGACCAGTGCAGTGTAGAGAATAATAGACAAGAGATGTATAGAGTTGTACAGATTAGTACAGAGTAATATAGATCAGTACAGAGCACAATACAGCAATATAGATCAGTGCAGAGCATATCAGAGCAATATAGATCAGTACAGCTCACCAATAAGAACACTGGCAGCCATTCAACAAGACACAGACGAAGACAATAGACACAAAACACAGGGACACACAAGGGCAGGCTGAACCTCAGATGAGGGCGTGACAATCCCCATTATGAGAGGAGAGGAAGGGAAGAGGAGAGGAGAGGAAGAGGTGAGGAGGAGAGGATTATAGAGGATCAATGAAGATGGACAGAAGAGAAGTGAAGAGTGTAATTGAATTTTAGGATCTATGGACAATGAATGTGTTTTAATAGTGGGACAATGGTTCTTTGCCGTTGTCAGAAATAGAGTTGAAGGTGATTCTATCTAAGATTCTTTATACAATAGAGATTAGTTTAACCAGTGGGGTCATCTGGGGACAGACTAGGGTCAGTTTGAGCCATACAGTAAGGTCCTAATAAATCACCCTGTTTGATCTTTGACCATAGAGACCTTTTGCTGCACAGACCGTTGTTAGTTACAATCCATTGTGGAGAAGAGCGAGTTCATTAATTAGCTCCATTTCAGAATGACCCCACAAAGGACATGGACGTTTGTATTCTGGAGTCTTGAGTCTGGAGCACCTGAATTGAACATAAATGTAGCATGAAAGTTCTTCTCAAGTGACTGTGTGACATGTTTATATGAGACAGTATCACTCAGCTGAACAACACTAGCAAAATAGTCCTGCAGTAGATCGATCACAGAGCACTCTGTTAGGTAATATACAGTACAGAATTAATAATTTGCATTAATCCAGCATTTTGACTATTTCAAGTATACAGTGTCTTAAGAATTTCCATGACAAGAGGAAGAGAGGATAAAGGGAGGAGGAGTGAGAGAAAAGGGAGGAGGAGCGCAAGATAAGAAAGGGAAAAGAAGAGACTAAGCTAACACAGATCATACTGTATACCTCACAACTAACCCTAACCCTAACGCACACACTTTCTCCCCAAAGCACTGGGTGTTAAACAGTGTCTCAGGAAAGCTGCTAATATCCCTGAAATGTGAATCACCATAATTCAATTCAATTTATTTTTGTAACACCCAAAATCACAACAACAGTTGCCTCGAAGGGCGACAAAGATTCCATCATTGGTCAATAAACAGAAAATCAAGTTATACAATGTCCATATGATTTTAGCAAATGGACGACTGTCCCAGAACATCCCCTTCCTTAGACCCTCCTTCTCGGCGAGGAAAAACTACAAAAAACCCTGTGGGGAAAAAGTAGAAACCTCGGGGAGAACCACAGTGAAGGAGAGATCCTGCTCCCACGGACGGACAGGCTGTAGATGGTCCAGGACTGGCGTGCATCCATATGCAGCTGGACTGTAAAGAAAGAACCCCTCAGGAGGAAGGAGGGGTTCATCTAGATCATCTAGTGCGTGGAGAGTTCGGCTATTCAGAGAAGTGGATCTGAGGAAAGAAGTTTGTCTGTTGTAGGAAGCATTCCTCCGACAGTTGAGGAGCACCTGGGTCCACAGATCAGGTCACAAGGCGGGGCGAGGCATCTGGGGTGAAGTCATCGCCAGGGCAGCATCCAGGACAGAGCTCACCTCGGGGGGAGCGAAACTTGTGAATAGCGATGAACAGACTATAGTGAGGTACGATATTAACTAATGTTGAAAGTGAAAGTGGGAAGAACCATAGGGTAGCACTCAAGCTGCCATACTTCCCCCAGCAGGGTTGCTCCTAGGGCAGTATGGCCGAATACTTTATATTTTTATGTCTATTCCTAAACAGCCTGCCCATAAGCTATTTTGAAGAGAAATGTTTTAAGCCTGGTCTTAAATAAAGAGACTGTGTCGGCCTCTTTAACATGAACAGGGAGCTGATTCCATAACACAGGAGCTTGGTAGCTAAATAACATACCATGCATTCTGTTTCAGACAAAGGATCAGTGTTGCCGCATTAACTGTGTGTGTGTATAAGAGAGAAAGAGGGGGGGCATGAAAGACAGAGAGAGTGATTATGTAAAAGTGATAATACCATCTCTGTATACAGTGTCAATGTGTCTATTTTCAACCTTTTTGCAGTCATGCAACTCAGCAGATGGGCCTGCCCGTCTGTCTCTCTGTCCCATGGTTCTGTCCAAGTAGCCCTGGTCTCTCCCACCCCCACCCCATATGATTTCCTGTTCGTCATTGTCATAGAAAAAAAACAAATCTGTCTGCTGTCAGGTGGATGCATCCTGGGCTGGTATCCTTCAGAGACCAGAAGAGATAGCGGAGGAGAGTACAGACCAGGACAGAAGGGGGAGGAGAGGACAGACAAGGACAGAAGGGGGAGGAGAGGACAGACCAGGA
>BROE01000016.1:187745-256549 GCA_036571765.1 Plecoglossus altivelis
AGAGAGGGGGAGGAGAGGACAGACCAGGAGAGAGGGGGAGGAGAGGACAGACCAGGAGAGAGGGGGGAGGAGAGGACAGACCAGGACAGAAGGGGGAGGAGAGGACAGACCAGGAGAGAAAGGGGGAGGAGAGGACAGAGCAGGAGAGAGGGGGAGGAGAGGACAGACCAGGAGAGAGAGGGCGAGGAGAGGACAGACCAGGAGAGAAGGGGAAGGAGAGGACAGACCAGGAGAGAGGGTAGGAGGAGAGGACAGACCAGAACAGAAGGGGGAGGAAAGGACAGACCAGGAGAACGATGTGATGAGAGGAGAGACTATTTCCCTTCCTCTCTATCCATCATTCTCTGTCTGCTTTTTATCTGTTCCGTCCATCAGAGGGAGTAGAATGTCTGAAACAAGATGGGCACCATTTCAGCCCCCCTGTTCAGGGCATGTATCATCTATCTATCAAGGCCCTGCCCTCTTCTACCTTCTCCTGCTCCCAGGACTCAGGGCACATCCCCATCCACTCCACACCCCACTTAGCTTGGATCCCTACATGAATGTCTCCTGTAAATGCACCACATCTCACCCACAAGCTGCTCACCACTGACACATTTACGTGTTTGTTGTCACTCAAAAATAGTACTACGTCCTTATTAATTTGTGAAGCAGTGGCAATTAACTCATACTGCATAAGCTGGCCAAAGAAAAAGATGCACGCCACCTTTTCGTGAGGAAAAAAACGCTAATTGTCAATTCACCCACATCCGCACTCTCCCTATGTTAACTTGAAACCACTTGTCTTATGGTACCAAATTTAAACAACGTTAATAAGAAATCCTATCTAGGGCTAGATAGGTAGGAAATGAAACCACACAGAATGGTATAAAAATGTGCACAAGACGGAACAGGAAAATACAGAAAACCTTCAGCCCACCCACACTTGCAGCACAAGTCTTTACTTTAAGACCAGAAAGACAGAACTAGGAGGAGAGAGGAGCAGAGAGGAGCAAGGAGGTGCCCCTGCTTCAGAGAGGAGCAGAGAGGTGCAGAGAGGTTCCCTTGCTTCAGAGAGGAGCAGAGAGGAGCAGGGAGGTGCCCCTGCTTTAGAGAGGAGCAGAGAGGCGCAGAGGGGAGCAGAGAGGTGCAGGGAGGTGCCCCTGCTTCGGAAAGGAGCAGGGAGGTTCCCCTGCTTCAGAGAGGAGCAGAGAGGAGCAGGGAGGTGCCCCTGCTTCAGAGTGGAGCAGAGAGATGCAGGGAGGTGCCCCAGCTTCAGAGAGGAGCAGAGAGGTGCAGGGAGGTGCAGGGAGGAGCAGGGACGAACAGAGAGGAGCAGAGAGGTGCCCCTGCTTCAGAGAGGAGCAGAGAGGAGCAGAGAGGTGCCCCTGCTTCAGAGAGGAGCAGAGAGGTGCAGGGAGGTGCCCCTGCTTCAGAGAGAAGCAGAAAGGAGCCGGGAGGTGCCCCTGCTTCAGAGAGAAGCAGAGAGGTGCAGAGAGGTACCCCTGCTTCAGAGAGGAGCAGAGAGGAGCAGGGAGGTGCCCCTGCTTTAGAGAGGAGCAGAGAGGCGCAGAGGGGAACAGAGAGGTGCAGGGAGGTGCCCCTGCTTCGGAAAGGAGCAGGGAGGTTCCCCTGCTTCAGAGAGGAGCAGAGAGGAGCAGGGAGGTGCCCCTGCTTCAGAGTGGAGCAGAGAGATGCAGGGAGGTGCCCCAGCTTCAGAGAGGAGCAGAGAGGTGCAGGGAGGTGCAGGGAGGAGCAGGGACGAATAGAGAGGAGCAGAGAGGTGCCCCTGCTTCAGAGAGGAACAGAGAGGTGCAGAGAGGAGCAGAGAGGAGTAGAGAGGTACCCCTGCTTCAGAGAGAAGCAGAGAGGTGCCCCTGCTTCAGAGAGGGGCACCAAGGCCTACCATCATAGCAGGTGTCTTTCATCTGAAAAGGAAGCCTCTGTTCTCTATTTAGAATCCTGACATTTCCTTCCTCTGTGATCTCATACTGCAACTTCTGCCCTACCCCCTGATCTCCTATCAGGGGGTAGTGAAGAACTAACCATGTAGACACTGGGGCTGGGAGCAACATAGAGACACTGGAGCTGGGAGCAACATAGACACTGGGGCTGGGAGTAACATAGACACTGGGGCTGGGAGTAACATAGACACTGGGGCTGGGAGCAACATAGACACTGGGGCTGGGAGTAACATAGACACTGGGGCTGTCGAGTAGAGCAGAGCAGAAGAGAGGTATGGTAGACAGGTGCATGAACTTGGAAATGATTCAATATTTACATCTTAAGATGTTTCGTAGATTCCCGAAGTGATCTTCTGTTTTTAGAAGTAAAAATGTTGGCTTGTGGCTCGGTGCCTTTTACCAAGAAGGTTTTGTGTTTAATTCCTGCCTGGGACTTATTCAGATTTAGGTGAGTTCCTGGACCTTTCTACATGTAGTATGCATGTTCCCAAAAGAGTTTCCTCAACAAAGTACTTGTTACTCCTGTCCATGTAAAAAGTACTTGGTACTCCTGTCCATGTTTCTGGTCAGGCAGGAGGGCAGCACCTGGAAATGACCCTGATCTCTTTCCTAACGCTGGAGCTCCTGCCTGGCGTGTGTGTTCCACCTCCCCTGGCATATGAGTGTGTTCCACCTCGCCAGGCATATGTGTGTGTTCCACCTCCCCTGAAATATGTGTGTGTTCCACCTCCCCTGGCATATGAGTGTGTTCCACCTCCCCTGGCATATGTGTGTGTTCCACCTCCCCTGGCATATGTGTGTGTTCCACGTCCCCTAGCATATGTGCGTGTTCCACCTCCCCTGGCATA
Organism: Plecoglossus altivelis; assembly: GCA_036571765.1. Taxonomy (NCBI): domain Eukaryota; kingdom Metazoa; phylum Chordata; class Actinopteri; order Osmeriformes; family Plecoglossidae; genus Plecoglossus; species Plecoglossus altivelis. Next base: position 190,537 of record BROE01000016.1, read on the forward strand.
TGTGTGTGTTCCACCTCCCCTGCCATGTGTGTGTGTTCCACCTCTGCTGGAGCTGCTTTTGCCTGTCCCCAGAGGAAATACTACAGTAGAGCAGAGAAAGGGCCTCCTTCTCAGAAACACTTAACTTAAAAGTACTTAAATACTTACATCTCTGAGGGTAATAGCTTGTGTTGCATTTGCACACCTAGCACATCAGACATAAATATAAATAAAATAACTGAAAATTAACATAAAGTAATTCACATTTTAGGAAAACATTTCACATTGCAAGTATTTCACTGCAAGGTCCTATTAGTGACTAAGAGGCTGTGTGCTTGATACTCTCAGGGAGGAGTTAAATAGATACATAGTTAGGGTGGTGACTTCCTATGGTGCTCTGAGGTGCATTTTGGAAGGGTTAGTTTTGCCCTCAAAGTACTCTTGTAGTTGACCAGCACATCATGGAGTGGATGGGAGACATTGTGTGAGATGACCTGTAGCTTGGACAGCATCCTCCTCTCTGACATCACTAACAAAGATGGTTCACCCACAATGTCACTGGCATTGCGCATCATCTTATTGAGTCTGTTCTGACCTGCTACCTCCAACTTGCTGCCCAAGCATATGGAAAGAAACAAGGTGAGGCAGTGCAGGGGGGGGCTGGAGGAGCTGAAGGGTGTTGGTAGGTGTTTGTGGGGAGGCTGGAGAGTGTTGGGAGGTGTTAGAGGGGGCTGGAGAGTGTTGGGAGGTGTTGGGGGGGATGGGGAGTATTAGGAGGTGTTTGGGGAGGCCGGAGAGTGTTGGGAGGTGTTAGAGGGAGGCTGGAGAGTGTTGGGGGGGTGTTGTTGGTGTTGCAGGCTTTTGGGGGACTGAGGGGGGGCTGAGGGAGAGCCAGAGGGGCCTCTTGCTCTTTAGTGACCTATCACAGCTGCAAATGTTAAAAGGGGCATGTGTGTGTGGGGAGGGGCATCTCATTGACATTCTTCATGTTTGGACTAAGACTGCAGCATGACCCACCCAGGGGGCCTGTCCTGCCCTCCAAAGGGTTAGCGTTCCGGCTCCTCCCTTCTGTCACACACCCTGTCACACATACACACCATCCGTCACACAAACACACACACTGTCACACACACACACCCTCTGTCACACACACATACACCCTCTGTCAAACACACACACTGTCACACACATACATTCACTGTCACACTCACACACACACATACACAACCTCTGTCACACACACACACACACTGTCACACACACACCCTCTTTCACACACATGCACTGTCACACAAACACAGTCACACACACACCCTCTGTCACACACACTGTCACACACCCTCTGTCACACCTACACTACCATCAGCTATACCCTCTACTACTGAGCTATACCCTCTACTACTGAGCTATACCCTCTACCACTGAGCTATACCCTCTACTACTGAGCTATACCCATCACTACCACCGAGTTATGCCCTCTACCACTGAGCTTTACCCTCTACCACTGAGCTACATCCGCTACCACTGAGCTATACCCTCTACTACTGAGCTATACCCATCACTACCACTGAGCTGTACCCTCTACTACTGAGCTATACCCATCACTACCACTGAGCTGTACCCTCTACTACTGAGCTATACCCTCTACTACTGAGCTATACCCATCACTACCACTGAGTTATACCCTCTACCACTGAGCTTTACCCTCTACCACTGAGCTACATCCGCTACCACTGAGTTATACCCTCTACCACTGAGCTATACCCTCTACCACTGAGCTATACCCTCTACCACTGAGCTATACCCTCTATCACTGAGCTAAAATCATCCCAGATGTTTTCTGAAAACAGACGGAGATTTAAGGTTGACCCAAGGTGAGTGAATGTAATCCACGTGCTTCAGATGCACCACAAACATGAATACTGATCCGTGTAGCGCCGAAACTCACCGATAGTTGACACAACGGTCCCCACAAAGTAGAAAGCTCCGGTAAAATCCCATCTTGGCCGGAGAACGTCAGCCCGGATCCCGACAGCAATCGCCGCCTCGTACTCCCGTAAGAAGGATCTCAGTTCCGTGAGACTGATGTTGAAGGTGTCGCTAAAGTTGTAGAGTGCCCGGTTCCAGTGGCCATGAGCGCGCAGCTCAGAGGGTCTCTCTATGGCGGAGAACACCGCCGCGCCGCACAGCAGGTAAAGGATAATGAGTACCGCAAGGAGGAGGAAGCGCCCGTTGTCTTCGTTGATGTGAAGCGCGCGGCAGCCCGGTAGCCGCTGGACAGGCATGATCCAGGTTTCAGCACCCCCAGAGAGACGAACAGCGACCCGCTCGGCGCCGGGGAAGGCATTTATGCTCACTCACTTGCGCTTCTGACCGGTCAGGACGGGCCGGTAGAGAAGTCCATGGGCATTCTTGTGGTGTCCTAGTCAACGTTATGAGCAACAGAGTATGAAAACTATCCTCGTTTTTGTAGATGTAGAAAACTGTAGGAGACGAGACAACGCAACAATAACTGACATACTTGTGGATGTATCAGGTCAATAAGTCATTCTCTTTGCTGGAGACGCGGACACGCCATGCTTTTTCAGCACATCCGCGTAACACCACTGTAGGACTTCTATGTCGAATACACCGCCTCGGGATCACAGTGGGACGGTGAGGAACATCTCCCTGGAGCTCGGTGTTTCCGACCACTCTGTTCTGCTCACGTGACCCATGTGTCCTACACACACACAAGTCATTTATGCTATTCTCTAATTACCGCAGACATGTCCGCCATTTGAGTTATTTTTCTTATTTTTTCGTCTCGTCTGCGTTGAGACTCCCGACTCCCATCGGTTTATAGTAGCTAGGAAGCTACCGTGATTAGCACCGGACCATCTCTGAATAATGCTTCTCTCTGTCCGACAGATAACTGCACGGCGCTGTTCAGTTCTCATGACCCCACAGACTCCTCTGTCCGCTATTGGTACACTTTCATTAGAGTACTAAGGTTCGGAACCCGACCGACCGGAGACATGTGACGTCATCGTGATTTATTTACCGTTGACGCTTTAGTTCTGGTGGTACCCGCGACCTGCTTCACCGGGTTGCGATATGCATGATTTATCATCGCGAGCACTGTGCCTAGTACAGCTCACTTTGCTAAAGTTACCAACGCTTTACAAATATAAGCTTTTCGATATCTATTAGGTGCTGCGAGTTTCAGAGATGTGTTACGTGACAGTCAGAACACGTCCGTATCTCACGGAGGACACGTTTACCATCGACCCGCTCAGAGTCCCTTTCTATGTCGCCGTTAGGTAACAGCGGGCTATTGCTTCTCTGAGCATCTGAGTATAGAGAATCAGCTCTAAAATCCTCGGTGGGTCCCTAGCCGCGTAAGGCAAAAATCAGATGCGCTCTTGCGGCACTGGTGTGTGTGGACAGGGTGTGTGTGGAAAGGGGGGGGGGGGGGGGCTTGTACCACAGGCGGTCTTGAATGCGCAAAAATCTAAATGGATGGGGATCTCCCCTCAAACGGACGGTTTGTCATGTTGTTTACTGTTGCCTATTAAAGCCCATCTGATACTAGTGTAATGTGTTAACTGCAGAAATCTTCTGCTTTGTTGCTGAATATGTGCATATTTCGGGTCCTGCGGAAGACTTTCCTGCGCGGTGAAGGAGGACAGGAGGGCAGACAACCGTAAAGACTCGGTTTTAGACATTGAACAGTTTGCAAATGTCTGCAGTTTACAAAACATACACAATATTCTTGGAAAAATACTTCTAGTTGTTCCACATAACCGAGGCAAGCTTCCCCGCAAAATTGAACATTTAATAGACCTTCACAAAAATCAATACGACTTGTAGAAGCGCTGGTCCGTGGAGTTATCGATCCATGCCTTGCGCCCTGCTACTGTAAGCACCATTCTCTGGCTGTGTCCCTCATGTCTTGTAGAAGGGCTTTATACGTGTGTGTGTGTGTGTGTGTGTGTGTGTGTGTGTGTGTGTGTGTGTGTGGCACTTTAACCATTTCATCGGGGAATTTGTATTCGCCAGGACTGGGAGGTCTACTCACGATTATATCCCATTCAAAATGAAAGATGCAAAACATGATTTCATGTCCTCATGTCTATCAGCCTGGAATACAGTGGCAGCTTTTCAAATTAATAGGGTATGACAATTTAATCTGGTCATACAACAGCAACATTGCCAAGTAGCAACTGAACCATGAAACCACATATCTCAACAAAACTTGGACGACTCTGGGTCTATCATAAATCTACCATGAAGGAAGGAGTTCCCTGGAAATGCACTAACAGAGCCATTTATCTATTAATAGCTATCGAACACGAAAATCAAATGCGTGGAGAGATTGTGTTGAGACATCGTTAAAACTAGACAGTTTTACAGTCTCGGCGCAAATATCGTTCTTGAACTTTGTTATATAAACTTTGCGTAAACTCACATTGTAATCAATTTGTACGTTTTCTGTATAGATTTTATTCCATATAAATATTACACACAAAAATGTGCGACTGGGTTGAGGATTGGAGGTGGGTGAGATTATTTGACTGCATATGTTCATGCATTTCTACATCGTTAAAAGAAAAACACACTGCAGTACTTTACGTAAGTGGAATCTAATTAGAGACGTTGCTGTTACCTGTAAGATCTGGACAGCAGCGCTCGTGATAGATCTGATAGAGCTACCAAATTTGTTTTCCCCTGTAGTGAATCTACCAATGTTCATATCTGTTCTTCAAACAACGTTGAAGTTGTCTTTCACGAGCATCATCAAGAGCGTCTTTTGTAGGAGGTCAGGGTGCTACGCCATCCCCGTTGGAGGGTCTTTTAAATTAGCTTTAACAGGACAAACGTTTGGAGTTTAAAATAACCGGTGAATGATTTTCAGTCTGATTCCCTCACCTGTAAATGTGTTTACAATTTTTGTGTTTTATTTTCCAGTGTGATATTGTACTAGATTAATCGTTTTTTATGTTGTAATGTTGTTATGACTTGGTGCTGTCTATTCTGGCCAAGGTGCTCTGGATGAAGAGATATTATATCTCAAGAAGCCCTTCTTGGGTAAATAAAGGTTAAATAGAATAAATTATCAAGATGCATGTGTGTGTGTGCACATCTCTGTGTGTGTGTACATATCTGTGTGCATGCACATATCTGTGTATGCTCATATCTGTGTGTTGCCTGCACATATCTGTGTGTGTGTGTGTGACATATATCTGTCAGTGTGTGTGCAAGTACTTGTGTGTGTGCACATATATCTGTTTGTGTGCACATATATCTGTGTGTGTGTGCACATATATCTGTGAGTGTGTGCACATATCTGTGTGTGAGTACATATCTGTGTGTGTGCACATATATCTGTGTGTGTGTACATATCTGTGTGTGTGCACATATGTGTGTGCGGGCTCATATCTGTGTGTGTGTGTGTGCGTGCACATATCTGTGTGTGTGTGTACATATCTGTGTGTGTGTGCACATATGTGTTTGTGTGTGTGTTTGTGTGTGACCAAAGCCTAACAAGTCTCTGTCCCCGCAGGGAGATTGTTGTTCAATAAGAGATATTATACTACAGCAACTGGCCTTTTGTCTGGAATTCAAACAGGATTACTGAGCCCTGACTTTATCTAGCACACGAATTTAAACAGTTCAATTATATCCTCTCCTCCTTCTCCATCTCCCATTGTCCTCATCCTCCTGCTCGCCCTCTCCAATCCTGCTTCTTCCTCCTCCTCACCTCACCTCTCCTTCTGGTGTTTCCCCCTTTCCTCATAATTGAAATGATAGGATTCATTAAAGATGAGGAGCAGCAGGAGAAGGAGAGGGGGGAGCAGGAGAAGCAGAATGAGGAGAAGGAGGTGCAGGAAGAACAGGAGACGAGGCAGGAGCAGAAGGCAATCTGTCATAGGTTGTCAAAGTTCGATCTAGTCACCAAGTGGGCATCTGTCTCCAACAACAGAAAGGATTCTTCATCCCTCTGCCTGTGACCCCACATTGATCACGGACCCAGCTCTGTGGCTCCCCCTGCTTCAACTCACATTTACAAACTCTGACCCAAGTTGAACACTGGATTTTCGAAGTCGATCCCTCATTGAATTGCTCCATCAAAGGTTTCTGCCCTTTTCCTCTTTTAGTGAGATTTGCTGGGAGTTTTTCCTTGTCTTTCTTGAGGGTTTGGGTTGGTTGAGGGGCAGTTCTATGGACATATGTGAAGCCCTCGGGGTCAATGCTTGTAAAAAGGGTAATGCAAATACATTTTGATTTGATTTTGAGGAAGCAAATGAAAATAGGGTTGGTGGGTGGATTTGTAATTACGCTGATGACAGAGAAGGAAGGACAACCAATCTATCTAATCTAACTGGTTGTCAGAAGGAATCCTCCCTGTGATTGGTTAAGGCCCTGATTCCAAACAGGACTTTGGAGCAGCAGAGGCCAAAGGTTAATACCTGGATTTGCCCAACAGGTCAAGGATCTTCAAATACCACACACACACACGCACGCACGCACGCACACACACACACACACACACACACACACACACACACACAAGGATCATCAATTACCACACACACACACACACAGCTCATCAATGACCACACACACACACACAGATACACACATTGACACACACACAGACACACACACTCAGACACACACACACAAGGATCATCAACTACCACACACACGGACAGACACACACACACACACAGACACACACACAGACACACACACAGATACACACAGACATACACAGTCTGTATTTAGCAGACAGTGCAGGACCCAGAGATTTTCCCCTGGATGGTGCTCAACACACACTCTACACCACACACTCTACACTAGTCAAAACTACCTCACACACTACCACACACTCTACACCAGTCAAACACTACCACACACACTACAACACACTCTACACCAGTCCAACACTACCACACACTCTACACCAGTCAAACACTACCACACACTTTACAACACACACACTACCACACATTGTACACCAATCAAACACTACCACACACACTACACCAGTCCGACACTACCACACACTCTACACCAGTCAAACACTACCACACACACTACACCAGTTCAACACTACCACACACTCTACACCAGTCAAACACTACCACACACACTACACCAGTCAAACACTACCACACATACTACACCAGTCCAACACTACCACACACTCTACACCAATCAAACACTACCACACACTCTACACCAGTAAAGCACTACCACACACTTTACGCCAGAACACACTCTGCCGCATGCTGCTTGGTGCTTTCTATAGCTCTTCTTGTCCTGTGTCGGCGCTATGCTATGTCCAGGAGTCTCTTGTGTCGGTGTTGTATTAGCTTTGGACTGTGGCCCCGCTCTCCTGTCACACTCATCAACCCAGCTGTACCTCTCAGTCTTCCTGCAGGGTTAGAAACCAATGAAGCTGTTTGGTTCAGGCAGCCTCTGGGACCTCGTGGCTGAAGGTATTAGTGCTTTCCATGAAGCTCACGAGAGCCTCTGGATAGTCAAGATGACAGAAGAGGAAATACAGTTATTGTTTTAAAAAGAAGTTGGTTTTCATTCTTGCCTGTAGCCTATCATGTTCGCTTGTGTTGCATTTTTAAAGTTAAACAGGAGTCGTTGAGCAGTTAGTTGTAAAATGACATGATTACCATAACCACAATCATACCAGCTGAAGAAAGTGTGCTTAGATTCAGGTCCTTTAGCTGTTAAAATGAACAAGAACTCACAACAGGATTAATAGTGCTTGACTCTGGGGTCTGTTAAACAGATACAGAAACACTACCCTGGTCGTATCAGACTTTCATAGCTTTCATTTGTACAGAAACTCTGGGCTCACTCCATTCACAAGCGTTATCTTCCTCAAAAGCAGGTACTCAAGTTCAAAGCTATTGGATCTGCCCGCAGCCACTCTGGATCTGTCATAGTTAATTGCTATTGTTCGTCTTAGCCAACATCTGGAACGAGCTGGACAAGGAAACCTTTCCTTATCCCTCTGGGAGAAGGACTCCAACATCATGGCCACCACCAACAACAAAAAGATGGTTCTTCATTCGTCTTTAACTTCTGGATATTCTGCAGCCTTGCCACAACAGACAGGATAGGCCATTAATGAACTACAACTCAAACTAGCATATGACATCAACATCAACGTTCTCAGCCACTCCCTCTGTTTGTTGACTGGCCTGCCAAGAATGTTTACGGAGAAAACTAACTAATATACCGCAGACCCAGACGGAGTACTGAAGGAAAATAAAATTGAGCAGAAATAGGTAGGAGAGCAGAGCCAAACTATAAAAACACAGCCTGTTCCAAGGTGAAGGCAGTGTAATTGACAACAGACTAAACTGTGCTGTGCTAATTAAAGCGGGATGGATGAGTGAACAGTCCTCTATCCTCCAGGATAAACTCTCCACTGTCAGAATCTTGAAGCAGCACATTTCACAGTACATTGGCTCGATTGGTAAAGTACAGTTGTTGAATTGTGAAAGCCGCTGCGCAAAGCCATGTCTGTTTTAACAATGCACGACGGTGCCCCTTATTATAGCTCCATCAAGAACTTAAACAGAACTAGAAAATTGCAGTGGTCCTACGTGTTGTAAGAACTTAGTGTTTATAAGACGTCTCTGCTTGACAGGCCACAGGCTGTCAGTATCAGACATTCCCGCACTCCTGATGAGAGACTAAAGAATGAAATAAGGTCTTAAAAATCAACCCGCACTTATTGCATGAGTGGCCAAATTGGTAACATAAAGATTGACAGATTTGGCTTCTGTGGTCTACGGGGTTAGTCAATATTTAGTTTAATTATGTTCAAATGTGTCATCCATAAATGTCGAGAGGATAATAATGTTTTGATATAATCCACACCACCATGCAATCTACAATTTATGTGAAAACCAGTCCATCTAAACTAACAATGTGTGCACACATGTACATATACACACTCTGAGAGCATCCTTGCTGATGTCATGATACTCTGTATCTCCAGGTGATGTAGTGATGTGGTGATGCACTGTACCTCCAGGTGATGTAGTGATGCTCTGTACCTCCAGGTGATGTAGTGATGCGCTGTACCTCCAGGCGATGTAGTGATGCGCAGTACCTCCAGGCGATGTAGTGATGCTCTGTACCTCCAGGTGATGTAGTGATGCTCTGTACCTCCAGGTGATGTATTGATGCTCTATACCTCCAGGCGATGTAGTGATGTAGTGATGCTCTGTACCTCTAGGTGATGTATTGATACTCTATACCTCCAGGTGATGTAGTGATGTAGTGATGCTCTGTACCTCCAGGTGATGTATTGATGCTCTGTACCTCCAGGTGATGTAGTGATCCTCTGTACCTCCATGTGATGTAGTAATGTATTGATGCTCTGTACCTCCAGGTGATGTAGTTATGCTCTGTACCTCCTGGTGATGTAGTGATGTAGTGATGCTCTGTACCTCCATGTGATGTATTGATACTGTGTACCTCCAGGTGGTGTAATGGTGGGTTAGATGTGTGGAGAACATAGAGAGTTCAGCCAGAGGAGGACCTTGATCATTCAGCACACAGGAGACTTATTTCCTGTTTGAGGTCAGATAATGTGTGTGCGTAAATAGACAGAGGAACAGACAGGATGGAAATATTTTCTAAACAGTAATGTTCTTAATATTTGCTAAGCATTCTATCTCCAACTACTATACTATTGTTGTAGTTTTATTACTCAGAGTTTTGTTACCCTGGCAATATTGGCATATACATTTCATGCGAAACTATTTTTGACTGACATGGAGAGCGATAGAGGGTTGGCTAGTTAGTTCGAGAGGATCCATCTTCCCCTCCTTCTCCCTTCCCCTTCTCCCTTTACCCCTCCCTTCCCCTTCTCCCTCTCTCTTTCCCTCTCACTCTCCCACATTCCCTTTCCTCTTCCTCTCTCGCTTCCCCTCTCACTCTACTTTTTTTCCCCTTCACTACAGTAAACAAGTCAGTGCAACATATGCACAGCAGATATATTTACATGGGACTGAACAAAAATATTCTTACAAAAAACAGTAAACTGAAAAAGAAAATGAAGGTTTTTGTCTTCTTTGGCTATGAGCTCAAGTTCAAGTTCAAGTTCAAGTTGTGCTTTATTGTCATTCCGCTACATGCGGGTGCATACAGTGGAACGAAATGTCGTGCCTCACAGAGCCACGGTGCTACATAAGTACAGACATTTAACAGTACAGTCTAACAACAAACATATATATAATAAATATAACATTTCTCCTATACAAAAACTAAACAAGATACAAACTATACAAAGTGTACGAATACTTACCGATGTGCCTGTGCAAAGAGTATTGTACATGTGTGAAGAATAGCTACATATTATTACAGAGTCTTTTGTGCAGTTTGTGTACACACATCAGTGTGTATGAAAAGTGAAAAGTGCAGTGGGTGAGTTACTAGTGCCAGTTTTCTGATGGTCTTAGTTATTGTGTGGGTGGTCATAGAGACCCGGAAGAGTTCAGGGCTCTTACAGCCTGGGGGAAGAAGCTTTTGATCAGTCTGGCAGAGCGGGCTTTGATGCTCCGGTATCGTCTACATGATGGTAGCGGCTGGAAGAAGCTGTGGGAGGGGTGGGTGTGGTCCTTAACGATACTATTGTCCTTGCTGGAGCATCGTGTGCAGAAGATGTCTAGGATGGAGGGGAGAGGGGCACCGATTATCTTCGCAGCTGTGTTCACAGTTCGCTGGATGGTCTTGTGGTCTGCTGCAGTGCAGTTCGCGTACCAGACAGTGATGCAGCAGGTCAGCACACTCTCAATGGAGCCCCTGTAGAATGTGGTGAGGATGGGTGGGGGGAGACTTGCTCTCTTCAGGCGGCGGAGAAAGTGTAGGCGCTGATGTGCCTTCTTTGAGAGTGACTTGGTGTTGGTGGTCCAGGTGAGGTTCTCTGTGATGTGCATCCCCAGGAATTTGGTGCTTTTGACTCTCTCGACAGGCGAGCCGTCGATGGTCAGTGGGGGTGATCCACGGAGTTCCTCCTGAAGTCCATCAAAACCTCCTTTGTCTTGCTCAATTTGAGGGACAGGTTGTTAGCACCACACCATTTCGCCAGCTGTGCCACTTCCTCTTTATACTGTGTTTCATCGTTGTTGCTGATGATACCTACCACTGTTGTGTCATAAGCAAACTTGATAATGTGGTTGAAGCTGAACTTGGCAGTGCAGTCGTGTGTCAGCAGCGTGAAGAGCAGCGGGCTGAGCTCACACAGCACTTTGTGGGGCATCTGTGCTCAGTGTTGAGGTGCTCGAGGTTTTATGGCCGACACGGACTGACTGAGGTCTTCCGGTTAGAAAGTCCAGAATCCAATTGCAGAGGGAATTTTTCAGGCCCAGTAAGTTTAATTTGTTAGTGAGCTGTTTTGGGATTATTGTGTTGAATGACTGAGGCTGAAGTCAATCGAACAGCATTCTTAACATAAGAGTTCTCTTTGTTTTCTAGATGGGTAAGTGCCAGATTGATGGTTGAGGAGATTGCATTGTCTGTGGAGCGGTTTGGACGGTATGCAAACTGGAGTGGGTCGAGTGTTTCTGGGAGGCTGGTTCTTATGTTTTTCATGACTAACTTCTCAAACCACTTCATTATGATAGGGGTCAGTGCTATGGGAGGGTAGTCATTCAGACAGGACTCTTTTCTTCGGTACAGGTATGATAGTTGTGGATTTAAGACATGTGGGGACGACTGCCTGGGCCAGCGAGGTGTTGAAGGTGTCTGTTAGGACATCTGTCAGCTGTGGAGCACAGTCTTTCAGTACGCGGCCAGCTATATATTGTTCGGGGACCGCAGCCTTGCGTGGGTTGATCCTAGATAGGGTCTTCTTTACGTCAGCTGGAGACAGACAGAGTGCGTGGTCGTTGGGGGTAGTGGGTGGTTTTTGTGCTGGTGTGACATTCTGCGTGTCAGACCGTGAATAAAAGTGGTTGAGTGTGTCTGGGAGGGATATGTCATCATCACAGGCCTGTGGCAGGGGCTTGTAGTCTGTGATGGTCTGAATGGCTTGCCACAGACTCCGTGTGTCCCTGCTGGCTGTGAAGTGATTGTTGATTTTTTGGGCATATGACCGTTTAGCATTTTTGATGCCGCGGGACAAATTGGCCCTTTCTGTTTTGAGGGCTGCTTTATCTCCCGATCTGAAAGCTTCATATCTGGTCTTTAGCAGCCCGCGAACCTCTGCTGTCAACCATGGCTTCTGGTTGGCGCGTGTGGTAATGGTCTTTGTAACTGTCACATCATCTGTGCACTTTTTGATGTAAGCAGTCACAGTTTCAGTGTACTTCTGTAGGTCAGTGTGGTTGTTATAAGTGGCTGCCTCTTTGAACATGTTCCAGTCTGTGTCCTGGGTGCAGTCCTGCAGTGCAGAGGTAGCTTTTTCTGGCCATACCGTGATATGCTTTAGGACCGGTTTGGCATGTTTGAGAAGTGGGCTATATTCTGGGATTAGCATAACAGAGATGTGGTCTGAGTACCCGAGGTGGGGGCGGGGTATGGCTTTGTATGCTTTCTTAACTGTTGTGTAAACAAATTCTAGTGTGTTGTTTCCCCTTTTTGCAAAGTTCACATGTTGGTCGAACTTAGGCAAAACTGACTTTAAGTTTGCATGGTTGAAGTCACCGGCTACAATGAAAAAGCCGTCTGGGTTATTTGTTTGTTGTTCGCTGATGGAGCTGTATAGTTCACGAAGCGCGTCTTTTGTGTTAGCACACGGAGGAATGTAAACTGCGACCATATCAATGGCCATATCAACTCCCGCGATAGATAGAACGGACGACACTTCGCAATCATAAACTCCACCAGCCTTGAGCAGTAACTAGATATTACCGCAGCATTGTTACACAATTTTTTGTTGACACACAAGCCGCCCCCGCGAGTCTTTCCAGACAGTGACGAATCTCTGTCCGCTCGGTAGCAGTTTAAGCCGTGCAGTTGAATGGCGGAGTCCGGGATGTTGTCGTTTAGCCATGTCCCAGTGAAGACAAACGCACAACAGTCCCTAGCCTCATGCTGGGTAGATAGGCTGAGTTGAATTAGGTCCAGTTTGTTTTCCAGAAAGCGAACTTTAGAGAGCATGAGTGATGGAAGAGCTGGTCTTGTGGGGTTAGCCCTCGTCCTTGCTCGTATACCTCCGCGCTTACTGCGCTTTTGTCATCTCTCGCACCGCTTGCGACGCTGCCTTGTGCGGGTAGCATCAGTAGGCGAGGCCGCGGTCTCGAGGTTCGGCTCTAGAAGTAAACAAAGGCCTCGTAGTTTCTTGCTAGCCGCCGGCAGGAGTTTTTGTTTGTATGTTTTTTCGATGTCTAAAAGGCTTTGACGATCATAAATGTATCTGGGAGAGAACTTAGTGTTTATAAGACGTCTCTGCTTGACAGGCCACAGGCTGTCAGTATCAGACATTCCCGCACTCCTGATGAGAGACTAAAGAATGAAATAAGGTCTTAAAAATCAACCCGCACTTATTGCATGAGTGGCCAAATTGGTAACATAAAGATTGACAGATTTGGCTTCTGTGGTCTACGGGGTTAGTCAATATTTAGTTTAATTATGTTCAAATGTGTCATCCATAAATGTCGAGAGGATAATAATGTTTTGATATAATCCACACCACCATGCAATCTACAATTTATGTGAAAACCAGTCCATCTAAACTAACAATGTGTGCACACATGTACATATACACACTCTGAGAGCATCCTTGCTGATGTCATGATACTCTGTATCTCCAGGTGATGTAGTGATGCAGTGATGCTCTGTATCTCCAGTGATGCTGTGTATCTCCAGGTGATATAGTGATGTAGCGATTAGTGATGCTCTGTATCTCCAGGTGATGTAGTGATGCGCTGTACCTCCAGGCGATGTAGTGATGCTCTGTACCTCCAGGTGATGTAGTGATGCTCTGTACCTCCAGGTGATGTATTGATGCTCTATACCTCCAGGCGATGTAGTGATGTAGTGATGCTCTGTACCTCCAGGTGATGTATTGATGCTCTATACCTCCAGGCGATGTAGTGATGTAGTGATGCTCTGTACCTCCAGGTGATGTATTGATGCTCTGTACCTCCAGGTGATGTAGTGATCCTCTGTACCTCCATGTGATGTAGTAATGTATTGATGCTCTGTACCTCCAGGTGATGTAGTGATGCTCTGTACCTCCAGGTGATGTAGTGATGCGCTGTACCTCCATGTGATGTATTGATACTGTGTACCTCCAGGTGGTGTAATGGTGGGTTAGATGTGTGGAGAACATAGAGAGTTCAGCCAGAGGAGGACCTTGATCATTCAGCACACAGGAGACTTATTTCCTGTTTGAGGTCAGATAATGTGTGTGCGTAAATAGACAGAGGAACAGACAGGATGGAAATATTTTCTAAACAGTAATGTTCTTAATATTTGCTAAGCATTCTATCTCCAACTACTATACTATTGTTGTAGTTTTATTACTCAGAGTTTTGTTACCCTGGCAATATTGGCATATACATTTCATGCGAAACTATTTTTGAATGCATTTGGGGTGAGAGCGATAGAGGTTGGCTAGTAGTCGAGAGATCCTCTTCCCTCTCTCCCCCCTCCCCCCTTCTCCCTTTTACCCTCCCTTCCCTTCTCCTCACTCTTTCCCCTCTCACTCTTCCCCACATTCCTTTCCTCTTCCTCTCTCGCTTCCCCTTCTCATCCTCTACTTTTTCCCCTTCCCACTACCAAAAGTAAAACAGTCATGTGCAACATATGCCAACAGGCAGATATTATGTACAATGGGACTGAAACAAAAAATTATTCTTACAAAAACAGTAAACTGAAAAAGAAAATGAAGGTTTTTGTCTTCTTTGGCTATGAGCTCAAGTTCAAGTTTCAAGTTTCAAGTTGTGCTTTATTGTAATTCCGCTACATAAGGGGGCATACAGTGGAACAAAACGTCGTGCCTCACAGAGTCACGGTACTACATAAGTACAGACATTTAACAGTTACAGTCTAAACAACAACACAATTTAAAATAAATATAACATTTCTCCTATACATAAAACAGGATACAAACTATACAAACTGTAAGAATACTTACCGATGTGCATGTGCAAAGGGTATTGTACATGTGCGAAGAATAGATACATATTATTTAAGAGTCTTTAGTGCAGTTTGTGTACACACGGCAGTGTGTATGAAAGTGAATAGTGCAGTGGGTTAGTGACTAGTGCCAGTTTTCTGATGGTCTTAGTTATTGTGTGGGTAGTCATAGAGGCCCGGAAGAGTTCAGGGCTCTCACAGCCTTGGGGAAGAAGCTGTTGATCAATCTGACAGAGCGGGCTCTGATGCTCAGGTATCGTCTACCTGATGGTTGCGGCTGGAAGAGGCTGTGGAAGGGGTGGGTGGGGTCCTTAACGATACTATTGGCCTTGCTGGAGCACCGTGTGTGGAAGATGTCTAGGATGGAGGGGAGAGGGGCACCTATGATCTTCGCAGCTGTGTTCACTGTTCGCTGGATGATCTTGCGGTCTGCTGCAGTACATTTCCCGTACCAGACATTGATGCAGCTGGTCAGCACATTCTCAATGGTGCCCCTGTAGAATGTGGTGAGGACGGGCGGAGGGAGACTTGCTCTCTTCAGGCGGCGGAGAAAGTGTAGGCGCTGATCTGCCTTCTTTGAGAGTGACTTGGTGGTGGTGGTCCAGGTGAGGTCCACTGTGATGTGCACCCCCAGGAATTTAGTGCTGTTGACTCTCTCGACAGGCGAGCTATCGATGGTCAGTGGGGGGTGATCCGCCGAGTTCCTCCTGAAGTCCATCACAACCTCCTTTGTCTTGCTCAATTTGAGGGACAGGTTGTTAGCCCCCACACCATTTCGCCGGCTGTGCCACTTCCTCTCTATACTGTGTTTCATCGTTGTTGCTGATTAGACCTACCACTGTTGTGTCATCAGCAAACTTGATAATGTGTTTGGAGCTGAACTTGGCAGTGCAGTCGTGTGTCAGCAGCGTGAAGAGCAGCGGGCTGAGCACACAGCCTTGTGGGGCACCTGTGATCAGTGTTGAGGTGCTCGAGTTGTTATGGCCGACACGGACTGACTGAGGTCTTCCCGGACTGACTGAGGTCTTCCGGTTAGAAAGTCCAGAATCCAATTGCAGAAGGAATTTTTCAGGCCCAGTAAGTTTAATTTGTTAGTGAGCTCTGTTGTGGGATTATTGTGGTGAATGCTGAGCTGAAGTCAATGAACAGCATTCTTACATAAGAGTCCTTGTTTTCTAGATGGGTAAGTGCCAGATGGATGGTTGAGGAGATTGCATCGTCTGTGGAGCGGTTCAGACGATATGCAAACTGGAGCAGGTCGAGTGTTTCAGGGATGCTGGTTCTTATGTTCTTCATGACTAACTTCTCAAACCACTTCATTATGATAGGGGTCAGTGCCATGGGACGGTAGTCATTCAGACAGGACACCGGCGATTTCTTCGGTACAGGTATGATAGTTATGGATTTGAGACATGTGGGGACGACTGCCTGGGCCAGCGAGGTGTCGAAGATGTCTGTTAGGACATCTGTCAGCTCTGCAGCACAGTCTTTCAGTACACGGCCAGATATATTGTCGGGGCCCCCAGCCTTGCGTGGGTTGATCCCAGATAGGGTCCTCCTTACGTCAGCTGGAGACAGACAGAGTGCCTGGTCGTTGGCGGTAGTGGGTAGTTTTTGTGTTGGTGTGACATTCTGCGTGTCAAACCGTGAATAAAAGTGGGTGAGTGTATCTGGGAGGGATATGTCATCATCACAGGCCTGTAGCAGGGGCTTGTAGTCTGTGATGGTCTGAATGGCTTTCCACAGACTCCGTGTGTCCCTGCTGTCTGCGAAGTGATTTTTGATTTTTTGGGCATATGACCGTTTAGCATTTTTAATGCCGCAGGACAAATTGGCCCTTGCTGTTTTGTGGGCTGCTTTATCTCCCGATATGAAAGCTTCATCTCTGGTCTCTAGCAACCCACGAACCTCTGATGTCATCCATGGTCTCTGGTAGGCTCGCCTGGTGATGGTCTCTGTGACTGTCACATCATCTGAGCACTTTTTGATGTAAGCAGACACAGTTTCAGTGTACTCCTATAGGTCAGTGTGGTTGTTATAAGTAGCTTCCTCTTTGAACATGTTCCAGTCTGTGTCCTGGAAGCAGTCCTGCAGTGCAGAGGAAGCATTTTCTGGCCATACCGCGATTTGCTTAAGTATCGGTTTCGCAAGTTTGAGAAGTGGGCTATATTCTGGGATTAGCATAACAGAGATGTGGTCTGAGTACCCGAGGTGGGGGCGGGGTTCGGCTCTGTATGCGTTCCTAACTGTTGTGTAAACAACGTCTAGTGTGTTGTTTCCCCTTGTTGCAAAGTTCACATGTTGGTCGAACTTAGGCAAAACTGACTTTAAGTTTGCATGGTTGAAGTCACCGGCTACGATGAAAAAGCCGTCTGGGTTATTTGTTTGTTGTTCGCTGATGGCGCTGTATAGTTCACGAAGCGCGTCTTTTGCGTTAGCACACGGAGGAATGTAAACAGCGACCATAACAATGACGTGAACTCCCTCGGCAGATAGAACGGACGACACTTCACAATCATAAACTCCACCAGCGGTGAGCTGTATCTAGATATTACCGCAGCATTGTTACACAATTTTTTGTTGACACACAAGCCGCCCCCGCGAGTCTTTCCAGACAGTGACGAATCTCTGTCCACTCGGTAGCAGGTTAAGACGTGCGGTTGAATGGCGGAGTCCGGGATGTTGTCGTTTAGCCATGTCTCAGTGAAGACAAACGCACAACAATCTCTAGCCTCATGCTGGGTAGATAGGCTGAGTTGAATTAGGTCCAGTTTGTTTTCCAGAGAGCGAACGTTAGA
This sequence comes from Plecoglossus altivelis, assembly GCA_036571765.1. NCBI lineage: Eukaryota > Metazoa > Chordata > Actinopteri > Osmeriformes > Plecoglossidae > Plecoglossus > Plecoglossus altivelis. Next base: position 208,422 of record BROE01000016.1, read on the forward strand.
GAGCACGAGTGATGGAAGAGCCGGTCTTGTGGGGTAAGCCCTCAACCTAGCTCGTATACCTCCGTGCTTACCGCGCTTTTGTCCTCTCTCGCACCGCTAGCGACGCCGCCTTGTGCGGGTAGCATCAGTAGGCGAGGCCGCGGTCTCGAGGATCGGCTCTAGAAGTAAACAAAGGCCTCGTAGTTTCTCGCTAGCCGCCGGCAGGAGTTTTTGTTTGTATGTTTTTTCGATGTCTAAAAGGCTTTGACGATCATAAATGTATCTGGGAGTGAACTCCCGATGAATCAGCGTCGAATAAGCATTGTTTGTAGACGAACAGACGACATTAAACGACATAAAAGCACCGTCTTCGGGCTCCGGAGTAGACGCTGCGTCCGAACGCGCCGCCATCTTGGATTTTGAGAGCTCCTCTACCTGCTCTACCCCTACCTCTCACTCTTCCTCCCCCTCTTACAGTTTTCTCAACCTCCCTCTTCCTCTCTCTGCAATATCTTCCATTGTTGTAAAAAAGGTTCTCATCTGTGGTCTTTTCATAGTGCTTACATCCTGATTGAAGTGTTAACAATTAACCACTGAGGTGTTTGGCCAGGTGGCACATGTATTTGGCCAATTAGCTCATGTAGTGTCATTTTGAATGGCAGTGTTTTGAAATGGCAAACATGTGACTTTATGTCAGATTGTTGTGTCTTATGCAGAGAACTATGTTCAGTGCATTTGAAAAGTGTCATTTTGAAATGCAAAATGTGTGTAAAGCAGAAAAGGTGTTTAGACTTTTGGAGACTTGAGAATAAGTTTTGCTCTCTGTGTGTCAGTTTAAATAATTGTGCTGTGCATGTAATTTTAGTGTGTTGGCAATTGGACAAAACCGTTGATACACAAATGTATCTCAATTTAAACATTTTGAATTATTTACATAGTTCACAGTTTAGGGGAAGGGTGTTGTTATAACCCTCAATCTCCTCTTTCCTCCTCTTCCCCCTCCTCCTTTCCTCTCTCTCCACCTCCTCCTCCTCTCTCCTTATCTCTCTCCTCCTCCTCTCTCTCCATCTCTCCCTCCTGTCTCCTCATCTCTCCCCTCCTCCTCCTCCTCTCTCTCCACCTCCTCCTCCTCTCTCCTTATCTATCTCCTTCTCCTCCTCTCTCTCCTCCTCCTCTCTCTCTCCTTCTCCTCCTGTTATCATTCTAAAGAGCCCAATCTCCGTGATAACCAATGCTGCTCTATTTAAAGTACTAGAGCAGCATTCTAGTTATCAAGGAGACTTACAGCAGAAGTGTGGTCTCCATGAAGACCTGCAGCACTATTCTAATAACCATGGAGACTGTTGACTTGCACTGGAGACTGTTGCTTCAACAGAGTAGCATTCTAGTCACCATGGAGATATACATCAGCTTCCTAGTTACCATAGAGATATACAGCAGTAGGCTAGTCACCATGGGAACAGTTTCTCCATAGGGCAGTTAGTCTGCATCGATGGGTAATCAATTCCCTGCTCTCAGAGCACCACAGCCCTCAGATGCTCATGTGTTCCTGTTTGTGTGCAGGGGACACAGGAAACTCCATTATCTCATCTCACAACACATGACAGATTACAGAGCCATATTACACAGCGAGGGTTCCAGCCACGTACACACAAGTGGCTGGGTATTACACAGGCAACAATGACAATAATCATCATGAACTAAAGCAGCAGGGTGACACTACATCTCATTATCTACACATAAGGGGTTGCACCTTGTGTACACACTCAGGAATCACCAACTACCTGCTCCCTCTCTCCTCTATTTCTCTCTCTCCCTCATGCCCAATACCCTGACCTTGCCGCGTGTTGCTGTGCGCTGTCCCGTGTTGCTACCGCATCTCTGCCGCGTATCACTATATTACTAAATCACTATATCACCTGGAGATACAGAGCATCACTATATCACTACATCACTACGTCACTACATTACCTGGCGATATAGAGCATCACTATATCACTACATCACTATATCACCTGGAGATACAGAGCATCACTAATCGCTACATCACTATATCACCTGGAGATACACAGCATCACTGGAGATACAGAGCATCACTGCATCACTACATCACCTGGAGATACAGAGCATCCCTAATAACTACATCACCTGGAGTTAAAGAGCATCTACATCACCTGGAGGAGGAGGCACTAGCTAGTTTATCATCATTCTAGCCTCAACAATCCCAGAACCAGCTAGCATGGCTAGCCTTGCTCCAGCTAGCATGGCTAGCCTTGCTCCAGCTAGCATGGCTAGCCTCGCTCCAGCTAGCATGGCTAGCCTCGCTCCAGCTAGCATGGCTAGCCTCGCTCCAGCTAGCATGGCTTGCACTCCTGCCTTTCACTGGTGGTATTTATCACCAGGGTCGGGTTGGCAGCGTTAGAGGATGGACGAAAAGGAGAGAGCTGGGTGGAAGGAGAGAGAGGGAGAGATAAGGAGAGATGGATGGAGGAAGCTCCTTGAGAGAACGATAGGTCGCTATCATCTCTTGATCCACGAAGGAAGGCGGAGAAGGATGGTGGAAGAGTTCTGGGTTAGCCCGGGACCAGAGCGGATATAGACATGGACCCTGCAGTTGGACTGACACCAGGGTGGTTACAGACATGGACCCTGAAGTTGGACTGACACCAGGGTGGTTGTAGACATGGGCCCTGCAGTTGGACTGACACCAGGGCGGTTATAGACACGGACCCTGCAGTTGGACTGACACCAGGGCAGTTATAGACATGGACCCTGCAGTTGGACTGACACCAGGGCGGTTATAGACACGGACCCTGCAGTTGGACTGACAACTGTGTCTGGGTGTGTACGTGTGTGTGTCTGGGTGTGTATGTGTGTGTCTGGGTGTGTACGTGTGTGTGTCTGTGTCTAGGTGTGTACGTGTGTGTGTCTGGGTGTGTACATGTGTGTCTGGGTGTGTACGTGTGTGTGTCTGGGTGTGTACATGTGTGTCTGGGTGTATACGTGTGTGTCTGGGTGTGTATGTGTGTGTCTGGGTGTGTACGTGTGTGTCTGGGTGTGTACATGTGTGTGTCTGGGTGTGTACATGTGTGTCTGGGTGTATACGTGTGTGTCTGGGTGTGTACGTGTGTGTGTCTGGGTGTGTACATGTGTGTGTCTGGGTGTGTACATGTGTGTCTGGGTGTGTACGTGAGTATGTGTACGTGAGTGTGTTTATGTGCATGCGTTCATGTGTGTGTCAGACCGGTAGCTGAGTCTTCAGAAAACCATCAGCTGACCTTTAGCTTAAAGTGTGTGTATGAGTGTTAGTATAATGACCTTTAAATGGTGCTGAAAATAAAAGCGTAGTCTGTTCCATTATCTCAGTCATAAGATCATTGATCACCATTTGTGTTGTTGGCCAGGGTGTTCCATTGGGAGGTAGACTTGACTTGGGTTAGTGTAGTGGTAAAGATAAACACACATCCACACCAACATTCACACACACCCACATCCAAAGAAGAGAGGAGAAGGAGAAAGGCAGAGAGATAGGGTTGAAGTGGGGGACAGGGGCAGAGGGAGAGAGATAGGGGTAAGGGACAGGGGCAGAGGGAGAGAGATAGGGGTAAGGGACAGGGGCAGAGAGATAGGGGTGTAGAGACAGACAGCAGAGGGAGAGAGATAGGGGTGAAGTGAGGGGCAGGGGCAGAGGGAGAGAGATAGGGGTGAAGTGAGGGACAGGGGCAGAGAGATAGGGGTGAAGTGAGGGGCAGGGGCAGAGGGAGAGAGATAGGGGTGAAGTGAGGGACAGGGGCAGAGGGAGAGAGATAGAGGTGAAGTGAGGGACAGGGGCAGAGGGAGAGAGATAGGGGTGAAGTGAGGGACAGGGGCAGAGGGAGAGAGATAGGGACCTTCGACCAACAAACGCTTTTCATTTCAAGCATGAAAGCAGGAAAGGGCATGTTGCATAATAATGTGTATTTTTATACTGACTCATTGAGTTTCATGAATCATTGTTAGATGGAAGGTGATGTAATGTTCATCCCTGTTGTGGTTTATATCTGTGGTTTATATCTGTTATAGTTTAGTATAGTTTTCAGATTATATGCATGGACAAGCTGAGAGACACTCAAGACAACATGACTCTAGCTCAGGAGCTGTAATGTGTGGAGATGGGAGTCATGAAAAGTCAAAAGCAGAGAAAATAAGCTTCAATCAAGTGCAATCGTCGACTGGAGAAACGACATGAAGCTCTGCTGCCTTCTTGTGGCCACAATTGACCATCAAATTTTATATACACGAAAGACAATATTCCAAAACTGGCACTGTTGACGGAACCGACGACGTTATGGTAAAGTGGGAATGTTTAAGTATCTTGTCAAGATAAAAATGCTGAACAGCGTCAAATTCAAGAGTTTGAAAACCATCATCAGTCGTAACTCCCGCGAACGGCACCCTAGCTATGCATAAATCGGATTCCCTCGAGGTACAGCAGAGAATAAAATCCGTTTCACCAAATATTCAAGAAACTCTATCAAACAAGAAGCCAAGAAACGTTAACGACTTCAAACAAACACTTAACGCCAACAAAATAAATGGAATACATACATAAAAACAGGGTCAGCTTGCTTCCGTTTCCGTTCGCTTAGAACATGCTACGAAAACCTCCGACCGAGCATTTCGCGGGAATTATCTACAGGCGTTTGACGGGATCTGGGGTAGAAAGAGTCCGATATATCAAACGACTTACTTTCTACGTTATCTGGCTGTTGTATAACGAGTCAAATGGCAAAGCAAAGCACCATCTTTAATTTTTTCAACAAGTCACCTCCACCGTTGTCCAAGACGAAGCCGAGCCCGTCTCCGACTGAGGCAGATGTACCGACTTCTGTCGACAAAACCAGCTCCTCTCCCAGCGAGCAAGCTAAGCTTGCAGCTCAATACAGTAACAAGACTCCGGCCAAGACGAGTAAGAAAGCGGCCAAGAGTGGATTCAGCAAACTGTTTGGAGATAAAATAGCTTCAGAGAAGGACAGGTAATTCCAGCATCATGTTAGTCACTTACTAGCTCGCGAATAAAGTCCTTAACTGAAAAACGTTCAGCCAAGTTCCATCACAGATTTTAGCTCTGCTGAACACGATAAGTGATTTCAGTCAGTTGACTTTTCGATATAGCGTTGTGATTTTAATATTATTACCTAGTAGTTTGCTATTTATTTTTTTATTAATACAAGTATTTGTTACTCAGCAGTATCAAATATCTTAAGTTACTGTGTAGTTTAGGGAACGTCGTATGGTGAAGAGTGCGGCTGACTGTTACATGAAGTGCGTCTGCCAATAGCGAAGCAGTAAGAGATCTGGTAATGTTAGCTGGCTGACTAACGTTAGCTTGAAGCATTTTAGTAGTCTGAAATAGCTAAGTCTTTCATTATGCCTGCATTATGCTTTTCGTTATGGCATTGTGGATTTCAGTATGGCATTATGGTTTTTAATGCAAGCAGTTCTCGACCATACTTAGCTAACGGCTGGTCTCTTACTACTGTCGTGGTGTAGTTCAGCGCCCAGTCTTTTTTCTTTTTACATCTGTACCAAAATTATCTGGATTTTGAAATCTCATGTTTCACTATCCAGGATCAAGTAATAAATCAGACTTGAGCCAAAAGACTTCAGACAAAAGCAATACATTAAACATTTAATTATGTAGGCTCAAGAACAGCCAGCATGAGGGTCATATAAGGGCTTTTAATGGATAAGATCAGAGCCATCATCTGATCCACAAACATAAATAAACACACACGTGTTTTTATTCGTTTAGCCTGGCATGTCCTTTCAGTGCTGGTGCTCTTGTGTGGGCCAAGCTGGAAGGGCACCCCTGGTGGCCGTGTATGGTAGTGCCGCAGCCACTCAGCGGCCAGCAGATGCGTGGACGGGGGAAGGACCAGCGCCTGCATGTGCACTTCTTCGATGAGCCGCCAACCCGCGGGTGGGTCAGCACCAAGTACCTCCGGCCTTATACAGGTGCGTGTACAGCTATATCATATACAGGTGGGTGTACAGCTATATCATGTACAGGTGCGTGTACAGCTATATCATGTACAGGTGCCTGTACAGCTATAACATGTACAGGTGCCTGTACAGCTATATCATGTACAGGTGCCTGTACAGCGAGCACACCATATGGGGAGAAAAGTGTTACAACCAACTTCACATACCCTTTTAGGATACATTAAAGAACACTTTGAAATAACCTAAAAGCCCAGTGAATCACCCCTTTAACACAAGTTAATACATTTACCATCTATAACACTTAAAAGAAGTGAATACATTGTGGTTGGCTGCCACCAATAAATCAATACATTGGATACACTTAGTAAGACAATAAAGCAGTAATAATTAAGATTGAATGTATCAGAATGCAGCTGAGGTTAGCAACGGTCTTATCAGCGGCTGAGGAATTCATTAATGTCTCTGCCTCCTCTATCCCCACTCCTTTCTCCCCTCTCCTGTCCTCTCTCCTCCCCCCTGTCCTCTCTCCTCTCCCCTGTCCTATATCCTCTCCCCTTTCCTCTCTCCCCTCCCCTGTCCTCCCTTGTCCTCTCCATCCCCTGTCCTCTCTCTCCCCTCCCCTGTCCTCTCTCCCCTGTCCTTTCTCCTCCCCCCGTCCTCTCTCCCCTCCCCTCTCTCCCTTGTCGTCTCCTCCCCCAGGCTCTGAGAGCAGTGACGCCAAGGTGGGAGGTCTGTTCTTCAGTGGGAAGCCTGCCATACAGAGGGCCATGCAGATGGCCGACAGTGTCCTTGCACACAGCCCTGAGGTCAGGCTACAGACGCCCACCTGCAACCTCCCTTCTGACAAGGACGATGAGGAGGACATGGAGGTCAGGACATCTGGTTTTAATGGCAGTTTGTGACTAATAGGCTACAGTGCAGTTCAAATTGATTTATTGGAAGACGGCATTAAGAGTAACAAACCACACAAGCTAATCCTCTGAAACTGTTCCTGTACTCCTCTTTCCACAGCTGGGTACGTCTACTCTATCTGAGGAGGAAGAGGAGGAGACAAAAGCCAAGGCCCAACGGCGTTCTTCCCGCGCTGCCTCGGTGCAAGGCAACAAGCCCAAACGCAGGCGCATTATTATAGCCTCGGAGAGCGAGGACTCGGAGGAGGAGTTCAAACCAGACCAGGCATCAGGGAGCAGTGAGGAGGAGGAGCAGGAGGAGGAAGAGGTGGCGAGCAGTGCTGAAGAGGAAATAGAGAGCGAACCAGACAGCCCCATCAAGCCAGTGAAGCGTAAACGCCCTGTGCAGCAGCCCTCAACCACGCCCAAACCCAGGGCCCCCCAGGGCCCCAGCAGAGCCTCCCCTATGGCCAGCACCAAGACCCGCCTCGCTGCGTTCTCGGCTCCTGACGGTGTGGAGAGCCTGGCAGGGGGAGTGGAGGGCAGCGTCTGGGATCACGAGAAGCTGGACTGGTTGCAGGCAGTGAGAAGGAAGGACGCCTGCAGGAGGAGGGAGTCGGACCCAGAGTACGACCCTACTACCCTATACGTACCTGAGGACTTCCTGAACAGAAGTACGCCAGGCATGCGGCGATGGTGGCAGCTTAAAGCTGAGATGTTCGACGCCGTTCTCTTCTACAAGGTGGGAGAGATACTATTACAGGTTATAGCTTGAGAGTCATCTGTGCTAGATCACCTGCATTAGTAAGAGTTAAAAAATACTAATATGGAGTACTGCGCTTGTATTAGCTTTATGCAAAGCAACCTACGGCGAAGCGGGAAAACTTAGGACCTCTTGATTTTCTTCATCTGAAAGTATTTGGACCATTAATAACTTTTGCATTGATTTTCCTCCTCCTGTGTTTTTCTTCAAAAGGTAGGAAAGTTTTATGAGCTGTACCACATGGATGCTGTGATCGGCGTGAATGAGCTGAACCTCACCTTCATGAAAGGCTCCTGGGCCCACTCTGGGTTCCCTGAAATTGGCTTTGGACGCTTTTCTGATGTTCTGGTCCAAAGGGGTTATAAGGTGGCTCGCGTGGAGCAGACAGAGACCCCCGAGATGATGGAGTCCCGTTGCAAAGCCATGGCCAGGCCCACCAAGTTTGACCGTGTGGTGCGGCGTGAGGTGTGCAGGGTGATCACACGCGGGACCCAGACCTACAGCGTAATGGACGGGGCTCCGGCCCAGAGCCACAGCTTGTTCCTGCTGAGTCTGAAAGAGAAGGCAGAGGCGTCCGGGCGCTGCTATGGGGTCAGCTTTGTGGACACTTCCGTAGGGGTGTTCCACGTGGGGCAGTTCCAGGACGACAGGCACTGCTCACGGCTCCGTACCCTGGTGGCACACTACACCCCTGCCCAGGTTCTGTTTGAGAAGGGGAACCTATCGACCGAGACTCGCAAAATCCTCAAGTCCTGTCTCTGCTCTGCCATGCAGGAGCCACTGAATGCAGGAAGCCAGTTCTGGGACGCCCAGAAGACTCTGAAACAGCTGTCTGAGGAAGACTACTTCAGAGAGAGTACGCAGGAGGGAGGCAGCCTGCCGGCTGTACTGAGCTCCATGACGTCAGCGGTAGACTCTCTGGGCCTAACTCCAAAGGAGGGGTACGAGCTGGCTCTGTCCGCTCTGGGAGGCTGCATCTTCTACCTCAGGAAGTGTCTGGTGGATAAGGAACTGCTGTCCATGGCCAACTTCCAGGAGTACATTCCAGTGGACGTGGAGTTGGAGAAGGCGTCCGGGTCGAGAAGTTTCTTTGCCCAAACTCGCCAGCGTCTGGTTCTGGATGGGGTGACGCTGGCCAACCTAGAAGTCCTGCAGAATGGTTCTGGCGGTGCAGAGGGCTCGCTGCTGCAGCGCCTGGACTCCTGCTCCACTCCCTTCGGCAAGCGGCTATTGAAGCAATGGCTCTGTGCGCCACTTTGCAACCCGGTGGCCATTGATGAGCGCCTGGATGCCCTGGAGAGCCTGATGGGGGCTGCTGGCCCGGCAGAGGAGGCATCGCAGCTGCTGAAGAAGCTTCCAGATCTAGAGAGACTCCTCAGTAAGATCCACAGCATCGGTTCGCCACTGAAGGGTCTGGAGCACCCCGATTCCAGAGCTGTGCTCTACGAGGAGGTCACCTACAGCAAGCGCAAGATCGCAGACTTCCTGTCTGCCCTGGAAGGCTTCAAGACCATGCAGGAGGTCACATTAGTCCTGGAACCAGTTGCATATGGTTCTCAGTCCAAACTGCTGAGTCAGCTTGTGAGTCCAAGGTCTGACAGAGATGAAGGCCTCTTCCCAGACCTGTCCTTGGAGCTCAAACGCTGGGACACGGCATTCGACCACCAAAAGGCACGCACCACTGGCGTGATCACACCCAAGACAGGCTTCGACCCTGAGTATGACCAGGCATTGACTGGGATCCAGGCCTGTGAGGCTGAGTTGCAGGCCTACCTGGAGCGCCAGCGAAGGCGTCTTGGCTGCCGAAGCCTAGCTTACTGGGGCACCGGGCGCAACCGCTATCAGATGGAGGTCCCAGATAGCGTGGCCGAGAGGAACGTGCCAGAGGAGTATGAGGTGAAGTCCACCAAGAAGGGCTGCAAGCGCTACTGGACCCGCGAGATTGAGCGTCTCTTTGGGGAGCTGCAGAGTCAGGAGGAGAAGAGAGACGCTGCGCTGAAAGACTGCATGAGGAGGCTCTTCTACAACTTCGACAAGAACTACAGGGACTGGCAGACTGCTGTGGAGTGCATGGCTGTACTGGGTAAGGTGGCTGTGGCTGTACTGGGTATGGCAATTGTGTTTTTCTACCGTTGTTATAAAATAATAAGGAACAAATCTCTAATTCCAGGAATCTTTGTGTGTCTGTCTGCCTGTGTCATTTTTAAGTTGAATTTTATGACTGAGATTGCAATGCTTACCTGGAGATTACAATGCTTACCTGGAGAACTGAATACTCTGCAAAGTTCATTTGTGTATAATCCGTGCTGCGATGGACATTGGATTGCCAACATTTCCCTAAAACATTAATTGGCCAGTTTGGCAAGGGTCTTTTTCAGTCACGTCCATCTCCATATGTGCTTAACTCAAAGTACAATTTATTGGGGTCAGCTTCCTCACGCAGGGCTCTAAGACCAAAAGGTCGTATCTTGCAATGTTTCTGACAATGATCGCTACCAGTGAACCTTTTTGGAATGAGCGATTATCCCCTAATTAATGATCAATCTTGTTTACGTTTGGAGGGACATATTTTCAGTTAGCAGATGGTACTGTTTGAATCGCACTTCCATCTGAGATTCTGGCGGTGACAACAACGCTACTACAATAAGCTTCTACAGGTTCTTCTTGATGAATGAATGCAATTATAGAGCTAAAGATAACGATATCTGTACTGTCCTGTCTCTGTGTGACCCCTGCCACGCTACAGTCCTGCTAGTCATCTTATCATTTTCTTCAATTAGACGTGCTCCTGAGCCTGACCCGGTACAGCCAGGGGGGAGACGGACCAATGAGCAGGCCTCAGGTGCTGCTTCCTCAGGATAACAGCCAATCACCCTTCTTGGACCTGCGTGCGTCCCGCCACCCCTGTGTCACCAAGACATTCTTTGGAGACGACTTCATCCCCAATGACATCGCCATTGGCTGCCCTGACAGAGAGGAGGAGGGGCAAGAAGCAGGAAGTGGTGTGACAAGCCACGCCTCCTGTGTTCTGGTCACTGGACCCAACATGGGTGGAAAATCCACTCTTATGAGACAGGTGAGTGTCCGCCTATATGCTGTCTCTGTCTGCACTATGTCCTTCCTGTCTGTGTGGACCAGTGTGGGCTGGTGATATGACTATGCTATGACCTTGTAGTGTGGACTGGTGGTGGTTCTGGCCCAGCTGGGCTGTTATGTCCCAGCTGAGAGCCTCAGGTTCACCCCTGTGGACCGAATCTTCACACGCCTAGGGGCATCAGACCGCATCATGGCTGGTGAGACACCTATGCAAGTCCCTTTAATACGCACACACCTATGCAGTCCCTCGAACACACACGCAGACACGCACACACACCCTATGCATAGTCCCTCTAACACACACACCCCTATGCACAGTCCCTCTAACACATACACACACACACACACACACACACACACACACACACACTGCAGTCCTTTAACACACCTGTGCTGTATGCAGGTGAGAGCACCTTCTTTGTGGAACTCAGTGAGACAGCCAGCATCCTGCTGCATGGAACACAGCACTCCCTTGTGCTGCTGGATGAACTGGGTAAGGTCTGCTTGTACAAGCACAGTACAAGTGTGTATGTGAAATGTGTGTACTGTGTTCAAGTGTGGCATGAACTGTGTGGTTGTGTGCGTGTGTTGCATATACTGTGTGTGCACGTGCAGGCAGGGGCACAGCCACCTATGACGGGACAGCCATCGCCAGTGCTGTGGTGAGCGAGCTGGCAGAGAGGCTCTGCTGCAGGACTCTGTTCTCCACCCACTACCACAGCCTGGTGGAAGACTACAGCCACAGGACTGCTGTCAGGCTGGGACACATGGTACTGTGACATGCAGGCACGCCTTATTGCTTACACATGGTGCGTTTCTCTGTTCTGACACTGCACCAGGTTACATGGTGCGTCCTCTATGTACTGTCTCCACCAGGCCTGCATGGTGGAGAGGGAGAGTGACGACCCCAGCCTGGAAGCTATCACCTTCCTCTACAAGTTCACCTCAGGGGCGTGTCCTAAGAGCTACGGCTTCAATGCTGCCCGGCTGGCCAACCTGCCCCTGGACATCATCCAATCAGGAGCTAGCAAGGCCCGGGAGTTTGAGAGGAGCAGCATGAGCCTTCGAGTATTCAAGTATGATCTAAACACACGCATTCGTTCACACGCAGATCTGAACACACGCAGATTTGAACACACGCAGTCGTTCACACGGATCTGAACACGCAGTCGTTCACACAGATCTGAACACGCAGTTGTTCACACACAGATCTGAACACGCAGTCGTTCACACGCAGATCTGAACACGCAGTCTTTCACACACAGATCTTTTCACACGCAGTTGTTCACACGCAGATCTTTAGCCACTTTAGATCTGCAGCCACTTTAGATACCATTTTCAATGTAAATAAGAGTGTGCACTTTACACTTTATATTGTATTTTTTTACGACCATGTTTATTTATCCTTTTGTTATTGCATGCGCCTATTTTCTTCATTCCTGTCCTAAACTGTGTGTTGCAACAGTGGAATTTCCCCATTGTGGGACAAATAAAGGATCTCTTATCCTATCTGAACACACGCAGTCGTTCACACGCAGATCTGAACACACGCAGTAGTTCACACGCAGATCTGAACACACGCAGTCATTCATATGCAGTCGTTCACACGCAGATCTGAACACAGGCAGTCGCTCACACGCAGATCTGAACACACGCAGTCATTCACACAGATCTGAATATGCAGTCGTTCACACGCAGATCTGAACACACGCAGTCATTCACACGCAGATCTGAACACACGCAGTCGTTCATATTCAGTCGTTCACACGCAGTAGTTCACGCGCAGATCTGAACACACTAATAATCATACCTTGGTTTTTTTTCCATGTCACTTCTATTCCACAAGTGTACAACTGGAATAGTAGTGACAAGTATCTAGCAGTAGTTAGGCCTTACCCTTGTTTTTCAAAACCTCAATTCATACCGGCTAACTTAAACAACATCTGAAAACGTTACGTAATATCATATACATTATCTGTGCAGTTTTACAAATAACTGTCTGCTGCTATTAAGAAATCTCATACTTGAGAGTCCATGCATGCATACATACGACTATTAGTTAACTTATTAGCTAATAGTCTATTGTACATGTATGATGGAGACAAAACAATTTCACAGGATTCACATGGTCAACTGTTTCGTCCTTGGGTTAGTGAAGTGGTTGACCGTCTTGTCCTTGGGTTAGTGAAGTGGTTGACCGTCTTGTCCTTGGGTTAGCGAAGTGGTTGACCGTCTTGTTCTTGGGTTAAAGTATCCCTTGTTCAGAACCTGGGATCTTTTAGCCAAAAGCATGTTGCTGTTATGTGCTCATGCATAGACACCGCAGAAGCTTCGGTTTCCTGTAGCAACAAAACTTTTAGCTCAAAGCTAGCGGTCATTAACTGCAACTCTTAAGCCAAACCAAACATGCAAACAAATTGTAAAACCAAGTTATCAGTTAAAAAAATATATTTTAATACAGTGACATTCTGCATGACTATGTAGTGATAAATGCACATTTTCTTCGATTCAGCCCATTTAAACCGTATACAACCCATATAGCTGAAACTGGGCCTGTAGGTTGTTGAAATTTCATCAAAATATGTCAAAGTTCATGGTTGGTGAGTGGTGTCATCATTATTGATCATAGCACCACCTGACGTTCAGCATTCAGGACCTCCTGACTGCTGTACTCAGAACTACAGGTCAAAATATATTTGCAGGGTTGTGATCTGATCCTTAGAAGAATCAAGTTATTCCCCTCTTCCTGTCCCACAGGAAGTTGTGCCGGTATGCAGACCAGGCCGCTGAAGATGGCGTTCTCTTCTCCTCACTGGTTAGGATGATCAGTAGCCTGTAGGAGGAGCCTATCCTGACTTCATCTGCTGCTCTATATCTTTTCCTGTGTTCTCCCAAACACTAACACAACACTGTAATGATCTAATAAAGTTTATTTTTAAAAATGTCCACTTTCCTCTAGGAAATAAACCCTTTTTCACACTAGCGTCTACATAATGGTTATTGAATACTTCACAATATATTAAGTCTAATGTTATGGTACATGCATACAATTCAGGCTGTATGAGAACGCACAGTCACCAATACACATGGATGATCAGGGGGAAAGCAATGCAACGCACAGCTGTACAGACTTGTCTCAGCTCAACATGGGGAGGGAACAATCTCCAGCAATATTTAACTTTACGTAAAGAGGAATCTTCAGAAGACCGGAGCTGATTTCACAAGACTTCCTGTTGTCTGTGGTGTGAAGCTTCTTCTGGATAGAATGGAGTGCCCTACACCTCCCCCAGAACATGTGTGGATCAGCCCTCCATCTCCCCAGAACATGTCTGGATCAGCCCCAACAACAAGACATCGCCACAAAGGGGTCCCTGTTAAACAAGGAGAGGGTTAGAAAGCGCTCCAGGTGAACAGGGGTTCCAGCCTGCAGCCAGGTTTCCTGACTGGCATTGCCAGTTTTGACAGGTTCTGGTTTGGTGAAAAGTCTTGTGAAATCACACCATCCAAGGAATCTAAACACATTTCCCTTATTTCAAAGTCCCACATAAAAACATCAACATTGCTGGAGATAAGATTTAGTGTTGTTTTTTCTGTTCTCTTTCATAGAAAGAACTTAGACACTGCGACATGAGTACAATGACAGCAAGTCTAGGGTGTAATAACCTAAAGAATTATAATACACATTTAATAAAATAAAAGACATTCAAGTACAGTAAGATTTTTGCATGAAAATACAAAACTACATGAGAGCATTAAAATCAATATCAACATTTTTTTTTCCTTAAAAAAAGAAAACAAACCCGAAGTGCTGAAGTGGAGAGAGTGGGTCATACATATATACCAGCGCAACGGTTGCCTGGAGACGGATGGAAGCATTGTGTCATGGCCATGTCTCCTGTCTGGCCACCCCCCCCATAACCACCCTCCCAACAACCTGGCTGCCCAACATCCCACATCAACCCGAGTCACCATGTCTCTGTCCTCAGCCCCTGACAACATGGCCTTCTCTCAGCCAATTGTGTTGCAAGTATAAGTGGGGTCGGGGGGTGTGGTGTCCATAGTAGAACGTATTAAATAGAACCTCTCTTCCTCTGCTCAGCCTTGTGTTTTAAAAGTCATCTGTACACGTTCTGTGAAACTGAACTGTCATGTTAATGTCCGCATGGCCCTCCTCTCCCAGGCAGGTGCGCTGCCTAGTTGTGCTGCAGCGTGTTGGACTCTATAGGGGGCGCTGAGTCATACAGCGTGTCTGTGTCGTGCGTGGGCTCTCCAGCCAGCGTGCAGGGGTTGGACAGGGTTCCTGCTCCACAGTCACAGAAGAACCTGCAGAGGACAGAGGACTATGACACTGGAATGGAGGACACAGTTGTAATTGCGCTATGACACTGGAATAGAGGACACAGTTGTGATTGCGCTATGACACTGGAATAGAGGACACAGTTGTAATTGTGCTATGACACTGGAATAGAGGACACAGTTGTGATTGCGCTATGACACTGGAATAGAGGACACAGTTGTGATTGCGCTATGACACTGGAATAGAGGACACAGTTGTGACTGCGCTGTGACACTGGAACTAAACTGTCCTGGTGGAGTCTTGTCCCACCCTTGATGAAACAGCTTTATGTAGATGGCCAATTATCATATACAGGGTGAGGAGGTGAAGGGCCATGGGTGAGGAGATGAAGGGCCATGGGTGAGGAGGTGAGGGGTCATGGGTGAGAAAGACTGACCTGTCATGCCTGATAAACTCCACATCGTGCCCTTGGTGGCACTTCTTAATGCAGTTCACACAGATGGCATTGCGGTCTGTTGTGTTGCAGGTGTGACACCTGTAGTGAGAGCGTAAGGAGCTGTCAGTAGCAGCTCAGGTGGGTTTGTACAGCAGGGTGAGGGAGGATGGACAGGGAGATTGTTACCTGTAAAAATCGTGCATTGGATAGCTGGTGTAACTGGAAATCTTGTACAGGCACTGACCTCTGCTCACAGCTTTCTCAATGGCATCTTGATTGTTCATTATTTTGTTATCTGGGGGCGACAGGGGTGGGGTTACGTACAGGATATTAACTTCTGGATGGGCCCATCAGGTGCATCATCCTACACACCTCAGATAAACATGCTGCAATATGGTGTCTACATTCACCCATGCCAAAATATTAATCTCAGATAGGCTTAGTGTCAGGGTTCATGCCCTGTCTACCTTTCATGGTAACGTTTACACCAGATGCCAGGAACAGTCCTCCGAAGCGGTTGTTGAAGATCTGGTTTCCCTCCAGAGTGGCTGTGGCATGGTTGGTGATCTCTATACCTGCAGGGGGAGCAGGAGAGGATCAGCAACCAGGGATGTGTTCCGGTAACCAGGGATGTTTCCCGGTAACCAGGGATGTGTTCCGGTAACCAGGGATGTTTTCCGGTAGCCAGGGATGTGTTTCAGTAACCATAGGCTTGTTCCATAAAGAGAAACATTCAAAAAAGGTGGCCTTAAAGTACCAAACCTGACTTTAGTTTAACATGTAAAGAGAGGCTAAAGGTCGACCAGGACTGATGCTGATACCACTGATTACAGATCAAGTAGACAGATATGTCAGGGTCAAAATGAAAATAACATCAAAATTCTTTTAACCATACATTTGATTCTGAGCACTGTTAATAATAACATTATTAACATTAATAACAACATAAAAGTGCAGTGTACTGTAACAAATTTAATAAACATTTTGTTTGGAAAAAAAAGTCAATTTAAACCACAACAAGCAACAATGAAACGTAATAGATCCTTGAAGCTTAGTAAGATAATAAAACGGGTAAATTAGTAGTCCCAATCCAGCAGCACCAGGTTATGGTGCAGTAACCAAACAGTTAGTTTAATCGCAAATCGGTGTTAACAATGCCTACTACTGATAACGAGCGATCAGTTTCGGTAACCCGTAAACAGGGATCTGTTCCAGTAACCCGTAAACAGGGATCTATTCCAGTAACCCGGTAACAGGGATCTATTCCAGTAACCCGTAAACAGGGATCTGTTCCAGTAACCCGTAAACAGGGATCTATTCCAGTAACCCGTAAACAGGGATCTGTTCCAGTAACCCTTAAACAGGGATCTGTTCCAATAACCCGTAAACAGGGATCTGTTCTAGTAACCCGTAAACAGGGATCTGTTCCAGTACCCTGCACCACTAACCAGGGATCTGTTCTAGTAACCAGTAAACAGGGATCTGTTCCAGTTAACAGTAATGTGTCCAATAAACAGCTTTCTCCATCTTGTTTGAGGTTCTTACCTGCAGCAAAGCCATCAAAGATGCGGTTCTTCCTCAGAGAGGGGTGGCTGTTGGTGCTGATCAGAACCCCTGCCTGTGCATTCCTGAAGATGTCATTCTCCTCCAGAACTCCTAGAAAGATACACACTATTACAACACCTCCTTTCTCCTCTCCACACACCTCCTCTCCTTACTACACACACCTCCTCTCTCCACACCACACACCTCCTCTCTCTCCACACACCTCTTCTCTTCTTTCCACACACCTCCTCTCCTTACCACACACACACACCTCTTCTCTCCTCTCCACACACCTCATCACCCTACCACACACCTCATCACCCTACCACACACCTCTTCTCTTCTTTCCACACACCTCCTCTCCTTAACACACACACACACACACCTCTTCTCTCCTCGCCACACACCTCTCCCTTACGAAGACACCTCTCCTTAACATACACCTCCTCTCTCTCTACACACCTCCTCACCACACACCTCTTCTCTTCTCTCCACACACACACCTCCTCTCTCTCTCCACACACCTCTCCCTTACGAACACACCTCTCCTTAACATACATCACTCTCCACACACCTCTTCTCTCCCCTCCACACACCTCTCCCTCACCAACACAACTCTCCATACCACACACTTCTCCCTCACCACACCGCTTCTTACCACACACCTCCTCTCTCTTTACACACCTCCTCTCTCTTCACACACCTCCTCTCCTCACCACATCTCCTCTCCCTCACAAACACACCTTTCCTCACCACACCCCTCTTCTCCCTCACATACACACCTCCTCACCACACCCCTCCTCTCCCTCACATACACACCTCCTCTCCCTCATGTACACACCTCCTCTCCCTCATGAAAACACCTCTTCTCTCTCTTTCTCCACACACCTCCTCTCTTAACCCTTATCACATTGCACATCATCCCTTCACACACCACACCTCTCTTAACCCTTACCGCACTACACCTGATCTCTTCACACACCTCCTCACCATATCTCCTCTCCCTCACTACATTTCTCTGCATCCATGTGTGCTGCCTCACCTCTCCCTCCATTGAAGATGCAGATGCCTCCGTCCCGGCCGTCGTGGATTTTGTTCCTCCTCAGCGTGGGGTTGCTATCTGTCTTGATCCACACACCCGCCATGGCGTTGTCAAAGATCTCGTTGTCCTCAATGAAGCCCAAACCTGAATGAGACCACAGACCAGGTAAACCTTGGATTATCCCAGAGGTGGGACTAGACCTCTAACAGACTGGGATTAGAATTGAGGTGGGACTAGACCTCAAACAGACTGGGATTAGAATTGAGGTGGGACTAGACCTCAAACAGACTGGGATTAGAATCGAGGTAGGACTAGACATGAAACAGACTGGCATTAGAACTGAGGTGGGACTAGACCTCAAACCGACTGGGATTAGACTGCAAACAGACCGGGATTAGACCTGAGGTGGGAGTCTTCACCTGAGTTGTAGACCAGGATGCCTCCATTCTGGCCGCCCCAGATCTTGTTCCTCCTTATTTTAGGGTTGCTGCCAGTCCTACAACGCAAACCTCAGCACATTACAAACATGGCACACACACACTCAGGTAGTCAGGGTTGTAAGTGTGTAGTGGAGACTGACCTGATCTGAACTCCAGAGTACATGTGATTGTAGATGTCGTTGTCCTCCAGAACACCGTGGCCATTGTCATAGAAATACACTCCCACCTGGAGACATAGACGGGTAGGTCTAGACTAACATCTTTTTCTGCTTTAAATCAATCAGACAGGCAGAAACAGACAGACCTGTTTGCCACTGTGTATCCGGTTCCTCCTCAGGACTGGAGTACTTCCTGTGGTCACCCAGACCCCTGCCAGCGTGTTGCTGTACACCTCGTTCTCCTCTATCACTCCCTGGCCCTTCTCATGCTGGGGGGGTTAACATTAGAGGTGTGACTTCATGTGTTAGCTTTTGTGTGTATAGTGTGTGCGTTTGTGGTGCATGTATGGTGTATGTGGTGTGTATATGGTGTGCATGTTTGTGATGCACGTGTGTGTGTGTGTGTGTATGGTGTGTGTGTGTGGGTATGGTGTTTGTGGCATGTGTATGCTGTGTGTTTATGTATGGTGTGTGTGTGTGTGTGTGTGCGCACGTATGGTGTGTGTGCGTGTGTATATGCATATGGTGTGTGTATAGTATGTGTGCGTTCTTATAGTGTGTGTGTTTGTGGTGTGTATATGCTGTGTGTTTGTGTATAGTGTGTGTTTGTGGTGTGTGCCTGTCCTCACCACGTAGATGCCTCCATGCTGGCCGTCGTGGATCTTGTTGTGGCGTACGATAGGGCAGCTGTTGGTTCTTATCTGGATCCCGGCCAGAGCGTTCCCGTAGATGTCATTTCCCTCTATCAGCCCTCGCCCATCCCCAAAGATGTATACCCCCCCCTGGTTACCGTTGAAGATGGCGTTGCCCCTGGAAACACACATCAGCAGTTGTGAGGGTGTGGTCACCATGACCAGCAGAGGGGCGACCGGTGTTACAAGACAGTTGTGTCTGGTGGGGATGAATACCTGGACAGCTTCAAATGGTTCTTAGTGTAGGTGGTGAGACAGGTATGCTCCAGTAATCTTATCAGGATTGAGACTCACTCTGATAACAATTAACTAACCCTAATCAGGGAGCACTTTAGGTCTCAGCTAACAGAGACAAACCTGATGGTGGGGTCACTGTTGGAGGTGATCCACACCCCAGCAAAGTTGTTAGCGTAGATCTTGTTCTCTATAAACTGGCCCCGTCCCTTCTCGTGCACATAGATGCCCCCGGTCTGGCCGTGGTGGATCTCACAGCGCACCACCGTGGGGTTGGCGTACGCCTTCACCTCAAAGCCTGCGATGCGATTCCTGTGGATGTTACAGCTCTCAAAGTAGCCCTGGGGAGAAGTAAAACAATGCTCTGTGAAGACACTCCTCTTCCTCTGTGTGTCTTGTGTGTGTGTGTGTGTGTGTGTGTGTGTGTGTACCATGCCATGGTCAAAAGTGAAGACCCCCACATCTCGTCCATGGTGGATGTGGTTGCGTCTGATGATTGGGTTGCCATGGTTTTTCACCCAGATTCCCGCCAGAGCATTGTTGGAGATCTCATTGTCTTCATAGATGCCCTGGAGGAGAGAAAGCTTAGCGACTGCACCCCTCAGTGTGATCTATGTCTAGTCAGGTGTGTGTGTCTGTGTTACCTGTGCATGATCGGTTATGTACAGCCCTACATTCTCACAGTCGCTAATGTTGCAGTGCTTGATGGTAGGACACGCCCCCTGGCCACTCACACACACCGCTGATCCAACTGAAACATACAGGAAATACATAATCGCTAAAAGACACGACTTCCTGTCCCTTTCCAACATGAACCACTCAATCTAAAAATGTTAACACCACCACAGCTTTCCTCCTCCACACACTGCCGTGGAAAGTGCAAAAGAGGAGTGAGAAGCAGATGAGGAGGTGGAGGAGATTGAGAGGTGAAGACGTGGAGGAGAGAGTAGATGAGGAGAGAGTAGATGGATGAGGTGGGGGGTTAAAGAGATTGAGGAGATGGAGAGGTGAGGAGGTGGAGGAGATGAGGAGAGAGTAGATGAGGAGGTGGAGTAGAGGCGGAGGTGGAGGAGATGAGGAGAGAGTAGATGAAGAGACAGCAAATGAGGCGGTGGAAGAGATGGTGTTTACCTGTGCAGGTGGAGCGGATGATGCAGTGGTCGATGTTGGGGCTGCAGTTGACGGTGATCTCCAGACAGTGATGGGCATTGTGGTGCTGAGCAGACTTGTCATCAGGGTTGAACTGAGGGCACACACAGACTGAGACCAGGAGCTTCATGGACACACACACACTCTCTGAGACCAGGAGATTCATGGACACAAGATAATCCCTAATCCCAGTAAACAACTCATGAGGTGGTCTGCTCTCTCACCCGTATGGTCATGTACCCCACATAAGCATCTTCCGAGCCCTCCATGAACACAAACGTAGAGTCTCTTGTGTTCTCAATCACCACCTTGTCTGCCACTTTTCCTGGCGCTGAACAACAAACACCAGATAAAACATATGCAGCCTTTGTATGATGTATATCAGTATGGAATCCATATTCTACTGGATTAAAGACGTTATGAAAACAATCCCTGGGATAAACAAGATTGTAAAACCAGGTTAAGGAGCAAATAGTTTGAGGAATTGGATGGGGGCAACGGGGTACATACCAGCTCCAATCATGGTGATGGGTGATTCAATGTAGATCCACTCGTCTGTGTAGACACCAGAGTGGACGAAGATCAGGCCGTCAAAGTGAGCCTCCTGCACGCCGCCCAGCGCGTCCTCGATGGTGTCATAGTACTGCGCACAGACACGCACCCGCACACACACAAACACGTCAGTACCAGACAGCCCGCAGCAAATACAAACCCGAACGTTTGAACAAAAACGTTTGGACACTATACAAATTGTGAATAAAAAGTAATGCAATAATTTACAAAACTCAAACTTATATTGTATTCACAATAGAATAAATAACACAAAATGTTGGAAGTGAGACATTTTGAAATGTCATGCCAGATATTGGCTCATTTTGGATTTTGTGAGAGCTACACATTCCAAAAAAGTTGGGACAGGTAGCAATAAGAGGCTGGAAAGGTTGTACATATAAGGAAGAGCAGGAGGACTGATTTGCAACTTATTAGATCAATAGGCAACATGATTGGGTAGAAAAGAGCCTCTCAGAGTGACAGTGTCTCTTAGAAGATGGGCAATTCCCCCAATGCTGAGGCGAAAAACAGTGGAGCAATATCAGGGGAGTTTCTCAGAGAGAAATTGCAAAGAGTTTACAGTTATCATCATCTACAGTACATGATATCATCCAAATCTCTGTGAGTAAGGTTAAAAAATAAGCCATATCTAAACATGATCCAGAAGCGCAGGCATATTCTCTGGGCCAAGGCTCATTTAAAATGGATTCTGGCAAAGTGGAAAACTGTTCTGTGGTCAGATGAATCAAAATGGGAAGTTCTTTTTGGAAAACTGGGACACCATGTCATCCGGACTAAAGAGGACAAGAACAACCCAAGTTGTTATCAGCAATCAGTTCAGAAGCCTGCATCTCTGATGGTATGGGGTTGCATGAGTGCATGTGAGAGACAGCCTACACATCTGAAAAGACACCATCAATGCTGAAAGGTATATCCAAGTTCTAGAACATCATATGCTCCCATCCAGACGTTCTGTCTTTCAGGGAAGACCACAGCTAGCCCGCCACTAACACAGCCCCCAACCAGGGCTAGCCTGCCACTAACATAGTCCCAGACCCAGGCTAGCGGACCACTAACACAGTCCCACACCAGGGCTAGCCCGCCACTAACACAGCCCCAGACCACAGCTATCCCACCACTAACACAGTCCCACACCAGGGCTAGTCCGCCACTAACACAGTCCCACCCAGGGCTATCCCACCACTAACACAGTCCCAGACCAGGGCTATCCCACCACTAACACAGTCCCACACCAGGGCTGGCCCGCCACTAACACAGTCCCAGACCAGGGCTGGCCCGCCACTAACACAGTCCCAGACCAGGGCTATCCCACCACTAACACAGTCCCAGACCAGGGCTATCCCACCACTAACACAGTCCCAGACCAGGGCTGGCCCACCACTAACACAGTCCCAGACCAGGGCTATCCCACCACTAACACAGTCCCACCCAGGGCTATCCCACCACTAACACAGTCCCAGACCAGGGCTGGCCCGCCACTAACACAGTCCCAGACCAGGGCTATCCCACCACTAACACAGTCCCACCCAGGGCTATCCCCCACTAACACAGTCCCAGACCAGGGCTATCCCACCACTAACACAGTCCCACACCAGGGCTATCCCACCACTAACACAGTCCCACACCAGGGCTAGTCCTTCTTACCAGCATGTTCTCCCTCCCCTTGTATCTTGCAGGGTTGCTGTAGAAGTGCTCCGCAAAGCCTGGCTTCACATGGGCTCCTTTGTACTGAAACATCAAACACATTCACATTTACTGTGTGTAGGTGTGTGTGTGTGTGTAGGGGTGTGTGTGTGTGTAGGTGTGTGTGTGTGTGAGTGTAGGGTAGGGGTGTGTGTGTGTGAGTGAGTGTAGGGGTGTGTGTGTGTGTGAGTGTAGGGGTGTGTGTGTGTGTGAGTGTAGGGTGTGTGTGTGTACCTACCAACTGTTGAAAACTCTCCTTCCAAGGATTGATCTGTTCATGCTCCTCTGGGTTGATCTGGTAAAACTTTCCTGCCTCAGGGTGCATCATGGGACGCGTGTACTCAAACACCTCCATGTACAGCCTCTTCCTGTAGTGTACACACACACAATCAGCACAATACACAAACTCACCATGTTCTGGAAATAGACAGATTGATACGTTGCTGAAATCCATGATGGGGGAGGAGGAACGTTTGGATTAGAGAGTGGAGGGGTGTAGAGGGTTTGGATTAGAGAGTGGAGGGGTGGAGAGGGTTTGGATTAGAGAGTGGAGGGGTGGAGAGGGTTTGGATTAGAGAGTGGAGGGGTGGAGAGGGTTTGGATTAGAGTTGACATTGTGTAACGTCAACCAATCAATGGACCCAATATGGAATAGGTGATACCCATGTTCTAAACCATAGCAGCTGGCTATCACCAATCACAATGCATCAGGGAGTTTGACTGCTGGTTCAGGGCTGGTGCCTAATCTCAAACCAGTTCTTTGCATCGAGACAGCCAAAGAATAGTCTCTGAACCAGGACAGCTGGCTAAAACATAATCCCAAACATTGCTTGACAAAGAGAACCACTTCCATTGGAGAAGGGGTCACCATGATTAACAAGACCAATGCTGAGGACCATGTGTGGCCCACAGTAGTGTCATCACGGTATCAACATTTTAGTAGTCATTACCAATACCAATGACGTTTCACAGTTCTGAACACCATTTTCAATACAAAAGAATATATATATACATATATTTATATTTTTTATAAATGTATTTGTTGAGAGCAATCTACCATGTCTAAAGGCAAAAGGAAAGTGTGGAGACTGTGGACTGAGTGTACACATTAAGCAAACTCAGCAGATGACAGATCATTTGAAAAGGTCAAAAATATACATCTTGATTTGAACATAATTTATAATAAGTAGAGAGAGTGGATTATGTACACTTCACGGGGCTCTTAAAATTAGCTCTAACACAAAACATTAATATACCTTCAAAACTCCAAAACACAAATGTCTGCAAACTGCTCCTAACGATGTTCTCCTTGTAATCTGCCACACACCAACAGTATTGCTATATGTTATCCTTGTCATCTGCCACACACCTACAGTATTGCTATATGTTATCCTTGTAATCTGCCACACACCAACAGTATTGCTATATGTTCTCCTTGTCATCTGCCACACACCTACAGTATTGCTATATGTTATCCTTGTAATCTGCCACACACCAACAGTATTGCTATATGTTATCTTTGTAATCTGCCACACACCTACAGTATTGCTATATGTTATCTTTGTCATCTGCCACACACCAACAGTATTGCTATATGTTATCCTTGTCATCTGCCACACACCTTCAGCATTTATATGTTATCCTTGTCATCTGCCACACACCTACAGTATTGCTATATGTTATCCTTGTAATCTGCCACACACCAACAGTATTGCTATATGTTATCCTTGTAATCTGCCACACACCTACAGCATTGCAATAGGAGGATCTTCCTTTTTTCTCATCAACAACTTTTAGAAGCTTGTTCAATGATGCCAACATAACTACAATGTCACTAGGTTTAGTTACTTTGCACCTTCCCTAGTGACAAAAATTGTATCTACTGACAAATCTAACAACTTCTCAGAGAGTCACTAGCGACTTGTGGTGTAATTATTTTGGCAGACTGTGCTTGTCAGCATCCAACTCTGCAATCACATACTTCTGAAATTCTGGTATCGTACCATTTTTTGTTTGAGTAGCGACTAGGTACCCGGCACTTAGTGCCGGGGTAGCGACTTGGTGCCGGGGTAACGGGTTTTGTGACAGCAATAGCCTAGAGCAGTTAGACATTTTGAATGCTTTAGTTGCTGTGTCATGTAGTTTTAAGATTTTAAGGAAACAAATTGGTTGTTTAAGTGATAAGTCACTTGACCGATAATCACTCCTGTATTAGCTATAGTTTTGACGATAAGTAACAGAACTGAATACTTCATCCACCACTGTTTATTATATATTTTTAACCACAGTGTAATCGATGCTGGGTGGGTAGCTATATGCTTGGGCTAACATAGCTTACATTCAATGTAATGATAATCCAAATAGGCTGTTGCGTTATTAAAATGATTCTCAATTGGAATTTAGAATGTAAGCCACCATTGTTCATCCTGTGCTTGGCGCTAGCGTACCTGGGGAAGATGAGATTTATAAAGGGAAATATGACCAAACTTTGTGGTGGGTCTCTCCTGAGGAAAAGCAAACCAGTTCCTAGACGGCTATCTTAACCAACTCCGAACTTGTATGGACAGTGGAGGACGAGAGGGGAGTCTCACCAGAGGATGGGGTCGTTGGCAAGTTCGCTGAAGCGTTTGCAGACACAGGCAGCTCTGCACAGGTCCTGTTCCAGCAGGTAAGAGAATATCTTCAGCACCACCTCATCTGGAAGCTTCTCCTGAAGATACTGGTCTGCTGGTGCTGCTGGGGTAACCAGGAGGAGTGGGGTTAGTGTGCATCACCATCATCACCAAATTTAGGGTTATCATAGAAAGTAGGGGTGGAACAAGACAAGTATTTAATGTGATCCAGTTCAGGACAAGCTTTTCTGTATACATGCATCCCAGATAAATTGGACTAATCCTGTTAGATTTGAAAAACAAAAGCCATCAAAAATTGTGTGACACTACGCTGTCAGTGCCACTGCGCCCACCAACATGTTGTCTGTCCTTCCCACAGCCCAAGGAAAACACAACCGACGTGTGTTGAGGAACCCTAAGCAAGCTCTTTACAATATTGCTAGGTGTTTATGTACTTTATAGCTGTATGGAAAATGTACCGAACCGTATTGGACTGACACCACTATTACATTGTGACATAAACTTATTGTAAAATTGTTATTTCGATCATTAATAGGACTCAAAAAACAAGTTATCATGGAGCGGGGAATAAGCAGGGCATGCATTTTCATTGTTTTGAAAATTAATTTGGAGAAATTAAAATAACATGAAAACATGTCTATGAAACATGACAATATGACTAGAAACATAACTACTTTTGCTGCATCAATGTTTTATAAAAAGAGACACCTGAAATAGACCAGCTGCATGAGATAAAGCAGTGAGTAAATAAACTCTTTCTAGAACACTTTCTATGAGAGCAGATATCCTGGTTACACGCCATAAACGTGACATTTCATCTTGAATCTGTACACCAGGATGCAGATGCTGCTAGGAGCTATAGCCATAGAGTAGACACCTTACCTGCTAGGGTTAGGACTGAGGACCAGGGTTAGGGTTAAACACCTTACCTGCTAGGGTTAGGACTGAGGACCAGGGTTAGGGTTAAATAGCTTACCTGCTAGGGTCAGGACTGAGGACCAGGGTTAGGGTTAAACACCTTACCTGCTAGGGTTAGGACTGAGGACCAGGGTTAGGGTTTAACAGCTTACCTGCTTGGGTCTGGACGGAGGACCAGGGTTAGGGTTAAACAGCTTACCTGCTTGGGTCTGGACGGAGGACCAGGGTTAGGGTTAAACAGCTTACCTGGTAAGTCTTGGAACTTTCCAGAGACTCTGGCACGTTTGGCCCGGTGGCTGAAGTTCTCTGTTGTGGAAGTAGAAGCTCCCTGCAGACAGAGTAGAAGCTAAATATCACCACCACACGCACCTCACACACCACACACACACATCCAGACACCACACACACAGCCGCGCACACATCCAGACACCTCCATGTTGACATTACCCCCCCTCTCTCCTCCAGTAATGGGGTCCTACCTCTATGTTAACAGTACCCCATTTTCTCCAGTAATGGGGTCCTACCTCTATGTTAACAGTACCCCATTTTCTCCAGTAATGGGGTCCTACCTCTATGTTAACAGCACCCCCTCTTCTCCAGTAATGGGGTCCTACCTCTATGTTAACAGTACCCCCTTTTCTTCAGTAATGGGGTCCTACCTCTATGTTAACAGTACCCCCTCTCCTCCAGTAACAGGGTCCTACCTCTATGTTAACAGTACCCCCTCTTCTCCAGTAATGGGGTCCTACCTCCATGTTGCTCTTGGCTGGACACGCGGTTCTCTTTGGCAGCAGAGACTTCCTTCGTAGCTGATAGGGACTGTTCTGAGCTCCAGGAACGGATTCTTCTGCAACCATATCTGCGGGAACGTCCTCATCTGGACAGGATGGAGGCATGAAGACCCGTTACCATGACAACACATCACAGGAGACACGCCAAAACCCATGTGTGTGGAGGTCATGTACCAGCCTAGTGTGGAATGTTATGGCAACTAAGTGAGGGTGTTGTTTATAGCTGTTGAGATGTCAGACAGACAGCAGATCTTCTACATTCCTGTCATGTGCAGCGAAGACGGACTGCTGAGAACACTGCCTGTCATCAACATGTGCTTCCCTCTACCACACCCAACACCTCCCAATTTGACGGAAAGGAGCTATGACCATGTTTCTAATCTGATTGAAGTTCATGCTATGCAGATGAATGCCTAATCAATATTACCTCACCTACAACCCTTACCCTAAGGTGCATGCTCCATTTGAGCCTGATATTCGTCCAGTGAGTCTGTGCCGATTCTACAAGGGATTTGCCTTGTTGCTCAGGGGATTCTCCCGGACTACTAGTTAGTAACCACTACAAACATTAAGCACCTAGCAGGCTATCGCCGCGTCTTCTAGCAACCAGTAGTCTTCAAAGAAAAGAAACATTTGACTAATGACGAATAGCAGCCATTCAAACACTCATCTGTGTCATGCTCATCCTTATGACGACGCTAACGAGCCAGCACACCAATGCTACTTCAAAAACAGCAACTTAGAGCTAGCTAATGAAGAAGAAAGATGTTCTAAATCACATCAATACAATCTGCTGTTACTTCTGTAACGGTGTTTCTGATACGAGTTACAGTACAGTAAATTAGAAGGGCATGGGCCACTGTAGTCATTGCTAGAAAGCTAGCTACGCTAGAAGAAGCCTACTCGACAGTACGTGAAAATGAACGTTTACCAAATGTACCAAGTTTGGAAATATCTCCTTTTCCGTATATCGAAGAAAATTATACAACAAGATGTGTTTTACTTGCATCTACAGGTTGTTAGTTACTGAAGAGACGAGTTGTTTTAATTCAATCTTGCACAAAAAAGAGTTTGTTTACATATGAAATTAGCTTGGCATGAGGCACATCGCTTCCTAGTGTAAGTATTTGATTGTAGTCACGCAACGATGTGAAGATGACCCAATAACTAGGGTAGCCAAGTCGCTTTGTATAAAATGGGCCCCAATCATTCATATATAGACATATAGACACTAGCGGAACATTATCGAAGGGAATATTAATTAGTGACACCGGTTTTTTTTAAATAGAAAACAAACACGTGCATTATTGTTCTTCTTGGGAAACACACAGCTCCCTGTTCAAAAACGTTCACATGCTAATGACTTGAGACGGGAGTTAAAAGCACAACACATCTGCAATTCGCCACCATTGTCAAAGATTACATTTGAATTATGAAAACTACCGTCACTTTACAACATTCCGGATACAAGTCACTTAAGAACGAAGACCCAGTTTAACAAAGGTGGTAATCGATTTTAAACCAACGTAAGCAGCAATTGCCCAGTGCACCGCCGGCCGCCCGTAAAAACAAACGAATGGTCTCACTATGTCGCAGCTAGTTACAATACAAATGGATAGGTGACAAAGGTGCCGCACAAACACATGCTTACTTGCTAACAACTGGTTTTAATTATACATATTCCAATAGCTATCTGTAATGCACACACCATTGTACAAGAAATGTATGTTGAAATGTCCTAGCATGCAAGTCAGTTGGTCTATTTAATCTAACTATCGTTTTGACAAAGGCGCAGCTGCTTAGCGAGCTAGCTTGTAGCTGGCTACAAAAACGTCATCATGGGATGCCAATTTGCTCATTATCTAGCTAGCTGTTGACTAGCTAACTGCCTAACTACAGTCTTCTCCCAATTCTAGGTGTTGCTACAAGCGTATAGAGTGACCTAAATTTAATTTGCCAGTATTTTGTGTACCCGAATCTAGAGTCACTCTGCAACTATGCATCAACATAAATGGATAGCTGTCCAGCAAAAAGCAACTACTGAAAGCAGCCGAACAAAGCGCGGCCCTGTGAACACTACAGAAACACAAGCCTCGGCATTTCCTCAGTTCAACTAATCAAAAGACGTTTTCCAAGACGAATTTACTGACACTGTTTCCCATAAATATGTACCTGTGACCACCAACAATGTGTCAAAGGCTATTTGTTTTGACTCTGCTTTAAATGCACACAATTGAAAGATTTTACTTCAAACACTGTACCTCTGTCCTGGTTATTCCTTTCCGGTTGTACCGGGCGCGGCCTCGACACTCGCCTGGGTCGTCTGCTGCTGGCTCTGACGGAGTTCATTTGGGGTGTTGAGAATCCAAAGGAAAATTCAAACCCTTCACAGCACTCGGTGCGACGTTTAGAACGCAAATCAAAATGTTTTTTTCTTAAACATTGCGCAATTCTACACCCTTCCTATAAGTCGAGAAAAAATTTGTTTTTTGCGTTGCCCCTGCAGCCTCTGAGCCCCGTGTCGATGTTGCAGGAGGAGCCATGAACACAAACTAGCGTCGGTGACAAGAGTATCACGTGGGAGTCCCCTCCACCAGTAGCATTGCGTTTAACTAACAAAAATGTTATGGAAAGCAAAGTCCGACAGACATTCATTCAGGGTGTCTTTAGAAACAAATCACTCTGATATCGATTCCTTCTCGCCCTGCGCCCTCGTCTTGTGACTCAATAATACTGTTTAAACATTCCTCCTGCATTTTACAGACATGCTTTTGCTGTTGGCCACTATCACTTGAATAGGTGTCATGGAATGTTAAAAATGTACCATTCAATTCACATAATTCATGGTTCAATTAACTTCTCTCCATCACACACACATCACCTTCCCTCCATCACACACATCACCCTCTCTCCATCACACACACATCACCTTCCCTCCATCACACACACATCACTTTCTCTCCATTACACACACAAATCTCCTTCTCTCCATCACACACACACACACACACACACACATCACCTTCTCTCCATCACACACATCACCCTCTCTCCATCACACACACTCATCACCTTCTCTCCATCACACACACACATCACCTTCTCTCCATCACACACATCACCCTCTCTCCATCACACACATCACCCTCTCTCCATCACACACATCACCTCTCTCCATCAGACAGACACCACCTTCTCTCCATCACACACACATCACTTTCTCTCCATCACACACGTATGCAGTGGTTGTATATAGTGTATAGGACTACATATAGTGTACAGGGGTGGTCATATATAGTGTACAGGCCTGTACATAGTGTACAGGGGTGGTCGTATATAGTGTTCACAATTGAGGAGTGTCATAAAATACTCAATTGTACTGAGCACAAGTTCCATGCAAGCCTGCTATGGTATAGTGGTTTTACAGCCCTGACTGGCAATGTCTCTCTCTCTGGAATATACAAAACACGGAGGAGTAGGCTCAAGGAAGCATTGTCACTTCATGCAAAGACAGTGATGCTGGGGCTGGTCAAGGGTATCCATTTAGTTTCCATACTTTAAACTGTATAAAAATATGAAAGATTCATTACTGTGTGGACGAGAGGGGGGTTTGTGCACAAGTACGTCTCTCTCTATGAGTGAATGCGTGTATAAGTCATATTGTGTGTATGAGTCTGCCTGTGTGTTCATTAGTGTGTGTGCATTGTGTGCATGTGTGTGTAAACATTCATACTCATTTAAATGGTATCACCTTCTCTCCATCACACACACATCATTTTCTCTCCATCACACACATCACCTTCTCTCCATCACACACACATCACCCTCTCTCCATCACACACGCACCACCTCTCTCCATCACAAGTAAGTCTCTCTCTATGAGTGAATGAGTGTATAAGTCATTTTGTGTATATCATTCTGCCTGTGTGCTCATAAGTGTGTGTGCATTGTGTGCATGTGTGTGTAAACATTCATACTTATTTAAATGGTATCTGACAGCATAGGAAATGTCAGTAACCCTGTAGGTCAGCGTCATGTACATGTCCCACCACCAGAGGAAGCTGCAAGACCCAGGGGTGAGGCCTGTTCCAAACAGCAGGTTACCTAAGACCAGAGCAATATAAAATGCCTTCTGATATGGTCCTGGCTAAGAAAGGTTTGTCCATTTTACACAGGGGATTCTTCAGTTTAATCTGATCACCCCTAAAATTATAATAAAAAATCTAAAAATGATCCTGCTCTGAAATATTTTTTACATTGTAACGTTAGAGTTCCTGAATTTATCTGTTACTGCCAGATTGCTGTTTCAACGGGCACAGTTTAATATCCTGTGTCTCTGTACTCCTTCAACTCCATTCTTTAACCTAGGTCAGCTACCCTTCCAGTAAAGCCAAAGGAGAAGTAGCCTATGTAGTTAATTTCATGGTGCGGATTATGACCACAAATTAAAAAGTAAGCAACTAAAAGTGTTGAATTTTTTGAGAGAACTTGTCAGACTGTGTTTTTGAAAGTGTTTAGTGCTTATTCTGTTAATACTGGCTGACATTGTTTGCTAGATACCTCTGAGTTGATCTGAGGATGTTTGTTTATTCTCAGCTACTCTGCGTGCTCACTTGCCAGCTAAGGTGAAGTACTAACTGACACACTTCATTATTTTAAAGTAGTCAAAACAAATACATGCTGACGTAATTGGGCTTCATAAAATCAGTCCAATTGTATTGAACTGAATCATGGGAATAAGCCCTCTCTCATACCGATCTGTTCCTCAATCCAAGTATTTTTTGTTAATGAACGAAAAGTGGTTCCTCAATGTTTTCCAGAGCAGTACAGACTCGTATAAATTTAATCTACATCGCCCACGCCAATCCAGTATTAAAATAAAATAGTGTTATACATTGATTTGATTCAATTTATAACTTTTATAAGATTATATTCAGGTTATGTTTAACTTTTGGTTGATAACACTAAGAGGGAGATAGGAGGATAGCGAGGAAGAGGAAGAAGGAGTTGGATGGAGTCAGCACAGAGAGACACAGCTGGATGGACTCAGCACAGAGAGAGAGAGCTGGATAGAGTCAGCACAGAGAGAGAGAGCTGGATAGAGTCAGCACAGAGAGACAGAACTGGATAGAGTCAGCACATAGAGAGAGAGCTGGATGGAGTCAGCACAGAGACACAGCTGGAAGGAGTCAAAACAGAGACACAACTGGATGGAGTCAGCACAGAGACACAGCTGGAAGGAGTCAAAACAGAGACACAACTGGATGGAGTCAGCACAGAGAGAGACAGAGCTGGATGGAGTCAGCACAGAGAGACAGAGCTGGATGGAGTCAGCGCAGAGACACAGCTGGATGGAGTCAGCACAGAGACACAGCTGGATGGAGTCAGCATAGAGAGAGACAGAGCTGGATGGAGTCAGCACAGAGACACAGCTGGATGGAGTCAGCATAGAGAGAGCTGGATGGAGTCAGCACAAGGAGACAGAGCTGGATGGAGTCAGCATAGAGAGAGCTGGATGGAGTCAGCACAGGGAGACAGAGCTGGATGGAGTCAGCACAGAGACACAGCTGGATGGAGTCAGCACAGGGAGACAGAGCTGGATGGAGTCAGCACAGAGAGAAAAATAAAGAAAGTAATCTAGACTATGTAAATGCTATGTGTTTTTTCCGACATTAAATTCTAGTACGTTCTAACTATAGATAGGGCCTTCCGACATTCTAGGTTTCTCATGTTATGTTGATCAAAATGTATTATATTGGTTTTCTGCTAAATTCTCTTACCAGCACATCTAAACACTCAGCTCATAACTGAAGTCTTTCCATGCACAAGGTTTAAGGCAGTTGTCATAATGGGCCTAATTCACCCTACAGAGCTTGTACATTTGCAATGTGCTAGCAGGATTTTCACAGGTATAGACACATTTATTTTTTTAAATTCACTGATCAATACTGAAAGTATTGCCACTTCCTATTGTTGTGCTTTTAGCTGGACAGTCCCTTTGAAAAATCTGAATATTGGTTGTAAAAGTGTTTTATTTTTTATTTTAACTAAACATATCCTCTGTCTCTGATTGTGGGAAACTTAACTCATTCTAATTCATACACACAAATACACACACAAAGTTCTGTCCTTATTAGATAGATGAACAATAATCTCAGATGGATACAAAAACTGATTTCGTACATGTTACTTCTGTGGTACTGGAGGTCCTTTCATTGCTGTGCAAAGATCTCCATACTAGCGAAGTAAAGCCTGTGGTTTATAGTAAAGCATATGGTTTATAGTACACCCTATGGTTCATAATAAAGGGTATGGTTTATAGTAAAGTTTATGGTCATGAAAATAATAAAAGGCACAAATTCTACATTTCTATGTAAACTATCCTTACTTGATGTGCAGTTAATTATAGCAAGCTACATACATGTTCAAAGTTCAGGAGAACACTATACTATAACAGGTAAGGTTCTTTGTGTGGCATAGGAGTGCAGAGTTGGAATCACACCTAAAGGAGCCCTTCCTTCCGTCAGCCACCTGTTACCCACTAAGGGCTCTATTTGCACAATCTGAAATGCAAGTGGCAAGTGCGAAGGGCAAGTAACTTTATGGGTGGGACTCTACGCTGTTGCTAAAAGGGTTGGTCTAACATGATTACCTTAGTCCTACGTGTTGGTTGGGCGTAATTTGCAGTAAACCAATGAGAGCGTCAGCTCACATTTCCATTACAGTTTTTCTCAGTCGCTTTGATACATTTCTCACATCAAACTCACAATTTGCAAAACAGTAAGTGCATTCCTCAAAACAATTTTTACAAATAGCAAAACACCATGGATAACCTGCAAAAGCCACTCTCTTACTTAATATCCTTGGTTCATCTCTCAAAAGTAAATATATGTGTCAATGAACATGTCAGTGCCATCAGAATGACAAGTCCTTGTGTCATTGTGTACAGATAAGACAGTCAAATTGTTTAGTCATGTTGTCAATATCACAGTTTACTCTGGAGGGATGTTCTGATGGAGACTGTGGCTAAAGTTTTGATGACACTCCTCTTCTTCGTCTTCTCTCTGGCTGTTGACCCCGTCTAATTCCTTGTCCTTCCATTGTCAAACATTGTAACATTCTGTTGCTCCGGCTATATATATACACCTGCTAGTTGATGCTTCATGAGAAGCACCTTCGTTAGAGAAAGTCAAGATTCACCCAGGAGCAATTTACCAATTCAGGACAGATTGAGAAAAAAGTCTAATGGAAATATCGAAAGTATAGAAATATGCTAGACATATTATGATAACTTGTTCAACCGTTTTGCATGTAAAGACTTATGCCTAAATGTTGTGGGGGGTGAGAATATTCAACAGAGACCCAATATAATACATTTTGATCAACATGACATAAGCAACTGATAATGTAGGAAACAATAGAGAATTGTACATAATCATTTGCATGGATGTCCCAAAGCATTTGCAACTTGTTCAAAGAAATGAGAAACAGCTTTTTTGATGTGCACAAGTGACACAATGATATGAGAATTGAACAGGTAGTTTTGAGAATTTCAATTCTGATCTGAGAAATGTACCAAAGCGACTGAGAAAATCTGTAAAAGCAGGAGCGCTTATTCTATGGCGAATAGTGATTATAACTACGGATTTGCCAGGCGCAGTATAAGAGTGTTTCCTTATTTTATTGTTTGCTTGTTCACACATCATCATTTACAAAGAAAAAATATTACATTACTAATTCATCTTACACTTAAAGACAGTCTGAACAGTGTATAGGCAGAAGCACAATCTTATAACGTCCCCACACGCACCATGTTACCCTGAACTAGAAATAAAGAAATAAAGATAGCTACCTTTATCATTAGTGCAACATACAGTAAAACAATTTTTAGAAAAGTTACAGTCATTAGATCTTTTGCTGTTATTATTTATATTCACATGATTCATAATATTTAGTCACATTTGTCTTAGATATGTTTTTAAAAAGTAATGCTGTTGTACTCTCTTTTTTCTCCTGGTCCAATTTGTTCCATACATACAGTACACTCTAACAAAGGAAGTACAATGTTGTTTAATATTGGTTCTTACTTTAGATTTTTTTAAACCTATTATACCATCAAAGATAATAAACACTGTCCCTGGGTCACAGCCGGAAACTGACATTCTCGACAGAAAAGTTACATGTATGGGGATGGTGTAAATGCGGTTAGCCTGAGTAATTTGGGTAAGTGTGTATGCTAGATTTATGCTAGCCTTTTACACATCTTCATGAACACCGAAATTATTTCCCTTAGTTTGAAATATTGTTGTGGCCAAACATGTGCCCTCAAAATACAATTTTAATAACGCGCCACAGACTTTTAACGATCTTTTTCCTGGTGTGTGGCGGAATGGTTTTCCCCAGGGAACGTTTGTGCCAGAACTCACCTCCTTTTTTCGTCGAACCGCCTCCTGAAGCACAAGTTCATTCCCTAATTTACTGACATGCGTCTGTGGACGGAAAAGTCTGCTGTGTATCGGGTGCAAAATAGGAATGATGCATGCGTCAGATTAGAAAGTCAATTGTGCTGGGTGCAAGATAGGGCCCTGGGAGTGCTTGTCACACGCACCCACTGACTAGACTAAGGACCTACTGCACTCAATTGACTCAAAAGACTAGAGGTTCATATATTGCACTGTCATGCACACAGTTGAAGTATCTCGGGGTCTTGCTCACAAGTGAGGGAAGGACAGAATGTGAGATTGACAGGCGGATTGGTGCAACGGCTGCAGTGATGCAGTCTCTGTATTGGACTGTTGTGGTGAAGAAGGAGCTGAGCCGAAAGGCAAAGCTCTCGATTTACCGGTCAATCTACATTCCTACTCTCACCTATGGTCATGCGCTTTGGGTAATGACCGAAAGGTCAAGATCGAGGATAGAAATTAGTTTCCTCCGCAGGGAGCCAGCTGAGGTGGCTCAGGCATCTGTTCCGGATGCCTCCTGGACGCCTCCCTCAGAAGGTGTTCCGGGCATGTCCCACCGGGAGGCAGCCCCGGGGGTGACCCAGGACATGCTCGAGGGACTATGTCTCTCGGCTGGCCTGGAATTGCCTAGGGATCCCCCTGGAGCAGCTGGATGAGGTGTGTGTGGAGAAGGAAGTCTGGGCCTCCCTGTAATCCACAAATACTTGAAGTTAAATCAAGTCAAGTTTGGGACTTTCATCTGTTTTGAGCGGTTTTATGGGACCCAGGTGTGTCTGTAAAGTGATGACCTGAATGCAGCACCACTGGGGGAGGGAGGGTGTTCAGACATCAAACCTACACAACACTACAATATTATACCATAAATAACTTTAAAACATGGTGGCAGATGCTTCTTTGGAAGCCTGTCTCAGTGCATCTCTGAGGAAGGACAGGAAGTGTGTGTGAGTGGAGAGCATGTCATGTGACCAGAATAGCAGAGCTGCTGAAAAAACAGAATCAGGAAGTCAGTGTGCAGGGCCAGTACAGGGTTACAGAACCACAGAAGAAAACTTTTGTGTGTGTCTCCTCCCCTCTCCTCCTTTACTCTTCTCCTCCTCTTATGTTATCCTCTCCTCCTTTCCTCTTCTCTCCTCTCCTTCTCCTCTCATCTCCTCTCTTCCTCCTCTCCTGCCCTCCTCTGTCCAGAGCAGTGAGACATAACCCTCAGGCTGCTACCATGACAACACAAGCATGTGCTGTTTTATGTAACCTTCGGGTTCACATGGAAACACACAAACTTTCATGACTTCCACCAATATACAGGCAGTACTCATTTTCATGACAGCATTCTCCAGCTTCCACATGAATGATTGATAAGTGTGTGTTTTGCACATTATACCTTTACCACCCCTCCAGCCCCCCCTCACCTCCCTTCCAGCCCCCCCTCACCACCCCTCCAGCCCCCCCTCAGGTAACTGGATATATATTTAAGATATTGAGAGAGACACAGGACAGAGAAAAAGAGAGGCGGAAGGAGAGATATGGAGAGAGAAAGAGATAGGGGGAAAGAGAAATAGACAGACAGAGCTGGAGAGAGACCGAGCTAGAGAGACAGGGAGAGACATTGGTGAAAGGAGATAGGAGGAGAGAGGAGAAAGGAGAGGGAGATACTGAGACAGCAAGAGAGACAGATGGGGAGGGAGATATGGTGAGAGAAAGGGAAATAGACAGAGAGAGATATGGTGACAGAGAGGGAGACAGAGAGAGATATGGTGACAGAGAGGGAGACAAAGAGAGATATGGTGACAGAGAGGGAGATAGACAGAGAGAGATATGGTGACAGGGAGGGAGATAGACAGAGAGAGATATGGTGACAGGGAGGGAGATAGACAGAGAAATATGGTGACAGAGAGGGAGATAGACAGAGATATATGGTGACAGAGAGGGAGATAGACAGAGAGATATATGGTGACAGAGAGGGAGATAGACAGAGAGAGAGGATGTTGTGTTCATAGAGACTCTTTGGGCTG
The DNA here is from genome assembly GCA_036571765.1 of Plecoglossus altivelis. Lineage (NCBI taxonomy): Eukaryota > Metazoa > Chordata > Actinopteri > Osmeriformes > Plecoglossidae > Plecoglossus > Plecoglossus altivelis. Next base: position 246,197 of record BROE01000016.1, read on the forward strand.
CCCATCTCTCCTGAAGCTGATCAACAGGCCTTTTGTACTCACAAACTCACTGACACTGACATGCAAGTGGCAGCACTGTCTACACACACAGGCATACACACAAACACGCGCACACACACACCGGCACTTACACAAATACACAGGCACACATGCAGATGGCTCCACAAACACACACATATGCAAACACACACAGAGCTGCTTGGTGTGTGAGCATGCCTGCAGACACAGCAAGCTTGTTGTCTTTGTCTGGAAGCTACGCCCCTTCATGGTCCCTCCCTGGCCCCTCCCTGGCCCCTCCCCGGATTGGCGGGCTTCTCCAGAGATGGCAGATGGCTCATCAGCATAATTGGGACATGCAGAGGGGCAAGAGAAAGCAAGGGAGAGAGTAAAGGGAGAGAGAGACAGTGAGAGGGAAATAGGGATGGGAGAGAAAGAGGAAAAGGAGAGGGAGAGTGAGGATGGACCCAGGAGGACCCAGGAGGATCTAGGAGGACCTAGGAGGATGTAGGAGGACCCAGGAGAATATAGGAGGATCTAGGAGGATCCAGGAGGACCCAGGAGGACCCAGGAGGATGTAGGATGATCTAGTAGGATCCAGGAGGACCCAGGAGGACCCAGGAGGATGTGGGAGGATGTATGAGGACCCAGGAGAACGTAGGAGGATGTAGAAGGACCCAGGAGGATGTAGGAGGACGTAGGAGGATCCAGGAGGGCCCAGGAGGACCCAGGAGGATCCAGGAGGACGTAAGAGGACCCAGGAGGAAGTAAGAGGACCCAGGAGGATGTAGGAGGATCCAGGAGGACCCAGGCGGATGTAGGAGGACCCAGGAGGACGTAGGAGGATCCAGGAGGACACATAAGGACCCACATAAACTGCATGGTCTGGGATGCTAACCTGGTCGTCCTTGAGGTAATGTGCTGGCCAATGGTACCAGCCAATCCTCTTCAGTGGGTCCCCACACACAGGCTGCTGCACGCAGGGCAGGCCAGGAGACAAAGTTTACTGCTGATATGTAGCTCAGTCACAGACAGATATGTGGTGTAGGCAGACATAGCCCAAGTGAAGCTGATGATGTTAACTCTATAGGGGTTCTGGCTGAAGACGGGGTGCTGCAGGAAGACCCAGGGGACAGTTTTCACAGTGAATAGTCTACAATGAGATGAATCAATAGAGAATAACGAGACTAATCAATAGAGAATTGTTTGTGCGTATTTTAGTCTGTCTCCGCTGAGTGGTTTATAGCCTGGCTTGAGTAGAGCTTTATCGGGTCAGATAAGAAACACTCCTGTTGGTCACATTCACGAGGAGCAACGGCTGCTCAAACAAGTGCTGATGGGGTAGGTAAACACCTTCCAGTCCAACCTGCTGGGCTGGAGTTGGGGCTAGGTTAAGGCTGGGCCTTGGGCTGGGTCTGGAACTGGGGCTAGAGCTGGAACTGAAACTGGAACTGGGGCTAGGGCTGGAACTGGAACTGGGGCTAGGGCTGGAACTGCAACTGGGGCTGGAACTGAAACTGGGGCTGGAACTGGAACTGCAACTGGGGATGGAACTGGGGCTGGGGCTGGAACTGGAACTGGGGCTGGGGCTGGAACTGGAACTGGGGCTGGAACTGGGGCTGGAACTGGAACTGGGCTGGGGCTGGAAATGGAACTGGAACTGGGGCTAGGACTGGAACTGGGGCTGGAACTGGAACTGGGGATGGAACTGGAACTGGAACTGGAACTGGGGCTGGAACTGGAACTGGGTCTGGAACTGGGGCTAGGGCTGGAACTGGAACTGCAACTGAGGCTGGTACTGGGGCTGGAACTGGAACTGGGGCTGGAACTGGGTCTGGAACAGGGGCTGGAACTGGAACTGGAACTGAGGCTGGAACTGGAACTTGGGCTGGGGCTGGAACTGGAACTGGAACTGGAACTGGAACTGGGGCTGGAACTGGAACTGGGGCTGGGGCTGGGGCTGGGGGTGGAACTGGAACTGGAACTGGGGCTGGGGCTGGGGCTGGGGCTGGGGCTGGAACTGGGGCTGGGGCTGGGGCTGGAACTGCGCTGGGCTGAAACTGGGGCTGCTAGAATGCGATGTGACATGGTTGTGTATGATTACTCAACAGTCATTGGATTGCACTAGCAAAGTAAAAACTGAACTTTGAGCTAAAGTACAGCCGTGGAAGGTCAACAGTGAGTTGGAAGGGCTATCCCTGAGTGAACTCCAATGGTCTTAATCTCTCATTAGTCCAGTGGTCATTAGTCCACCTTACGCTCATTGGTCCAGCTCTGGTTGGTCCGGCTCAAATTGGTCCAGCTGTCATTAGGTCATTACTAACTCGTGACTAGCTGTTTTTCCCTCCAGCAGGCCTCCTCTCCCTACAACAGGTCTTCTCTTCCTGCAGCAGGCCTCCTCTCCTCTCCCTCCAGCAGGTCTCCTCTCCCTCCAGCAGGTCTCCTCTCCCTCCAGTAGGCCTCCTCTCCTCTCCCTCCAGCAGGTCTCCTCTCCCTCCAGCAGACCTCCTCTCCTCTCCCTCCAGCAGACCTCCTGTCCCTCCAGCAGGTCTCCTCTCCCTCCAGCAGGTCTCCTCTCCTCTCCGTCCAGCAGACCTTCTCTCCGTCCAGCAGGTCTCCTCTCCCTCCAGCAGGTCTCCTCTCCTCTCCCTCCAGCAGACCTCCTCTCCCTCCAGCAGGCCTCCTCTCCCTCCAGCAGGCCTCCTCTCCTTTCCGTCCAGCAGGTCTCCTCTCCCTCCAGCAGGCCTCCTCTCCTCTCCCTCCAGCAGGCCTCCTCTCCCCCCAGCAGACCTCCTCTCCCTCCAGCAGGCCTCCTCTCCTCTCCCTGCAGCAGGCCTCCTCTCCCTCCAGCAGGCCTCCTCTCCTTTCCCTCCAGCAGGTCTCCTCTTTCTCCAGCAGGCCTCCTCTCCTCTCCCTCCAGCAGGTCTCCTCTCCCTCCAGCAGGCCTCCTCTCCTCTCCCTCCAGCAGGCCTCCTCTCCTCTCCCTGCAGCAGGCCTCCTCTCCTCTCCCTCCAGCAGGCCTTCTCTCCGTCCAGCAGGTCTCCTCTCCCTCCAGCAGGCCTCCTCTCCTCTCCCTCCAGCAGGCCTTCTCTCCCCCCAGCAGGTCTCCTCTCCCTCCAGCAGGCCTCCTCTCCTCTCCCTGCAGCAGGCCTCCTCTCCCTCCAGCAGGCCTCCTCTCCTTTCCCTCCAGCAGGTCTCCTCTCCTCTCCCTCCAGCAGGTCTCCTTTCCCTCCAGCAGGCCTCCTCTCCCTCCAGCAGGCCTCCTCTCCCTCCAGCAGGCCACTTCTAGAGGCAAACAGTAGCTGTTTACCCAGCCCACCGCCCTTGAGGGCCTTATCACACTGAGAATGTGTTTGTGTTTGTGGGGGAATGCATATGCTGTCATTTTCATACAACATAAGGAAATGGCTTGATGTTTAAACTGTATTCTGCGGTAGAAAGGGAATCCAGTCATGCATGCCTCCACAACACCTGTGTGTGTGTGTCTTCAGATCAGTAAGGTGTAGTCACTGAGAGGAGACGGTAGAGTAATCGACTAACAGGACTGCTTGTTAATGGAGTGTTTTATGAGCTGCATGGCTGGTTTGAATAGAGTGTTAAGTGCGTGTGTTTGGATGTGTGCGTGTGGTTGTGTGTGAGTGTGGCTATGTGTGTTACATGTGCATGTGTCACGTGTGTGTGGGTGTGTGTGTGTGTATCTTATCGTCCGGTAGCAGGAGAGTGACAGTCTGGACACTTGCGCTTCGTAAAAACGACCTGATTCATTTTCCGGCTGAGTGAGTCTCAGTAGAGCAGCGGGACCGTGCTGATTTATGGTCCATTAAAGCAGCAGGCCCCCTGCACACACACACACACCACATTTATAGACACGCATACACATGCACACACAATAACACATAGACTCTCAAATATACAGGGACCTCTCCAGAGATCCTGGACCTGCTCTAACCCTCCCAGCTCCAGGAACAGCAGCCTGGCTGAGCCTCCTCTCACCAGCATGCTAAAGGTGAGCACAGACATTTTAGAGCAGAGAACAGCCCAGAGACAGACAGATAGAGAGAGGACAGAGAGAGAGAGAGAGGACAGATAGAGAGAGGACAGATAAAGAAAGAAAGGACAGATAAAGAGGACAGATAGAGAGAGGACAGATAGAGAGAGAGGACAAAGAGAGAGAGGACAGAGAGAGAGAGAGAGAGAGAGAAGACAGATAGAGAGAGGATGGATAGAAAGAGGACAGATAGAGAGAGAAAGAGAGAGGGTAGAGAGAGAGAGGACAGATAGAGAGAGAGAAGACAGATAGACAGAGAGAGAGGACAAAGAGAGAGAGAGAGAGAAAGAAAGAGAGAGAGGACAGATATAGAGAGAGGACAGATAGAGAGGACAGATAGAGAGAGGAGAGAGACAGTTTGCACACACCCAGAGACACACACATAACACACACAACACACATGCACACCCAGAGACACACACACAACACACACCCAGCAACATACACATAACAAACACACTAACCAGACACACACACACACAGACACAGACATGACACACACACCCAGACGCATATACACACAACGTAACACACCCCCAGAGACACACACGTAACACACACCCAGACACACACATGAAACACACCCAGACACACACACCCAGACACACACACATAACACACACCCAGACACACACACATAACAAACACCCAGACACACACACAGCACACCCAGACACACACACAACACACACACACCCAGAGACACACACATAACACACACACTCAGACACATATACACAACACAACACACATACACACACCCAAAGACACACACATAACACAAACTCAGACACATATACGCAACACACACCCAGAGACACACACACACCCAGAGACATTTACAACACACACGAAGAGACACAAACTCAAGACAGGAAGACAAGGGGCCAGAAGACTAGAAGATAGGGGGCAGGAGACTAGGGGGTAGGAGGCAGGAGACTAGGGGATAGGGGGCAGGAGACTAGGTGGTAGGGGGCTAGGGGGCAGGAGACTAGGGGATAGGGGACAGGAAACTAGAAGGCAGGGGGCAGGGATGCATGTACAACACACATGTGAGTAGTGTATTATTGCCTTTAGATTAAAAAAAAGTCAACAGCAGGATCATTGCTGTTTTGTTGAAACAAAACTGACTGGAGAGCCAGTTAAACCAGTTGGTTAGGAAAGTAGAAACAGTGTGTGCATGTGTGTGTGCGTGTGCATGTGCGTGTGTGCGTGCACGTGTGTGTTCGCGCGTGTATGTGTGTGTGTGCGTGTGTTTGTGTGCGTGCGCGCATTTATGCGCGTGTGTGTGCGTGCGCGCATGTGTGTGTGCGTTTAGTGGCAAGGCAGTAGGACGATATGAAAACAGACAGAGTAGTCCCATTTAAAGGAGCATGAGCTGAATGGAGGACAGAAGAGAGGTCTCCAATCTGGTCAGTCTGATAGTCAACCAGTCAGTCTGTTGGTCAGTCAGTCAGCCAGTTAGTCTGTGTGTTAGTCAGTCTGTTAGTCAGACTGTTTGTCAGTCTTTGTATTGGAAAGTTCATTTCTTACTGTAGAGAGGTACAATAACAACAGGTCAACACTGAGCTATCACCACAGTGACACAGTCACATGTGGGTGTGAATACTCTGCAGTTAGGATACCAGTCAGTCTAGAAGAATGACAGATGGAGATCTCTCCACACACACACACACACACACACACACACACACACACACACACACACACACACACCACTCATCAGATCTGTGGATTATGTGCCAGGTATCAGTCAAATGAAGTGGTTAACTTAACCTTGTGAAACAAGATTTTCCTGGTAACTGTTGGCCACATGAAGACAACATGCTCTCTTCACAAAGGTGTCACCCTGGCCATCCCCTTCCACTACTATTTTAGTCTAGACATGTTGGTTCACTCATTTGCTTTTCTGTTGAATATGGGGCAACAATGAAAAAATAAGGTTTCTCTAAAAATCAGACTACGTTTTACCATAAATCGGGGCTATGAGGACTCAAGTATAAAAAGCAACGCAAGCCAGAACAGCCGCGTGCGTGCGCGGTTACTGTGCGTCTGCGCTGCGGCAGTTGCCAGGGGAGATGGAAAGGGAGGGGCTATGATTGGCTGAAGTGGTGTGTGTTGCCCTGGTAACGGCAATGGGGTTTGGTAGCGTTGCTGTGCGGCGTGATCTGCGCGCTGCGTGCACGAAGGAAGCAGCTGCTGAACTGATCTCTGACATTGTGCAGCTAGACGGACCGAACACACCACAGCAGCCGCTCCGCTTTAAAGGCATCGCGTGTATGAATGTAAGTACTTTATGAACGTCTCGTCGTTCGGCAGTTTAGTTTATCTGTGTCTTGTCAATGCTTTTACGTAATCTGAACAGGCGTGCGTGTTACTGTAAGTGCCTGGTAGACAGAGATAAAGCGGGCAGCATGGTACGAGACAGCGGACAGCGTGCAGGCTACAGCCCCTCTTCCGTCCTTTGAGGCTCGGTCGATTGAATGTAGGTCGTGTTGTCGCCGAGTGTCTAAATGATAGACTTTTAGATTGTTGAGCAATGTTATTGATTTTAGCTTTAATGTAGTTCAGCTCCAACGTAAGTCGTTCATGTGTGTAGTTAGCTACTGTGCTAGCATCAGCTACAACAAACTTCTTTTGTCATCGAGAATTTGGCAACAATGTTACCAGTTCTGTGCTACGAATCGTGTGACAATGTGTTACAATGTAGTACTGGTTGTACATGGTTGTATCCGCGTGTGACGGCCTAACCCTTTCAAACTGTTTTAAATGGTCGGAACATCGAATTCTTAGATTGTGCGCTTTGGGAATGCGTGCTGCTTCATCAAAAATGTTTCATTCCTGAACGCATTCTTTGCGGGTCAGGTAACTAATGATTCTACTTCTTAGTTGTTGTTCTTGTTATTCATAATGTAGCTGTGTTAAAAAAATCAAACCGTCGTAGTTATGACGTGTATCTACTGACGTGTTGTTTTTACAGGAAACTTTTAAACTTGAATGTCATAAAGGGTGAATAGTCGATTAATTCAATCTAAATAATAAAAGTATGAGTTTCCCTTTTTGTGTCGTAGGGACCTGTTTAAACCGACTCCGCGTGGATGAAACATTCAACTACACGAGTTATTGACGCGGGGGTGATATACATCAGAGAAGAAATGTAGGGCAACTTTACTAGGGTGAAAGGCACGGTTAATCCAGAGGTTACTCGCAGTTCCGCGTCTATAACACAGACACAGCTCGTATCGTATCTCGTAAATGTAGTCATTTGAACGTATTTTTCAAATAAAGTAATTGACCGTGTATTTACTGAACTCTTGATAGAATTGCAACACTTGGTCGACGGTTTGCATGTCAGGGGCACGTGGTAGGGGCTGTAGACGGAAAGGAAAGATTGCAGAGCAACGTTTATTTTCACCCGCAAACCTCGCGAGTCACGAGTCTTTTACGCGTATAAAACGATTAAACCACATGTTTACATTTGTGGCCGTAATTTAGGACAGTTATACTTTACAGTAAACGCTCTGTTTCAAACTATTAAAACAGACATCCATAGCAAAATAATGTAACGATTTAGGACAATTATACTTAACAGTGAACGCTCTGTTTCAAACTATTAAAACAGACATTCAAAGCAAAAGAATGTAGCGATTTTTCGCTTTTTTTCCAGATACATATGATGATATGAATATGGCCTAATGGAGAATAACGCAGCTGTTTCTGTCGTTCCCAAAGTGGGAAGGGTTTGTAGTTTGTTTTGAATGCACACTCATTTAAGTATCAGGAACATTAAACAGAACAGTATAGGTCAGTCAGAGTATAGGTTTAGTGTATATACGTATACATAGACTACATACGTGACTACGTAAAGAGGGGAGTGTAGATGATGTCATAGATTTAAATTTCATTGTCCAGAGTATTAGCCTGGGGCTGAGTGCAAATGTGTAGATTAGAGGCTGTGGTGACAGTAGGCGCAGTGTGAGTAGAGGCTGTGGTGACAGTAGGCGCAGGGTGATTGGAGTGTGTGGTGACAGTAGGTGCAGTGTGATTGGAGGCTGTGGTGACAGTAGGCGCAGTGTGATTGGAGGCTGTGGTGACAGTAGGCGCAGTGTGATTGGAGGCTGTGGTGACAGTAGGCTCAGTGTGATTAGAGGCTGTGGTGACAGTAGGCGCAGTGTGATTGGAGTGTGTGGTGACAGTAGGTGCAGTGTGATTGGAGTGTGTGGTGACAGTGGGCGCAGTGTGATTGGAGGCTGTGGTGACAGTAGGCGCAGTGTGATTGGAGGCTGTGGTGACAGTAGGCGCAGTGTGATTGGAGGCTGTGGTGACAGTAGGCGCAGTGTGATTGAAGGCTGTGGTGACAGTAGGCGCAGTGTGATTGGAGGCTGTGGTGACAGTAGGTGCAGTGTGATTAGAGGCTGTGGTAACAGTAGGCGCAGTGAGATTGGACGCTGTGGTGACAGTAGGCTCAGTGTGATTAGAGGCTGTGGTGACAGTAGGCACAGTGTGACTAGAGGCTGTGGTGACAGTAGGTGCAGTGTGACTAGAGGCTGTGGTGACAGTAGTCGCAGTGTGATTGGATGCTGTGGTGACAGTAGGCGCAGTGTCATTGAAGTGTGTGGTGACAGTGGGCGCAATGTGATTGGAGGCTGTGGTGACAGTAGGCGCAGTGTGATTGGAGGCTGTGGTGACAGTAGGCGCAGTGTGATTAGAGGCTGTGGTAACAATAGGCGCAGTGTGATTGGACGCTGTGGTGACAGTAGGCGCAGTGTGATTGGAGGCTGTGGTGACAGTAGGCGCAGTGTGATTGAAGTGTGTGGTGACAGTGGGCGCAGTGTGATTGGAGGCTGTGGTGACAGTGGGCGCAGTGTGATTGGAGGCTGTGGTGACAGTAGGCGCAGTGTGATTGGAGGCTGTGGTGACAGTAGGCGCAGTGTGATTGGACGCTGTGGTGACACTAGGCGCAGTGTGATTGAAGTGTGTGGTGACAGTAGGCGCAGTGTGATTGGAGTGTGTGGTGACAGTAGGCGCAGTGTGATTGTACGCTGTGGTGACAGTAGGCTCAGTGTGATTAGAGGCTGTGGTGACAGTAGGCGCAGTGTGACTAGAGGCTGTGGTGAGAGTAGGCTCAGTGTGAGTAGAGGCTGTGGTGACAGTAGGCCCAGTGTGTTGGGGGCTATGGTAACAGTAGACTGTTGTAATAGGAGGCCCAGTTATGTGTGACAAGTTAATTTGGTGATAAATGGAAAAAAAGAAAGATGTGATCAACCTGTCCAAGGCTTTACTGCCAGGGGTTAACAGCCTGTGTGTGTGGTTCTACTGGGTAAACTGTGGTAGATGGTTAGTGTGTTGTACCATCTGCTGTGTGTGTACAAAGGTATGAGATCAGTGGAGGTTATTTAGCTCCTCTAAATAGCAGTAGGACATTTTCCCTGTCCTGACCACACTATTAATACATCCCAGCTATGTAGCTAGAAACTATATGAGGGGCTGAAGGGTGTCAGACTAGAAGGAGGTGTGTTTGTACGAGGGGCCAGAGGGTGAGAAGGAGGAGAGAGGCTGGAGGGTAAGGGGGGAAGAGGCTGGGTGGAGGGGTGGAGAGAGGCTGGGGTGAGGGGTGGAGAGGCTAGGGTGAGGGGTGGAGAGGCTAGGGGGTGAGGGATGGAAGGGGTGGAGAGAGGCTGGGGTGGGGAGTGGAGAGAGGTTGGGTGAGGGTGGAGAGGCTGGGGTGAGGGGTGGAGAGGCTGGCGGGTGAGGGGTAGAGAGAGGCTGGCGGGTGAGGGGTAGAGGCTGTAGCTGTGGAGAGGCTGGGGTGAGGGTGAGAGAGGGCTGGAGAGCTGGGTGAGGGTGAGTGAGGTGGGGTTTTTTCTGGAAAGGGGGTTGGAAAGAAAGGGGCTGGGAGGGGGTTGAAGGGGTTTTGGGAGGGGCTGTGTGTAAGCTCTGTGTGTGGTGTGTGTTTTTCCTAAGGGCTGTGTGTGTGTGTATCCTATAGGGCTGTGATGTGTGTGTTCTATAGGACTGTGTGTGTGTGTTTTTTTTTTTTTTTTTTTTTTTTTTTGTGTGTGTGTGTGAGGGCTTGTGTGTGTGTGTTTTTTGTTTTGTGTGTGTGAGTGTATATACACACGTGTGTGTACATGTGTATACATGTGTGTAAATGTGTGAGGATGTGTGTGTAAGGATGTGAGTGTCTAGGTGTGTGAGGATGTGTGTGTATGTCTGTGTGGTGTGTGTGTGTGTGTGTGTGTGTGGTTCGAAGGCTGTGTGTGTGCGTGTCCGTGTCCTATAGGGCTGTGATGTGTGTGTGTTGTTGC
>BROE01000016.1:263906-305792 GCA_036571765.1 Plecoglossus altivelis
GTGTGTGTGTGTGTGTGTGTGTGTGTGTGTCTGCTAGTCTGGCTGTAACTGCAGCAGTCATCTCTCCCCAGCCTGACATGTCTGATTGCTGTACTTTGCTGCGAGTTATGATTCATCCTCTATGAACATGAATTATTTATTAATATACGGTTTCCATGGCTCTTACCTTCTCACTGGCTCTCTCTTTTTCTCTATCTCTCTCTGTCCCTTTCTCTTGGTCTGTCTGTTTGTCTGCCTTTTTGGAGGGCTTTAGCAGTATTCATCTCTGCATTTTTAAACTTCATTCCCTGGTCTTTCTCCCTTCCCCCTCTGACTGTCATCCAGAGATTGACCCAGTTCCTCTGGAATAACAGCAGCAGGGATGATGCGTCCCTGTCTGACTCTCCTCCTCCCTCGTCTCTCTCAAACTCTTCCCTCAGTCTAACCATAGCCACCCCCTCAGTCTTCCCCTCTCTCCCTCCATTACCCCTCCCCCCTTTCCCCTTCCATGCTTTTGGGATTGTGTATCTGACTCTTACTCAGTAGCAGTACAGTAGCCTGTTCTCGCTGGGTAAATGTACTGGATACTGCCTGGTGATTGGGTGGCAGAGCCAGGCATCGTCTCTCATTGGTTATACTGCTCAGAGCTGCTCTCTCCTAATTAAAGTGATGGCCTGGTTGTCATGGCAGACGCAGTGCCCCACCATACAGACAGCATTATGGTCTCCCAGCAACTGACCAGCCCTCCTGTCTCTACTGACCAGTCTTCCTGTTTCTACTGACCAGCCTTCCTGTCTCTACTGACCAGTCTTACCGTCTCTACTGACCAGCCTTCCTGTCTCTACTGACCAGCCTTCCTGTTTCTACTGACCAGCCTTCATGTTTTTTCTCCCCCTTCTCTCCAGTTCCCCCTGGGTTAATGGGTCCTATCATCGGGATGTCTCCTGATAAGAAAGCAGTAACACCCCAGGAGAAGAGGGCTGCATGGGGGGCAGGGTCTCTTCCTGAAGGGGAGTGTGCCTCCAGCCCACTGGCCACCTGTGTGGATCGGGCAGGCGAGGATGAGGAGCTGACCAACCTGAACTGGCTCCATGAGAATCTGCTGCAGAACTTCACTCTGGGGGCCCCGGGGGGCCCGGAGGCCCTGGCCAGCCCCAGCCCGCTGTTCGACATTGAGGGGGATTCGGGAGCACAGGGCTCCACTGCCTCTCCCAGCTCGTCTCGGGGCAGGGGTGGTGAGAGGGACACGCTGAAGGCCAAACCCCCCTTCTCCTTCTCCCTGCTCATCTACATGGCCATAGAGCAGTCCCCCAGCAAGTCCCTGCCTGTAAAGGACATCTACGGCTGGATTCTTCAACACTTCCCTTACTTCTCCAGCGCCCCCACCGGCTGGAAGAACTCAGTGCGCCACAACCTGTCTCTCAACAAATGCTTCCGTAAGGTGGAGAGGAGCCTGGGAAAGGTGGGTTTCACATCTCTGACAGTCTCCCCCCTCTTCTTCTCTGTCTCCGCAATCCCCCCTCCTCTGTCCATGTCTCTCCCTCCCTCTCATGTTTTCAACATGTTGGCTCTGTTCACCACAATGGGTTTGAAAAGGAACAATCAAGATGTGCTTTAGGTGTTCTTGATCTGGCCAACTCTTGTGAAGGGTTTTGTCTTCACCAGGGAAATAATTGTCTTTGGTCATCCACCACAGATGTTTTTGGTGTTGCTGAACTCACCAGTGCGTTTTTTCTTTTGAAGAATGTAGCAAACAAAGTTGATTTGGCCACACATGATATCTCCCTGATGTTTCTGATATCTCCCTGATGTTTCTGATATCTCTAGGATGTTTCTGATATCTTCCTGGTGGGTTTGATATCTCCCTGATGGGTTTGATATCTCCCTGATGTTTGTGATATATCCCTGATGGGTTTGATATGTGTCTGATATCTCTTATATTTATGATATCTCCCTGATGGGTTTGATATCTCCCTGATGGGTTTGATATCTCTCTGACATTTCTGATATCTCCTTGATGGCTTTGATATCTCCCTGATGTTTCTGATATCTCCATGATGTTTCTGATGTCTCCATGATGTTTCTGATATCTTCCTGGTGGGTTTGATATCTCCCTGATGGGTTTGATATCTCCCTGATGTTTGTGATATATCCCTGATGGGTTTGATATCTCTGATATCTCCTTGATGGGTTTGATGTCTCCCTGATGGGTTTGATATCTCACTGATAATTCTGATATCTTTGTTTCTGATAACTCCCTGAGTTTGTTTCCATTTTTCTGCCAAATGTTGATTTCCTTCACAGACAGCGACAGTTCTTTGGACTTGATAGTTAACAGCAACAGATTCCAAACACAAATGCCACACTTGGAATTAACTCTAGACCTTTCATCTGCTCCTTGTCGCTGAAATAACAAGTATAACACACAACACACAGACACACACACACACAATAACCTGGTTTATAGAACAGCTGAGCAGCCAATTCTCCAATTTCTTTTAGTTCCTTATAAAGAGGGGGACCATGCATTGTTGTGACTAACCCTAACCCTCCATTGTTCACCTGATTTGAATGTAAATACCCTCAAATTAAAGCTGAAAGTCTGCAATTAAAGTACATCTTGATTGTTTCATTTCAAATCCATTGTGGTATTGTACAGAAACAAAAGGATGAAAAATGTGTAAATGTCCAAATATTTATGGATCTGACTGTTTGTGTCAGTGATGTGTTTGGGTGTGAGTGTTCGTCATGATATAAAGAAACCCGCCCCCCACCTTTATTGTTGGCATGGTGAAAAGGGTAGAACCCTGTCAAGGTCACACAACCAGCTTTCAAAAGAACACACACAGTTATCTATCCAAACCACAGCTACACACAGCCACACAAGCGTCAGCAGTATGTAGCAGCTAGCATCATGTGTGTAGCTAGCAGCATCAGCAGTATGTAGCAGCTAGCAGCATCATGTGTGCTGCTAGTAGCATCAGCAGTATGTAGCAGCTAGCAGTATAATCATTTGTGCAGATAGCAGCAGTATGTAGCAGCTAGCAGCATCAATATATGTGTAGCTAGCAGCATCATCATGTGTGCAGTTAGCAGCATCAGCAGTATGTAGCAGCTAGCAGCATCAACAGTATGTAGCTACTAGCAGCTAGCATCATCATCATATGTGTAACTAGCAGCATCAGCAGTATGTAGCAGCTAGCAGCATCAACGTGTGAGTAGCTAGCACCATCATCATGTGTGGAGCTAGCAGCATCAGCAGTATGTAGCAGCTGCATCATGTGTGGGCACATGACATGACGGTGGCTGTCGTTGCCCTGGTGACATTTCTTACTTCATGTGTCTGGGCTAGTTGGTAATCGGAGTCAAGGTTATTTTTTGCTCACTCTCTGTCCGCCTCCCCCTCTCTTCCCTATTCCCTCCTTCCCATCGCTTACTCTGTCCTCTGTCCCTTTCACCCAACCCTTCTCGCTGTGTGAGCAGGTGAATGGGAAAGGCTCTCTGTGGTGTGTGCATCCCGAGTATCGCCCTAACCTCCTTCAGGCTTTGAAGAAGCAGCATGTTCCCTCAGCTCACACTCTCTCCACACCACCTGCTTCTCCCAACAGGTGAGCTTCATCACAGTGTGTTGGTACTTTTGTCATTTATGTTCACAGTACATTGTACAGTTGTATTTAAGATTTATTTACTGGCATTTAACTTCAATCTTAACCTGACCCTCCTCTCCTCCTCACCTTTGCTCATCTCTCTTCACCTCCTCTCCTCTCTCTACACCTCCCCTCCTCTCTCTTCACCTCCTCTCCTCTCTCTTTACCTCCTCCCCTCCTCTCTCTTCACCTCCTCCCCTCCTCTCTCTACACCTCCCCTCCTCTCTCTTCACTTCCCCTCCTCTTCATCTCCTCCGATATTCTCACTTCTTATCCTCCTTTACCATCCTTCCCCTCCTTGCTCCACAGTGCCTCTTCTCCTCGTCACCTCTTCCTGCAAGGCTGCTCACTCAAAGGTAAGTCATCTACTCTCTCTGCTCCATCTCTCTACTCTCTCTTTCACTCTCTACCCCACTCTCTCAATCGCTCTACTCCATCGGTCTCTCTACTCTCTCTCTACTCCACCTCTCTCTCTTTCATCTCTCCTTATCTTTCTGCGTCTCAATCCCTCTCTCTCTTTGATCAAACAGAGAAAATCTCCAGTGTCTAGTGTGTTTCCCACACATAGACTTAGTCCTGTGGATAAGTACATATTCAGTCTTATCTGAAGCTCTCTCTGTGATGTTTGCTGCTCCTTCCATCCCTTCATGCCATGCTTCTCTCCATCCCACTGAGTCCTTCATCCTCTCACCATCTAGATCTGGTGAGACCAGTATGACCTCGTCCTCCTCTAGCCCAGACCCTCTAGGACAGACCCTCTAATACAGGCCCTCTAGTACACACTCTCTAGTCCAGGCACTCTAGTACAGACCCTCTAGTACAGACCCTCTAGTACAGACCCCCTAGTACACTCTCTCTAGTCCAGGCACTCTAGTACAAACCCTGTAATACAGGCCCTCTAGTACAGACCCTATAATACAGGCCCTCTAGTACACACTCTCTAGTCCAGGCCCTCTAGTACAGACATTCTGGTAACCACTGACCCCCCCCCCTATGACCCCTGACCCCCAGTAACCACTGACCCCCCTCTCAGTTACCACTGACCCCCTTATAACCACTGACCCTCCCAGTAACCACTGACCCACCCAGTAACCACTGACCTCTTATAACCACTGACCCTCCCAGTAACCACTGACCCCTCCCAGTAACCTCTGACCCTCTCAGTTATCACTGATCCCTGACCCCCACAGTGACCAGCCTGTGCTCTCCTCCAACAGAATCAGACATTGATGCAGCTACCGCCATGATGCTTTTAAACTCCGCCCCCAGCCACCACGATGAGCCATGTAAGACACGCCTCCATGCCCTGCCTCCACTTGTCTCTCTCTTTCCCTCCCTGCATCTACCTCCCTCCATCCTTCCACCTCCCTCTCTCCTTCCCTCACTCTTTCACGCTGTCTCCCATTAATTCACCACCCACACACTCTGACTTCCTCTGTCTCTCATCTCCTCTCATCCTGTCTTTCTTAGTGCCCTCTTCCTCAACCTGTCCTCCTCCTTGTGTTTCCAGGCTGGTGTGGTTGTGTAACTCTCTCTCATCATTGTATCTACCTGTCTCTCTCAATCTCTCGCTCCCTCACTGTTCCAGGTGATTCTGATGGTCCTCTGGACCTGTCTAGACCGGACCTAGTGCTGGTGAGCAGCGACCCCAAGCAAGACCACAACTACAGCAGCCTGGCCCTCCAGCGCTGTTCCTCCTCCTCCTCCTCCTCCCTCTCCTCCCTGGAAGAGGGAGGGGGGCGGACGCGCCGTGCCGGCAGTGAGGGTTTCCATAGCGACGAGGACTCTGACCTGTGGGAGGAGAGAGGCTGCTCCCTCCCTCCTCGCCGTTCCTCCGCAAAGCATCCGGCAGAGAAGCGTGCCAGGCGGGAGGCGTGTCCAGACCTGGACGAGGAGCTGAAGGAGGCAGCCGGATCCCTGCTGCACCTGGCCGGCGTTCGCAGCGACACACACAGCAGCACACGCTCGGCCAAGAGCAAAAAACTTAACCGGAAATGAGTGGTGTCTGCCTCATGGGACTCCCTGACCCCTAATGTGTTCTGGTGTGTCTCTTCTGGTCACTGATTGGATGTTTTCAGCCCTTTTGTGTTTTGGGGATTTCCTGTTCAAATTGACAGGTGGCAATAGGATGGCAGAAGCAAAGCCATGGACTCACCTTTGCCTGGTCAGCCAGGGCTCCCTAGCCCTCACACCTCTGCCTGGTCAGCCAGGGCTCTTCTCCCTAGCCCTCACACCTCTGCCTGGTCAGTCAGGGCTCTTCTCCCTAGCCCTCACACCTCTGCCTGGTCAGCCAGGGCTCTTCTCCCTAGCCCCAACACCTCTGCCTGGTCAGTCAGGAGACGGTGTTCAGGGGGCTGTCTGAAAACAGGAAGTGGTGTGGGGAGTTTCCTGACTGGCAGATACATGCTTCCTCAACCCATGGCCCCAGCCTCACCCCTGGCCCCAGCCTCTGTTCCTGGCCCCACCCCAAGTCTCTGTTGCTGCCTCAGCCTCTGTTCCTGTGTCAGCCCCATCCTAAGCCCTGATCTTCCCTGGGTTTTCCTGTCTGTCCAAGGTGAGGTGTGCTCAATCAATATAATATTGCCCAATCATGGTAGATGTGGTAACTATAGCCATCCAGAACTTTGCTGTAGCAGAGCAGCATCCTGCAACACATGTTAAAGAGGAAGAGAGGGAGGAGGGAGAGAAAGGAAGAGGGTGAGGGAGACAGAGAGTCAGGAAGTGTGATGGAAAGAGAGAGGGAGACTGAAAGAGGGAAGGGGAGACAGAGAGAGACAGAGAGAGAGCTCTAGTCTCTTTGTCTCTGTTCACACCAGGAAATAGAAAGGGAGGAGACCACACCAACCAGGAAATGACCCTGCTGCACTGAGGCAGCAGCACTCGGCCTGGCAAGCTGATTTCTCACAGGAAACGGGAAGTGGAGGGAACAGGAAGTGGAGGCAAGTTGTGAAAGAAATAGTCAACAAAATTATGTGTCAGTGAGGCTTAGGACAGGTCTGAGTCTGTAAGCTATGTCTCTTAGGGCTCAGTCTGCTCGTCCTCCAGAAACATCTCAGTGTTCACAACCTCCTGGCAAGAAGTCACCCTGTCATGTGACTCACAGGCCAGGACTTGTCATGTGACTGTCACATGCTAGGACTTGCTTAGGCTGTAAATACAGCCATGAAATAAAACTATGCTTTGACGGTTTATCAATGAGATCAATTATGATTTGGGGGGGATTCCAAAGGGAGGTGCGTATCATTGAGGTAAAATTATTAAAGTGAAAAGCAAAATTTGGATCACTTAATTGGACTTAATAACTAAAAAAGTTATTTTCCCTTTTGTGGGTTTTAAGATGTTTTTTGTTGTTGTAGTGAGTATATAATGTTCCTGTAAAGGGTTTCAACAGGAATTGAAACATACACTGGTATTACCCTGCTGTGAATCAAAAAAAAGTTAGTAGTCATTGACTTATTTATTCGTAATTTATGAGACAGTTGAATGCGCCCTGTGTTAGCTGGCCCTCTTCCGATGGCCTTGTTGATGCTCCCCTCTGATAGCAGCAGAGTGGATGGTTTGTGTCTGTGTAGAGAGGGTGGTGTGTGTCTGTGTAGAGCGGGTGGTGTGTGTCTGTAGAGGAGTGTGTCTGTGTAGAGAGGGTGGTGTGTGTCTGTGTAGAGAGGGTGGTGTGTGTCTATAGAGGAGTGTGTCTGTGTAGTGCAAGTGGTGTGTGTCTGTAGAGCGGGTGGTGTGTGTCTGTATAGTTGTGTGTCTATGTACAGAGGTTGGTGTGTGTCTGTAGAGGTGTGTATGTGTAGAAAGGGTGGTGTGTGTGTGTAGAGAGGGTGGTGTGTATGTGTAGAGATGGTGGTGTATGTCTGTGTAGAGAGGGTGGTGTGTGTCTGTAGAACTGTGTCTGTGTAGAGCGGGAGGTTTTGTGTCTGTGTAGAGCTGGTGGTGTGTCTGTAGAGGTGTGTGTCTGTAAAGGTGTGTATGTGTAGAGATGGTGGTGTGTGTCTGTGTAGAGCGGGTGGTGTGTGTCTGTAGAGGTTTGTGTGTGTGTGTGTTTGTGTAGAGCGGGTGGTGTGTGTGTGTAGAGAGTGTGGTGTGTGTCTGTAGAACTGTGTCTGTGTAGAGCTGGTGGTGTGTCCGTAGATGTGTGTATGTGTAGAGAGGGTGGTGTGTGTCTGTGGAGGTGTGTGTCTGGGTAGAGTGCCTGGTGTCTCTGTAGAGCGGGTGGTTTGTGTCTGTGGAGGTGTGTGCCTGGGTAGAGTGCCTGGTGTGTCTGTAGAGCAGGTTCATCTAACTACCACTGCCAAGTTTCTTTTGTTTTCTGTTTGGCTGAATAGAATAGCATTGATTCAAGTATTGATTCTGAAGACCATGTCATGGCGGTACTGCCAATTCTGCCATGCTAGCTAACTCTGTCATGGTGGCACTGTCAGCTCTGCTATACTAGCTTGCTGTTATCATACTGCCAATTCTGACATGCTAGACAGCTCTGTCATGGTGGTACTGCCCACTCTGCCATGCTAGCTAGCTCTGTCATGGTGTCATTGCCCACTCTGCCATGCTAGCTAGCTCTGTCATGGTGTTATGGTGGCACTGCAAACACTGCCATGCTAGCTAGCTCTGTCATTGTGGCACTGCCAACACTGCTGCCCTGCTGTGTGGGCACCACATATTTATCTTCGTGGTGACAGATGGAGCATGGATGACGGGGCTCTGGGACTTCCACTGTTAACCCTGGCAAGAGCTAGCAGACCCCCCCCCCACTCTTCTCTACTCACACAGCACCCAGTGATCCTTTGTTTAAAAACTTTCCTTTAAGATTTATTCATGATGAGATTTTCCCCCAAAATACTTTTTATGGTTACAAAGAGCATTTAGTTGCATTTGACTAACTGAAGCTGCCAACCCAGTATGTATCCATGTCAGATGTTTGCCACTATGGCAGACGCACCTTTTGGTTTTTGTATGCTAACCTTTGTTGATAAAATGTTTATAAAGTTTATTTTCGCCAAAGATATGCAATTGCATTATATATGGTATAACAAAATAAAAATGTCTTGTTTTACCTTGGCTTTGTCAGTGTAAATTTTGTGTTGATTTTATTGTATTTATTTTAATTGAATCAGGACAGTGCACATTGATCAACAAATCAGCAATGATCATCGGTGTAAATATGCCCGGAATTAGCTCAATAGCTAAATTGCAGGCAGGCATCATTAAACACAAAATACAGATTACTTACAAGCATGACATACATGTAGACATTTCACAGAACAACAAAGACTAAGTACAGTACACAGCAGTCACATAGAAGGTAAAAGGCCACTATGAACACACATCCGATAAGAAAATTATTTACATATGGGTACATCGCTGGTTTGATTTCAGCCATTGTTTAAGTTTTTAGGGGTAGGGGTGCATCGTGGCGGTGCGGTTAGAGCCCTTGCCTGGATGGAGATCATGGGTTCAATTCTTGGGCCAAATCCAACATCACGTGATCTCTCTCGGTGGAGTCTGCATGTCCTCCCCACGTTACCGTGGGTTCTCTCCGGGCACTCCAACTTCCTTCCACCGTCCAAAGACATGCATGTGATAGGTTGATTGGTATATTGAGAAATTGCCCCTAGAGAGTGGATGTGTGAGTGAATGGTTGTCTGTGTCTCTGTGTTAGCCCTGCAACTTGCTGGCCCTAGTTCAGGGTGTACCCTGCCTATGGCCCGAAAGCTACTGGGTTAGGCTCCAGTCACCCGTGACCCCGGATGGATGGGTTTACTTCTTTTTTTTTTAAAGATTCAGTAATTGTCACAATTCCTAATTTGAGCTGGTAATGTATTCCATGACTGTGTGCCTCTAAAAGAAACCATAATTTGGCTAAATTTATTTCTACGCCATTGTACATTAGTCTCCTCTAGTTAATGCTCTACTGTTTACTTTAATGTTTTTTGTATGTATAAAGTCTCATAATGGTGGCAGGGCAAGCTCATTCAAGACTTTAAAAATGAGACAGACATCCAAAACCGTATGATAACTGTTAAGATCTAATATATGATATTCACTTCGACTATTACAGTAATTAAAATATATAGGTTTCCTGTCCAAAACGTTCAATGTTTTCTTGAAGAGAGCCTTGTGGTGTTTTAAGATGCTCTTGGTTGTTTGAGACCAGGTTGTATAACAGTAAGTTATGTGAGTATCATTGCATGCATGTAAGCTTTTGCTGACTCAACAGTAAGAAAAGGTTTATAAGTTGGAAATTTGACAAAATGAATTTATAATATGTGAGATTTTTTTTACATGTTGCTTAAATGTCACAGGTGAATCAAAGACCACACCAAGATACTTAACCTACCACGTCTAGTCTCTCTCCACTCAGACAGATGGCTCTGGCCCCTCTACTGGCTGCCGTGAGAAGAACATGCAGACAGTTTTTGTAGTATTCAGATGTAAACATGAGTTTCGGAGCCAATGGGATACTGGTACTATGGTGCCAGAAAGTATTGCAGCAGCTTCTTGTTTTGTTTTTGCATGAGTATACAATACTGTATCATCAGCGTATAATTGCATTTTCATATTTGAATAGACATTTGGTAAGTTACATTTTGTGTTAATGTGTGTTTGTGTGTGGGGGTTACTTTTTGACATAAATATGAATATTTTTATTTTACCATTTCATTTAGACTTAATTCAATCATCTAACAGAGCAAATAGAAAGTACTGCACAGCAAAGGAACAGTGTGAAGTTCTACTTAGTTTCCCAAAACCTCCATTTTCAATTCTCATCCTCATGGCTGAGATGTGGTTGCTTTGCCCTGTCAGCTAAAGGAGTGTACCGTCTCCCTTGTCCCAGGATGCATCAGAACTAAGGCACTAACACAAACGAGGAGATGATCTGAATCAATGTTGCCATCTACTGGGGGCAAAATACACATTCCACAAACATGTCTCCCTCCCTCCTCTATTTCTCTCTCTCATTTTCCCCTCCCCCCTCCTTCCTAGGATGCCTGATTATTGATGGCTGTAGGCGGGACTGTGATGTCTGCTTCCTGTGGGCGGGTCTGTGATGTCTGCTTTCTGGGATGTCTGCTTCCTGTGGGCGAGTCTGTGATGTCTGCTTCCTGGGATGTCTGATTTCTGTGCGTGGGACTGTGATGTCTGCTTCCTGTGATGTCTGCTTCCTGTGGGTGGGACTGTGCTGTCTGCTTCCTGTGGGCGGGACTGTGATGTCTGCTTCCTGTGATGTCTGCTTCCTGTGGGCGGGACTGTGCTGTCTGTTTCCTGTGGGCGGGACTATGATGTCTGCTTCCTGTGGGCGGGACTGTGATGTCTGCTTCCTGTGATGTCTGCTTCCTGTGGGCGGGACTGTGATTTCTGCTTCCTGTGGGGTTTCCTCCCCAGCCTCTTCCCTCCCCAGCCTCTAGCCTCCTTAGCTTCCTCAGCCTCTCACTTCATTGAACTAGGTTCTTAACTGAACCTTCCCGCTCTCCCATTCTGCTTTAGTAACCACGCCACGCCAACAGTTACCAAGCAACCACACAGATCTGGAGCCACTGGCTGTGTGTGTGTGTGTGTAGTTAGTTCTGTTGTGACTGCTAGCATATCATTGAATAAGCTGCTTTCAAAGTGTTTCCTCAACCCTGGATGTATGAAAGGCTGGCTAGCTAACAGTACAAAATTAAGTGAATACTTTCAGTATACATAAATTGATTTTGTTACCTGCATTAATATGTTTATTTATGTCAAAACTGCCTGGTCACTGCAAATGTCCACAAAACTCTCAAAACTAAATAAACTACGACATTATAATCACAAGTTGCATCACAGACATGAGCACTATGCCTACCACTTTCGACTCCTAGGTCAGTTTCTTAGGCATGGATGAAGCAACATGAACAATGTTTGTACAAATTTAATCTCTGGTCAGTTGTGTCATATTTATAAGATACAGAAAATGCAAGGCTATTATATTGCATTGCATATCATTAAAGAAAAAATGCAAATGTCAATGTAAACATAACAAACACCTCTTTATTTAATCTGGCACTATTAATTACACTAGTATTTGTGCATAAAAACATCTGCTAACTAAAATGTAATGTTAGTGTAAGCCATAGGATGAGCAATTGGCACTTCTCCCTGGGTGTAGGAGTACTGGGTTAGTGTTGGCTGGGGAGATTTTAGGGAGGTTTTTTTGAAAATTAATTTTCCTGGTTTGAGTTCATTCCTTTTCTCAACTTCCTCTATCTCCCTTCTTCTCTTCCCCTCCTCCCTCTATCTCTCCTCCTGTCTTCTCCTCCTCCCCCTGTCCCCTTCTCCTTTTGTCCCACAATGCTGCTCTCGTGGGTCAGTAAGTAGCTACAATATTTCATACTAGGCTGTAGCACTATCATAGATGCACTCAAAATATATACCACCTGGACAAATAAAAG
This sequence comes from Plecoglossus altivelis, assembly GCA_036571765.1. Lineage (NCBI taxonomy): Eukaryota > Metazoa > Chordata > Actinopteri > Osmeriformes > Plecoglossidae > Plecoglossus > Plecoglossus altivelis. The sequence goes on from BROE01000016.1 coordinate 275,953, forward strand.
CATATACTTGATAACATAATTGATTTTGTGTTGATTTCTGCATATTTCATGAAAGCTAATCTTGGCGAACCATGCTTGAAGCCCTGAGCTTGTCTCTTGTGACACTGATAATCACTTCTACCACAGCTCCCTCGCTGTAGTCTAGATACTATAACCCAAATACCAAGTATTTATCTAGGGAACCTCTATATTCCTGTCACGTTATTCATGTCTTTGGATCGCTTCAAATGAAGGAAAAGATCGACGAAGTACAGGAAATTAGATCGGTGAAATCGTTTCCCTGACTAAGGCTGACTTTTGTTTCAGGAGGAGTGATTACCTCTTCCTGCCGCCAGAGGTCATATTTTTCAGGTCCTAAATATTATATGTTGGTGACCTTTGAACCCCAACCGAGGCAGTGGCCTGGTCTCTGACAGCGGTACCTATGAGTCTACAGCTATAATGGCCAGGCTACAGATATTTGAAATGGAACCGATTTGAAAATGGGCCAGTCAATGCTATTACTGTAGGGAATTGTATTATATGAAGCGAAGTGTAGGCTGGGCGTTGTAACTTACATAAGTTACCCAGACTAGAGCCTAAAATAACCGACAAGACCAGACGCTACAGTAGCGCGGGCAGTTGTCAAACTAGTTATCTAGTTAACAAGGTGCATCAAGTTGAAATGACATCCGGCGTTAATAGTCAGATGACCTATGGATGATCACTGAGCATTTCTTCATTTATGCGGGTGATGCTAATGCTGCTGTCATAGGACCGTAACGTCAGCTAGTTAGGAAACCAGCTAAGTAGCTTCTTTGCTGCTGTTAAGTAATTTCTATGCAACTAACTAGCTTAGCCTAGCATACCTAGCCAGTCGTCTATCGTTCATCAGTATCGCTTAGCATCCAGCATAAGCACTGTGAGAAATGGCTGGAGATCTTCAAGCGAAATACAGCAAGTTGGCTCAAGAGTATTCCAAGGTAAGCGCTAGCAATGCCCGCTGATGATGTTGGAGCGATATAATTGTTTGATCAAGCTTCGTTTTCACTTGGTAGAAATGCCTGCTCAAATACTGTTTTGCTATTTACCTTTTAGATGGAGCTAGCCATCTAGATTCTACAGTAGTCGGAGCTAGCCAGCTAGATTCTAGAGTAGACGGAGCTAGCCAGCTAGATTCTAGAGTAGACGGAGCTAGCCAGCTAGATTCTAGAGTAGACGGAGCTAGCCAGCTAGATTCGGTTGATAATCGGCGCAGTCCATTTTGTCTGCCTGGAACTGGACTGTATTTCAGTTTCCAGAATACCTATAAATAGCGAGACCAAGAGACTCTGAGTGTCAATACGAATTGCTTAGCTAGTTATCTGTCTTGGTGGATTGTAGATCTTACAAAGGCCTGGTGTGGTGTGGTGACTGTAAGAAACTTGCTGTTAAGACAATATGGATATGATTAAAAATAATAATAATAAAGAATCTGTAAGGCAAATCACTTTTTACAGAGTGAAGTAATCTCAGATTCGGTCTAAAGATGCGCTTTATATACCCTCTGTACATCCAATATAACTTTTATAACCAGAACTGTAAATTAGTGACTCGTTTTAGTTAATATTAAAGCTGAATGAGTCTTCTGAAGAGCTCGAGATAGCGGGTCCATGTTGTCAGTCAGCTGACTGGGTGTCTGCTGTTTCCTGTTTAGCCCCTCTCCTCCCCCTACAGCACAATTGTTTCCTGTTATGATACATTCTCTTCTGATATTTTGTTAATTTAACAGACTTTCTATAGCAATGTACAAATAGTCCATTTATAATGTACAGCAGAAGATCTAAATTCTAATGGTATCTCAGTGGTCAGAATCATGGATCAGTGTAGGCTGGAACCGCTAGTAGCAGTAGCAGTAGCAGTAGCAGATACTCTGTGGGAGGAACAGGCTCATCATACTCATTGCTGTAGAGTTCAGTAGTAGAGAGTGTGCGGTGCAGTATCTACAGGACGATTTCAGGGACCATCTGCTGTGAAGGCCTCATGTCTCTCCTCTGACCCAGCTCAGAGCTCAGAACCAGGTCCTGAAGAAGGCTGTGGTGGATGAACAGGCCAGCTCCACAACTCTGAAGGTAGCTTTCTCATCCCTGACCCTGACACATTCACCACTGACTCTGACACACTCACCCCTGAACCTGACACACTCACCCCTGACTCTGACACACTCACCCCTTGACTCTGACATACTCGACCCTGAACCTGACACACTCACCCCTGACCCTGACACACTCACCTCCGACCCTGAGACACTCACCCCTGACTTTGACATACTCACCCCTGAACCTGACAGAATCACCCCTGACACACTCACCCATGATACACCCATCCCTGACCCTGACACACTCACTCCTGACCCTGACATACTCAACCTTGACCCTGACACACTCACCCCTGACCCTGACACATTCACCCCTGACCCTGACACACTCACCCCTGACCCTGAAACACTCACGCCTGACTCTGACATACTCACCCCTGAACCTGACAGAATCACCCCTGACACACTCACCCATGACACACTCATCCCTGACCCTGGCACACTCACCCCTGACCCTGACACACTCACCCCTGACCCTGAGAGAATCACCCTTGACCCTGACTCTGACACACTCACCCCTGACACACTCACCCCTGACCCTGACACACTCACCCCTGACCCTGACACACTCAACCCTGACCCTGACACACTCACCCCTGACCCTGACACACTCACCCCTGACCCTGACACACTCAAACCTGACCCTGACACACTCATCCCTGACCCTGACACACTCACCCCTGACCCTGACACTCTCACCTCTGACCCTGACACACTCACCCCTGACCCTGACACTCTCACCCCTGACCCTGAAACACTCACGCCTGACTCTGACATACTCACCCCTGAACCTGACAGAATCACCCCTGACACACTCACCCATGACACACTCATCCCTGACCCTGACACACTCACCCCTGAACCTGACACACTCACCCCTGACCCTGACACACTCACCCCTGACCCTGACACACTCACCCCTGACCCTGAGAGAATCACCCCTGACCCTGATAGAATCACCCCTGACTCTGACACACTCACCCCTGACACACTCACCCCTGACCCTGACACACTCACCCCTGACCCTGACACTCTCACCCCTGACCCTGACACTCTCACCCCTGACCCTGACACACTCACCCCTGACCCTGACACACTCACCCCTGACCCTGACACACTCACCCCTGACACACTCACCCCTGACCCTTAGCATATTTGTTTTGTCATATTTGTTTTCTATTTGTTTTGAAAACAAAACAAATAGATTTAAAAATGTAAAATATTACATCATATATAATGAAATGAGCAGCAACATTTCAAATGACAAATGAAATAAACAGCATTCCAGTTGAATAATTTGTTGTATTAGTGTCCATGACTGCTCGGATAGTGCCTGTCATACTACTATACCCTAACCCAAAGTATCCAAGCAACCATGACTGCTCAGATACTGCCTGTCATACTACTATACCCTAACCCAAAGTATCCAAGCAACCATGACTGCTTGGATACTGCCTGTCATACTACTATACCCTAGCCCAAAGTATCCAAGCAACCATGACTGCTCAGATACTGCCTGTCATACTACTATACCCTGACCCAAAGTATCCAAGCAACCATGACTGCAACACTGGAGGCTCAGTCACATGACATGACCCCCCAGGACCAGGTGAAGCAGAAGGAGCAGGGCCTCAGGAAGGCGGAGCAGGAGATGGACAGTCTGAGCTTCAGGAACCAGCAACTGACCAGGAGGGTGGAGCTGTTACAGGAGGAGCTGTCCGCCAGCGAGACCCGGGGAGGGAGCAGGAGAACCAAGGTGGGGTGGGGGAGGATGGGAGGGTAGAATGTCTAACAGGCTGTTTACAATTAGCAGTAGCATTTAGCAACTGTGAAAGAAAGCCTCACTAAAGTTGTTGAGTGTACTTTACAGTCTGTACTTCCTATCTTAGGGTAAAGGGCGTAGTTTACAGTTTGTACTTCCTATCCTAGAGTAAAGGGCGCAGTTTGCAGTCTGTACTTCCTGTCTTACAGATGTACTGTATAAACAGGGCAAAAAATAGGGCAAAGGGTGTAGTTTACACTCTGTCCTTCATGTTTTAGGGTAAATGGTGGAGTTTACAGTGTGTATTTCCTGTCTTAGGGCAAAGGGTGTAGTTTACAGTCTGTACTTCCTGTTTTAGGGTAAAGAGTGTAGTTTACAGTCTGTACTTCCTGTCTCAACGTAAAGGGTGTAGTTTAAACCCTATACATCCTGTCTTAGGGTACAGGGTGTAGTTTACAGTCTGTACTTGCTGTCGTAGGCCAAAGGGTGTAGTTTACACTCTTTACTTCCTGTCTTAGGGTAAAGGGTGTAGTTTACTGTCTCTACCGTGTGTCTCAGCAGGGTAAAGGGGACTCTCCTTCTCAGAAGGGTCAAACCCAGAGTGTGTTTGATGAAGACCTGCAGAAGAAGATCGAGGAGAACGAGAGACTGCACATTCAGGTGAGGGGGACAGGAAGGAGAAGAGAGAGGGACAGGGGGATGGTGGGGGGATGAGGGGGGACAGGGAGGAGAAAAGGAGGGGATCGGAGGCCATAAACAGTGTGCCGTGGTTCCGGTCTCTGGTCCCTGGGTCTCTGGTCCCTGGGTCTCTGGTCTCTGGTCCCTGGGTCCTGGTCCCTGGGTCCTGGTCCCTGGGTCCTGGTCCCTGGGTCCTGGTCCCTGGGTCCTGATCCTGGTCCTCTCCCAGTTCTATGAGGCAGGGGAGCAGCATCAACGTCAGCTGGCCCATCTGGAGGCGCTTGTGGAAGAGTTGCAGCAGGAGCGTGAACATGTGGAGGCTCAGCTGGAAGGGCTCAGGGCCAGGTGTGCCCTTGGGGAGGACCGGCTGGCCCAGGAGACGGCACGCTTGGAGCTCAGGGCTCACACCCTGGAGAGAGAGGCCCGGGAATGCAGGGCCCGGGCGGAGGAGTGGTGAGCACGCTCCTAGACAAACATGCATCTGAACACACACACACACATCTGAACACACACACATGCACAAATGCACTTGGACAGATTCACCCGTACTCACTTACACCTGGACAAATGCACCTGGACAGACACACTTGTACAGACAAACGTGTACAGATGCAAGTGTACTGTGCCCCTGCAGCCAGCAGCAGCTGAGCGGGTGCCAGGTGGAGCTGAGCAGACAGGTACAGGAGAACACCAGTGTGATCCAGGAGAAGGTGCCTTTCAACGACACCCGTAAGCTTGGAACATTCTTCTGTTGTGTGTATTTGTTATACTGTGTATTTGTATTGTGGTTATGATACCCTGTAGTTTATACAATACACATGTAAAGCCTGTAGTTTATACAGTACATCTGTAGGGCTTGTAGTTTATACAGTACATATGTAAGGCCTGTAGTTTATATAGTACATCTGTAGGGCCTTTAGTTTACACAGTACACATGTAGGGCCTGTAGTTTATACAGTACACATGTAGGACCTGTAGTTTACACAGTACACATGTAGGGCCTGTAGTTTATACAGTACATCTGTAGGGCCTGAAGTTTATACAGCACACATGTAGGGCCTGTAGTTGATACAGTACACATGTAGGGCTTGTAGTTTATACAGTACACATGTAGAGTCTGTAGTTTATACAGTACATCTGTAGGGCTTGTAGTTTATACAGTACATATGTAGGGCCTGTAGTTTATACAGTACATCTGTAGGGCCTGTAGTTTATACAGTACACATGTAGGACCTGTAGTTTATACAGTACACATGTAGAGTCTGTAGTTTATACAGTATATCTGTAGGGCTCTTCTATTCCTCACATCCAGCTGAAGAAACATATCGTGTTCTTCTCCCTCTCCAGATTATCATCACTACAACAGCTTAAATGTTCCTCCGCACAACCGACGACACCAGGTGAGACCAGCACTACTTACCCAACACTACTAGACCAGCACCACGTACCCAACACTACTAGACCAGCACCACGTACCCAACACTACTAGACCATCACCGCTTACCAAACACTACTATACCATCACCACTTACCCAGCACTACTTACCCAACACTACTAGACCATCACTACTTACACAACACTACTAGACCAGCACCCTGGACCCAACACTACTAGACCAGCACCCTGTACCCAACACTACTAGACCATCACTACTTACCCAACACTACTAGACCATCACTGCATACCCAACACTACTAGACCAGCACTACTTACCCAACACTACTAGACCATCACCACTTACCCAACACTACTAGACCAGCACTGCTTACCCAACACTACTAGACCAGCACTACTTACTCAGCACTACTTACCCAACACTACTTACCCAACACTACTAGACCATCACCGCTTACCCAACACTACTAGACCATCACTACTTACCCAACACTACTAGACCATCACCGCTTACCCAACACTACTAGACCATCACTGCATACCCAACACTACTAGACCAGCACTACTTACCCAACACTACTAGATCATCACCACTTACCCAACACTACCAGACCAGCACTACTTACCCAACACTACTAGACCAGCACTACTTAATCAGCACTACTTACCCAACACTACTTACCCAACACTACTAGACCAGCACTACTTACTCAGCACTACCAGACCAACACTACTTACCCAACACTACTAGACCAGCACTACTTACCTATCACTACTAGACCAGCGCTACTTACCCAACACTACTTACTCAACACTACTAGACCAGCACTACTTACCCAACACTACTAGACCAGCACTAGTGTCCTAACACTGATACAGTTTCTTACTTATTGTATCTTTTCACTTCAACTCTTCCCCTTCTCAATTTGTCCACTTCTCGCCTCCCCTCCTCTCCTCCACTGCCTCTCTCCTCCTTCTCCTGCTGCTCCTCTTCCTGCTGCTCCTCCTCCAGTTAAAGGCGAGGGATGTGGCTGGTCAGGCTGTGTCCCTGGTCCAGGACCTGGTAGCTGCTCTGCTGAACTTCCACTCCTACACTGAGCAGAGACTGCACATCTACCCCCTAGACTCCTCCATCCAGCCCATCTCCCCACTCAACCAGAGGGTTAGCACACTCCGAACCCCAGACCCCAGATCCACAGACTCACTGTGATTTAACATGTAGCCTTCCCCCTGCAGTTTTCACAGTACCTCCATGAGAACGCAGCCTATGTGCGCCCCCTAGAGGATGGACTACTACAACTGCACCACAGCATCACAGAGGACACTGTTACTGTACTGGTGAGGAGGGGGGAAGAGGAGGAGGAGAGTGAAGGAGTAGACATGGGGAGTGGTGTGTAGGATTAGGAGGAAGAGGGGGGAGAGTAGGAGGGGGGAGGTAGTAGAAGAGGAAGGAGGTAGAAGAAGAGGGAGGGTTAAGGAGGAAAAGGAGGAGTGAGGTCATGGAGTATACCGCTGAATGTACTGTTCCAGGTTCTATGTACCTGACTGTCTCATACTGTGTTTGATTGACAGGCTAAACTGTGCTGTGTTTGATTGACAGGAAACTGTGGGGAAGCTGAAGGAATTTGCAGATCACTTCTCTTCATACACACGTTTCCTACAGAAGATTCTACCCTACCAGCTGAAGAGGTCAGGAGTGAGTCTGTGTGTGTGTGCGTACATGTGCATGTCTGACATTGCTGTGTGTGTGTGTAACCCTGCGTCCTGTGTGCAGCCTCCAGGAGGAGTGTGTGGCGTCTCTGTGTACTCCAGCTCTCTCCTCTAAGAACCAGGATCTTCAGAGCGACCTGACCAGGGTCACGGCCATCTTCCTGAAGCTGCAGAGCTACATCACCCTGCTGGCACTGCCCTGTAAGTCTGTCTGATCTACACCTATATCTCCATGCCCTGTAAGTCTGTCTGCTCTACACCTATATCACCCTGCCCTGTAAGTCTGTCTGCTCTACACCTATATCACCCTGTAAATCATTCTCCTCTATTTCAGTTCAGTTAGTCTATATCATCATCAGTCTGTCTGCATCAGTCTAGTAGAATTTCATGAGATCTGAGTGTGTGTCTCTGTTTATACATGTCTGTGGGATTGTCTCTGTCTCTCTCTCTTTTTGTCTGTGTGTTTGTGTGTGCACGTCTGTCTGTGTGCGTGTGTGTGTGTCTCTTTGCAGCTCAGAGGGAACAGCCTCTGCCTCAGAGCAGCTGTTCTGCAGCGTTCACTCAACTGGCTGCTGCTCTGCACAGTCTCCATGACGCCCTCCAAGGTGAGCCAGTCAATTAAACCATCCATTCCCTGAAGGAGAGAAAATTAGAAGAGGACAGGTGTTGGGGCAGCCGGCGTATATATGTCCAATGCTGCCAAATAAGCAGCTTTGTCACTGAGTTCAGTGACGTTTGGCATTCCCCAGTGTCCACTAAATCAAATCTAACTATTAGCGACAAATCTAGCGACTTTTCAGAGAGCCACTTGCGTCTTCTAGTGACATTATTTTTGGCGACACTGAGCTTGTTAGCAACTGAAATTTCCTAACTGCATGGATACTGGGTAGACCTGGTACGCCCCTAACTTCAGAAATTTGTACAGCTTTTTGGTTTTTGAGTACCAACTTGGTATCGGAGTACCGGTTTTGGGACAACGCAATCGTAACGGAACATTTTATACAACACAGTACTTTACACAGCACTATACAAACACTTTAGGGAAAGATATCATTACATGTGTCGGTTAAGATCAGTTGGATCCATTTAACAGTGAAGCTGGTTACAATCAAAATAAAATTAATCCTGTACATTTACACGACAAGGACTTCACTGTGGCAGGCTGATAGAAACTAAGAATCTCAAATATAACATTTTAAGGGTTTAAAATCATTCTAAATAGTACTATGCAATGTCAAAAGGGAAACAAGAATATAAGTAAGGTAGTGCTGGTCCAACTTTGTTAACCTAAAGTGTGCGCGTGTGCGTGCGCGTGTGCGTCAGAACTGACTCAGCACTATAGTCAGAAGGCCAATCTGGAGGAGGCTCTTCCCAACGTCTCCCAGAAGATGCGAACCACATCGGAGTGTCTACTCTCCTCCCTCTCCTCCCTCACCATCACCTCCTCCAAGGTACACACTCCCATCCCTCACTCACCATCACCTCCTCCGAGGTACACACACACACACACACACACACACACACAGTACAGACCAAAAGTTCGGACACACCTTCTCATTCAAAGAGTTTTCTTTATTTTCATGACTATGAAAATTGTAGATTCACACTGAAGGCATCAAAACTATGAATTAACACGTGGAATTATATACATAACTAAAAAGTGTGAAACAACTGAAAATATGTCATATTCTAGGTTCTTCAAAGTAGCCACCTTTTGCGTTGATTACTGCTTTTTATATGTATGTGTCTGTGTGTCTGTGTGTATATGTATGTGTGTGTGTGTGTATATATATATATATATATATATATATATATATATATACACACACACACACACACACACACACACACACACCCACAGACACACAAACGCACAGACACACAGACACACAGACACACACACACACACACATATATATATATATATATATATATATATATAAGGAAACACAGTTCTGTTATGTTGACCAGAGCCATGTTATTGTCCAGATCACACTGTTACGGTGATAAAGCGTGTGTATATCCTTGGCTTCCTCCAGGTGGCAACTTTCTTCAGTAACAACCTGGACTTCTTCACGGCGTCTCCAGGATATAGGCCGAGGGGTGGTGCCTTCACCCTCAGCCCCCTGCAGGCAGAGAGCATGCTGGGAAACAAGAGGAGGGCAGTGGCTTACATGCTGACCATCAGGAAGGTCAGAACCATTTACTGTGTGCAGCAGAACCAATTAGACTGTGTAGCAGCAGTCTCACAGGAAGATCAGTATATATAACCTGTAGTGTGTGTGTCTCCAGCCCAGGCCAGAGTCTGTGCCCTACAGGGAGGCCCTGTCTAACCGCCACATCCTGACCTCCTCCACAGAGAGTAGGGAGGGTCTCACACAGCAGGTATACACAAACACACACTCACACACATACTATCACTCATTTTCTCCTCTCACCCTACTCCTCTCTTCAGTCTCGTCTCTCCTTCTCCTCTTGGGCCCCAGGTTCATCAAGGCCAGGAGAAGATAGCTCGTCTGGAGCAGGAGAAGGAGCACTGGCTGCTGGAGGCCCAACTGGGCCGGGTGAGGCTGGAGAAGGAGAGCCAGCGCATCTCAGAGCTGCAGGCACAGCTGTCCTCTGCCCTTGGGGGCCCTGCCCCTGGACCTCAAGGGCCCCCCGGCCTGGAGGAGGAGGAGCAGGAGGAGAAAGGAGCACGGAGGGAGGCCACACTCTCCACCAGTCTGGTACAACCTCCCCTCTCTCTGTCTTCCTACCTGTTTGTCCAATTATCTAGCCAATCACAGTAGTGCATGTTTTACTGTGTTCTGTCAGCAGGTTGGCATGCTGACTACTTCGCCCATAAATGATGAGGTACCACACACACACACACCTCCCACACACACACACTCCTCACAGACTTCTCTCACACACACACACTTCAGTCATACAAGCCCTCTTTCTCATATACTGTGTGTGTGCAGGTTGGGGATGAGGCCTGCAGAGAGCATCTTATTAAGAGCCACTACATGGTGAGGGTGTCAGAGCTGACCTCACAGCTGCAGCTGTCGGACAGCAAGGCTGTCCACCTCCACGCTGAGGTAAGACACACACACACGTTAGTTTACCATACATGTGAGGACATCTGGTCCCTACAAGAACAATTAAACAAGAGCACATAAACACACACTCTGCTATGAATACACCTCAGTACATGGGTCAGATGTAGCTCCATCTATCATTGTGGTTTAACAACTACTTTTTTACTTTTCACTGTACAGACATGCATGATATACACACACAGACATGATACACCCACATACAGTCATGACATAAACACACTCACGCAGTGTGTTGGGACATCCTAGGAAGAAAGTTTGACAAACTAACCAGCTGAAATCTGAATTCTGAGTTGATTTACCCTAAAATGAGAAACTCTTGACTTTTCGGTTCCAGAACAGCGTGTGTGCATGTGTGCGTGACTTTTCGGTTCCAGAACAGCGTGTGTGCATGTGTGCGTGTGACTTTTCGGTTCCAGAACAGCGTGTGTGTGTGTGTGTGAGAGAGACGTGTGGTGTATTAGATGTGTGGTGTATAATGTGTGTGCTGTGTAACGTGTGTGTGCTTTGTATATCGTGTGCGGTGTGTAACGTGTGCGGTGTGTAACATGGCTGTGTTGTGTAACGTGCGTGTGTGGTGTGTAACGTGCGTGTGTGGTGTGTAACGTGCGTGTGTGGTGTGTAACGTGCGTGTGTGGTGTGTAACGTGTGTGTGTGTGCGTGTGTAACGTGCGTGTGTGGTGTGTAACGTGTGCGTGTGGTGTGTAACGTGCGCGTGCGGGGTGTGTAACGTGTGGTGTGTAACGTGTGTGTGTGTGGTGTGTAACGTGTGCGGTGTGTAACGTGTGCGATGTGTAACGTGTGTGTTCTCTCCAGTGTCGGGCCATGGCCAAACGTCTAGCCATCGCTGAGAAGACCCGGGAGGCTCTGGTGGAGGAAGTCCGACTGGCCAATCAGAACATCACACAACTGCAGGTAAACACCGTTGACCCCACTGTTCTATCTAGTACCTGACCCCCCCCTTGCTGTTCCATCTACTACCTTTCCCCCTCTGCTGTTTCAAATAGTACTTGACCCGTCCTGCTGTTCCATCCAGTATCTGCCCCCCTGCTGTTCCATCTAGTACCTGTTCCCACTAGTACCTGCCCCCCTTGCTGTTCCATCTATTACCTATTTCCCAGCTGTTCCATCTATTACCTGCCCCCTGCTGTTCCATCTGGTACCTGCCACCCCTGCTGTTCCACGTAGAACCTGTCCCACTGCTGTTCTATGTAGAACCTGTCCCCACCTGCTGTTGTTCCATGTAGTTTTTCACCCCCCCCCCCCCCGTTCCTGCAGGATGAGTTGTCCACCACCAAACGCAGCTATGAGGAGCAGCTGAGCATGATGAGCGACCACCTGTGCAGCATGAACGAGACTCTGAGCAAGCAGAGGGAGGAGATTGACACACTCAAACTGGGGAATAAGGTACTAGCCTAGTCCTGCCCATCTGCCCCAGACTCCTCCCCCTGGGAGGCTGGTGATGTCAAACTACTTAAACTATCTGAGTATCTGACTTTACCTAGAAAACACGCTTTCTGTGTGCCGTCTGACTTCTGTCCCTGACCCATCTGCATCCTGCAGGGAAGCGCTAAGAAGAACAAGGGCCGCTAGGACCAGACTCCTCCTTCGGCTCCTCCGGCTTCAGACCTGCAACTCCTCAGGCTGAACTATGGAGACTCTTCCTCCTCCTTTTTCTCCCCTTCACCGGAGGAGTTCCAGAGACCCTGCAAACTGCTCCTCTCTCTGCTAGACCGGGACTATTGAGGACACAGGAGCAGCTTGTCATCCATGTTTCTGAAATCTAGTCGGGGTGGAGGGTAGAGGATGGAGGAGAGATAGGGAAGAGAAAATGAAGTGAGGGAGAAATTGAGAAGGGACAAGTGAGGATGGAAGACCAGGACCAGAAAAACTCACAAGTTAAGGCTGTAAAGATCACATTCTTAGAGTTACTGAGGGTTTATGCAAATTTGTGTGTGTAGGAAGGACTGAGGCATCGATGGAAACAGTGATTTCACTTGTTTCTGGGTGGGAGGGGGAGGAGAATGTATGTAGACCTGAATGAGTGGGTGATCACTGCTAAGGAATGTGTTGGTTGGTCCAGTGTGACTGGGGGGGGGCAGAACCAGACTGTGATAATAGCGTTTCTGTTTTACACCCTGACTGTTTTATACCGATGGAATGGGAGGCTGTTTGGGCTTGAAACCTGGCCTAACAGTGTGTGTGTGAATCAACGTATATATCTGAAACTGAGCATAGAGCTATGAGACAGGTTAGCTAACAGAGAGACGGACATTTTAGCTAAGAGATAGGACAGGTTAGCTAACAAACAGGCGGACAGGTGAGCTAACAGCAGGTGGTGTTTACCTGCAGCAGCACTCCCCTCCACAAGGTGGCAGATGCGGCCTGTGTATGTGATTCAAAGTATGTGTGAGAACGCTAACAACAATGCCATGAGTACAGCACAACAATCTCCAAACTTGTACTTTATCATGAATGGATTTAAAATGTGTCCATATGAATATACATGAAATCATGTTATATCTGTTAGTTCTTATCAGAATAATGCAACCTAAGACATGTACTGTTGTAAGGACTTAAAACGTTGCTCTAACTAAGTACGACATATCTGGTATTATGTAGTGAAGACACCTAATTGTGGGATCACAAGTTTTATAACTCCACTAGGTCTCCATGGGAATGGTATTATGTGTGTGGTGGTCTTGTCATGGCAGAGCTGTTTTAATTTACTGTTTTAATTTTACACTGAAATTTAGTCTTACAGCAGGATAACCCTGACTGAGACTCACATCAGGATAATCCTGACCTGCTCACAGCAGGATAACCCTGACTCAGACTCACAGCAGGATAACCCTGACTCAGACTCACAGCAGGATAACCCTGACCCACTCACAGCAGGATAACCCTGACCCAGTGTCACAGCAGGATATCCCTTTTTATGTATGAAAAAGCAGACCAATGAAGGTTATAATCATTTGCATGAATGTAACCTACCACAGCATTGGCAATTTGACTAAAGATGTGGAGGTTTAACTGAGACATGATTTAAGTTGTGATCTGATAGAGGTGCCAGACCACTGAGATGAACTGCCATCACCAGCTACATCACAGGCACTGCATCTATAATTCCATACACCTGTGTGTGTTGCCGACATCATCGTAGGCACAGTGCCCTGTCCATAATTCGAGGAATCTGCGCGCGCCACCAATTTTATCACGGGCACTATACACTATATTGAGCAAAGCTGTTAAACCTGTGGTGATGAACATGACGACACTGATTTAATATTGATTTTCCATCTCACCCGTTAGAATGATTGAGAATGAAATATCAATGATAAATAAAAGTTGAATCACTATCGCAAAACTTAGGATACATTCGAAAAGCATTGATTTATTTATTGGTTTGGATTATAATTGATTAAGCACCGATTTGTAGTTGATCTGGTAATAACAGCGAAAAATGAAAAGGGTTTGAATTACAGTTGATCTTGATCAATGATTTAAAAGTCATTGATTTGAGTTAGAGTTGACCTTGATTCCATCGTTTGTTAAATCAAGCCTTACCTGTCCGTCCTTATTTGTGAATCCATATCAGGTAAGCAGTGTATTGATCTGATGTTAAATTGAACCAAATGTAATATTCGTAGAAGTATATTCACTAATAACATTGTCCACATTAAATCCAGTCATTCAGCCAGCGACATTTCTCTCTGCGTGTACCGAATTACCCAATGCCGTTTCGAAATTAACGCCGTTGTCAGCTAACGCATAGCTAGGCCTGCTGTAAATTACTGACGGCTAGCTCTAGTCACTCGTCACGAATTTAACAAAAATGTTTAATGCGAGTAAAAACCGTTATTGCAAAATATTGTACATTAACAGGTGGACATACACCAAGGTCAAAACATTCCGTCTTAAAATCCAGAGGTTATAAGTCAGAATTCGTTATTTTCTCCGTTTGGTAGAGCTAGCTTAGTGCTAGTACAATAGTCTAAAGCCGGCGTTAACGACAGCCAAACCACTTTCATGAGATAAATGTCAAGTTTGACGCTGCACATACAGTTATGATAAACTAGGCCTGCATGCAGTTACACTTTGAGATCGTGTTTAGATATATCACTTTCCTTCGTTGCTGTGGTAATCTTAAACGAATTGAACTGAAGAAACTGTCGTGACTGCTACTACTGTAAGGGGTAGAACGATGGAAAGTTTGAATGCCTGATAATGCCGAGTACAACTTCCAACAGATTGAATACACGGCATGTTTAAGAGTACAGACATATCTAAATGTAAAGCAAACAATGAAATAATAAAAAAGTTTGTATGTTTTCAGTTTAAGATGCTCAGACTCAGCAAAAGAGTGCAGGAATGTCTGAGTTCGGATTTGCCTAGGCCGCACAAAAATGGCTTCGCAATGCTGACCGCATGGGTATGGTTCGACGTCAAACAGAGCAGGAGCGAATTATACTTGATTGAAAAAACAAATTAACTTTTTTTTTGCATATACAAATTGTCCCTTTTTCAATTACATATTAGGTAAACCTAAGGTGTAGGATCATACCATTTTTCCTGGCTGTAAATAAAGCAGGACATTTTCAACTATTAATAAGTAGCCTAATGTCAGTCTATTTTATGTGGTTTGGTATCGATTGAGATACCATTGAAGACATGTTAATATTTAAAATGTTATGACGTTACATATCAACGTTGTTTCAAAAGTAATATTTCTGGAAATGCAATTTAAATTGCGTTGATTCTGGGTTGAAATGTCGACATTGTTTCACTATTAAATAAGTTACAAAATGATGAGTCAAAATCAGAGTCTTGATTAAAAGAAATTAGTATCGACAGCTGAATGTTGTTTCAACGTAGTTTCAATGAAGTTTGCTACATCTCTACAGTATACTCTGTGTTCTTTTACACTCATATCTAAAGCAGCATGCAGGGTGTTTTTAAAACCTGCGGCCACTGAGTTAAACCTGCTTCGTGCTTAGTCATCATCTGGCGTCTCCCCATGGTATGTTTTTATAAGCAGCTGATGTGACGAGGTTTACACCCACACTATCCAGGAGTCTGCCCTCGGAAACTGAAACCCGTTTGGTTTCAGTGGTGTTCCATACAATGACACAACTGGGCACTTCTAATTCTTGATTTCTATATGCGCCATGTCCCCAACTGGAGACACGTAGCCATCATAGGCTACTGCCAATAGCCACCCAGTCTACAAGCCCCATAGCCCAACCATGGTCAGACATCTTCTTCTGTAGCCTATTGGAAAGAAAATATACTAGTTTCCAGTAAGACAGACTTAAGGCAATGACAACAGTGTTGATATGATAATCGTGTCACAGCTACAAAACAGAAACAAACTTTGTAACGTACCTTCTGGATTTGTTCACTTCACCTCCTTGGGGATTCTTTGTTGCAAGCACGAACTCCCTCCGCCGGCTGCTCTGTCATGCGCTGAGAGAAGGGAGGGGATCGTGTGGATCCTCTGTACACTGCATGTCGCACCGCTAGCCATCCCGTTAGTACATCGAGAAGGCGGACTAACGCTGAAGCTTTCACGCTCTGCCATTTTGAGTGAAACCGCTCGACTTGAAAGAAGGGATTTAAACTTCAACTAAAGGAACTCACAATGACCTGACTTGTGAATGTAAGTAGGCTACTGTTGTTTTTGTGTGTGCTTTGTGTGCCAACGAAACGTAAACTTTAACGGCGGCGTTCCGTCTGTCCCACACAAAGCAAGTTGTAGCCTAGGCTATTAGTTAGCAAATACATTATAGTTCTCATAGGCTGGTCCTGGACATGGCATTAGACAATTCCACGTCATGTTTCATGGCCGTTTTTATTTTTAATATATAACTTAGCGTTTGAAGTTGATTATTCTTATAGCTATTTCACATTAATGAACATTGGAAAAGTCGAGATGAAGAATTAATACAGTGTGCTGCACTGTTCTAGTTAATTCTGCCATTTGTGCACAACGACAGCAGCAAATGACCATCTTTAGTGGAGTGACTTAATGATTTAGTTTTTCCTCTGGAATTGTCAGCGGTCACGGTTGAATAGTTTGAGAGCTGACTGAAGACAGCGCATCTAAACAATTACTTTATTTGTTGCTGTGTGTGACTCGAGTAGTGACCTCCTTAACCCAAAAAGGCCCACATTCAAATTCGTGGCATTTATTGGTCATTTTATCCGCTCTCATTCTCGAACATGATGGCCTGGAACTCAACTGACAAACAAAGTAAACTGCCGCTGTGGATACAACAAAAGGCAGTTTCAAAGTAAAAGTTTACATTCAGTGTAAATTAAGATAAATGATTTGACAAATTGTGTCAACTTTGTTTTTTATTTCACAGTTATTCATCTGGAGGTCTAGTCATATTGTGTGTATATTTGTATAATGTTTCGTATTACTCAGAGATGATCTCTAGTCTCCGAATCACTTCTCCGTTTAAACTAAACTAAGTGCAGTCGGTGATGAAGAGGTCTATGAAACACAAATACAGATTACTTGAACTGTACATTTACAGCTCTGGAAAAATAGACCAGTGAACCGTTTTCTTTCATTAAAAACGTTGAGAACAATTGAGATCAACGATCGTTTTGAGAGAGGGACAGAAGAGTGAAATGTAAGAAGCCACTCAAATCCCCTCTTCATTCCCCACACAAAAAGGGTAAGTCGTGGCCTGATGGTTAGGGAGTCAGGCTTGGAGGTTGCTGGTTCCATTCTCGCACCGGCAGGAATTGAAGGTGGGGATTGTGAAAAAACAGCACCCCCTCTGCCTTCGATACCATGACTGAGGTGCCCTTGAGCAAGACACCGAACCCCTAATTGCTTCTCGGGCGCTGGAGCAATAGCTGCCCACTGCTCCGGGTGTATGTTTACTGTGTGTGCGTGCAGTTGCCCACCACTCACTGCTGTGTGTGCACTTGGATGGGTTAAATGCAGAACACAAATTTTGAGTATCGAGTATACTTGACAATACGTCACTTCACTTCAAACGTAAATAACCTTTTGTTCCTCACTCAAAATCACCTAGCAAATTTGATTAAAATGCAAAGAAAAAAGTGCAGTGGTCTAATTTTCCTTCAGAGCTGTAGATATAGCACAGTGATGTCGGTAACACAGTGTTTTCGGTACCTATATTCCCCAGATCGCTATTTTAATTCTCTTGAGGTACCTAACCTGTAGTGTTGTGTAGTGTTGATCAAAATGTACTATACTGGTTCTCTGATCGATTGTCTTACCACCACAAACTTCTAAACATTTAGTTAATAATAACAAAAGTCATTACATACACAATAGTTGAGCCAGTTGTCACAATGGTAGGCTTGATTCACCCTTCAGAGATTGCATGTATATTTTAATATGCAGGCAGTTTTTACATCGGAAACGATATTGAAATTCAAAATGCTCTGGTCTGTTCTTAAAGTGTATCCACTTTACATCGTTGTTCTGTTCACAAGCCAGACTCTTTTAGAATGATTCCTTTAGTATCACGCTGAGGTGTTCACAGGAACAGTGTGTTTACATGTGAGTAGCAAGTCTGGACCCTTCCCAGCATGCACTGCTCTGCCCCCACATCCAGGGTCACATATCAGCCCTGATCCACGGTGGTGTTGCTATGCTAGTGTTGATCAAATTGTACAATACTGGTTCTCTGATAGATTGTCTTACCACGACAAACTTCTAAACATTTAGTTAATGGTTTGCTGACTGACTGGTTGGTTGGCTGGGTGACTGGCTGACTGACTAACTGGCTGGCTGACTGGTTGGTTGGTTGGCTGGCTGACTGACTAACCAGCTGGCTGACTGGTTGGTTGGCTGGATGACTGACTAACTAGCTGGTTGGCTGCCTGTCTGTCAGCAGCTGTGCCTGTGTAGGGTGTTAAGAACTGAATATTGTGTGCTTCCAAGTTTCAATTGGATTGGACTCTTAGTCTGTCTTGTTGTATTATTGGTCAGTTATGGATCCTCTCCCATCCCATTGGTCAGTTATATATCCTCTCCCATCCCATTGGTCAGTTATGGATCCTCTCCCATCCCATTGGTAAGCTGTGGTAACCTTCCGTCTGTTTTAGAAGATTATCATGTGAGTATCATTTGGATCATGGGAGTTGGAAAACAAAAATATATTTTCCAAACATGTGAGGGTGATTAATTCTGTCCACTTCTGTCTTTGTTGTCTTCTAAATATGTCTGCCTGTTCCATCATGAATAACATGACATGTTGACATTTGTTTAAGGTTGTTATATTTGGTTCATTTAGCATAGTATTTGTTCTAATGGAATAGTGCCATTTTTTTTAAATGTGTGTGAGCAATGGAAACTCCATATGGGTTGTGTGTGTGTGTGTGTGTGCGAGAGAGAGAGAGCAATAAAGACTCCCTGTTCCCAGTTTGTTGTGTGTGTGTGCGAGAGAGAGCAATGAAGACTCCTTGTTTGTTGTGTGTGTGTGTGAGAGAGAGAGCCACGAAGACTCCCTGTTTGTTGTGAGTGTGTGCGAGAGAGAGCAATGAAGACTCCTTGTTTGTTGTGTGTGTGTGTGCGAGAGAGAAAGCCACGAAGACTTCCTGTTTGTTGTGAGAGTGTGTGTGTGAGCGAGAGAAAGCAATGAAGACACCCTGTTTGTTGTGAGTGTGTGAGCAGCCTGGTATTTCCTGAGTGAATGCTGCAGTCTCAAAGGACAGTATGGAATGTCTGCTCCGGTCTTGGTGGAAGCAACCTATCACTCTCTGCCTTATGATTGTCCTGATGACACTGCCACTGTATACTGAGCAAGCCAGACAGCTCAGGTATGATGGTGGGAGGCAGTCACCCTAACCAGCCAGTCACCCTAACCAGCTACTCATCCTAACCAGCTACTCACCCTAATCAGCCAGTCACCCTAACCAGCCAGTCACCCTAACCAGCTACTCACCCTAACCAGCTACTCACCCTAACCAGCTACTCACCCTAACAAGCTACTCACCCTAACCAGCTACTCATCCTAACCAGCCGTTCACCCTAACCAGCTACTCAGCCTAACCAGCTACTCAGCCTAACCAGCTACTCACCCTAACCAGCTACTCATCCTAACCAGCCAGTCATCCTAACCAGCCAGTCACCCTAACCAGCTATTCACCCTAATGAGCTACTCACCCTAACGAGCTACTCATCCTAACCAGCCAGTCACCCTAACCAGCCAGTCACCCTAACCAGCCAGTCACCCTAACAATCATCTCACCCTAACCAGCTCCTCACCTTAACCAACTAGTCGCCCTAACCAGCCAGTCACCCTAACCAGCTACTCACCCTTACCAGCTAGTCACCCTAACTGGCTAGTCAAATAATGTTGGGGAGCAATGGTTCTTTCTCTGGAGCTGCAAGTGAGGAACCTGCGTTTGCAGGAGGCAGCAGGGCAGCAGAGTGTAGCTAGCGTTTCAGTGTAGCTAGCGTTTCAGTGTAGCTGGCGTTTTAGTGGAAGGATATTATATAGAGGCGGATGGGAGGTTGAAGCTCGGGCTGGGACTAGGGTTGAGGCGGAGACTAGAATTTAGGCTGATACGAGGTTTGAGGCTGAGACAAGGTTTGATGCTGGGACTAGGGTAGAGGCTGAGATGAGGTTTGAGGCTGAGACTAGGGTAGAGGTTGAGGTGAGGGTTGAGGCTAATACGAGGTTTGAGGCTGAGATGAGGATTGAGGCTGAGATGAGGATTGAGGCTGGGATGAGGATTGAGGCGGAGACTAGAATTAAGGCAGAGATGAGGCTTGAGGCTGATACGAGGTTTGAGGCGGAGACAAGATTTGAGGCTGGGACAAGGGTAGAGGGTGAGATGAGCGAGGGGGCTGATACGAGGTTTGAGGCTGATAGGAGGTTTGAGGCTGAGACGAGAGTTGAGGCTGAGATGAGACTTGAGGCTGAGACGAGAATTGAGGCTGGGATGAGGCTTGAGGCTGAGATGAGTGTTGAGGCTGGGGCTGTGGCTTAGGGGGATAAGGAGCAGAGTTAGCATTACCTCACTGACTTGCAGAGGAATCTGTGACTAGTTGGTCAGTCAGATGAACACAGGATGGCAGCTAATCATCAGGTGGGTGTAGTGCTGGATTACATCACAGCCAAGGGCTGCGTTTTCCACAGTTTAGTAACAAGCATCCCATAATACAGTCTGCAATTATTAACTGTTCCCTGATGTCTTCTCTCTCAGCCACAATTTAGCGTAATATTTAGCCAAATATTTAACCGTGGGAAACAGTATAGAAATGAGGTTTCCAAAAACGTTGCACTTTTGCACATTTATATTTCACGGATGACTGCACCCATTAATATAGAATTACGTGCTAGAATCCTCTTCCTTTTGCACACAACTGTAATGTAAAAGTGTTCCACATTACACCAGCTGTCCGGAATATTCCAGAGCTTCCTGCAGAAGCAGCTGTTCTTAGCTTGCTTGGTTCACATGGACGTCTGCAGGAAAGAGCTGGTTATCTGCTGTTGTGACTTATTCCTAGTAGAAGAGGATTCCCTGTAACATCTGGGTACACAAACAATAATCCTCCAATCTCTCATTTCACCTACTGGAATACTGAAGTTCTTCAGAATGCCCTAAGGCCAGTTATGATTGGCGAAACACCTTTTTAAAAAGGACATTCAAACCCTTAACCCTATTTGAAACACTTTGTTTGGGAATGGGTAGAATACTGTACACCTTCCAAAACAGGGTGTTGCAAATAACCCATCATGTTTGGGAACATGGCTTGGCATACCTTATAACGAGATGTCAGCAGTCCCTCTTGCTCTTTTCCTCCCCCAATCAGAATATCTCTATTCATCTCTACCAATCCCACACCTACAGTCCTACGAATCAGAGCAGCTGTGCTCCCCTCTACCTATCACACACACCAAGCTGGAGTCAGTACAGTCCACGGCCCTTCCTTGATATCCATCCTCACAGACTCAGAGTTTGACACGTGTTCTTGCTGAGTCTGTGAGTGCTTAAGGTTGTCCCACCGCAGCCAGAATAAGAATTCACTTTAATCGCCAAGTAGTTTACCCAACAAGGAATTTACTTTTGCTTGGCACCACTGTAGCAATATATGCCAGGAAACAACTAACAAATGAAGGCTACATTACCATACAAATACCATATAATACAATTCATATAATACTGCATGAACGTATGCTACCACACCATTGGCAATTTGACTAGAATATTTATGGAGGTTGAACAATTACTTCAGAGATGACAGACAATTCCAATTGTGATCTGAGAAATATAGATACCAAAGCTACTGAGAAGAACTGTCATCATCAGCTGCACACTATCATAAATTCCAGAAATCTGTGTCACTGACATCATCCTGGAAACACTGTCCTGTCTATATTTCCAGGAATATCTGTATGTGTGCGTGCCACCATTTTTTATCATGGGCACAATGCACTTTCCATACTTATATTTGTGTGTTTCAATGCCATCTTAATCACAGACTGCATCATGGACACTGAGCACTGGAAAGACCACAAAGAACAATAGTAAACAGATAAGCCTGGAAATAGCAGTCAACCCTGATCTAAACAAGGTTAAAAATAAGTCATGAAATGTCCGTTTAAATACAAAGCTCACAGATGGTTAATTTAGCTGGAACTGTGTGTAGTAGTAGTAGTCTTTTTATGATACATTCCAAATTGCTTTTATCAGATTTGACCCAGAAACATTACTATTTTACAGATAGTGCCGTAAAAGGCTGTCCCATTCCAATTTAGAGCATTTTAAGCCCTATTGCACTACATTACATACCATATTCCATCAAGTACGTTTGGGAGGGTTGAAGAGTTTAGGGTGGACATTGGGATTGGGCCTCAATGTATCCTCCTTTAGATGAGAGGTAAATAGGCGGTAAGGACAGGAAAGACTCCTGTCCAGAATCACTTTCCTCTCCTGCAGGATCGGGTAGGTTTTTAAATGTAATCCTTTACAGTTACTAGTTACATATCTACAATTGTAATCAGTAACGTTTGGATTACCCAGACTCAGTAATATAATCTAATTACATTACTTTTGGATTACTTTCAGAACCTAGTTTATAAACAGTTGAAGTTTGTTTACATAAACCTGGAATGAGACTAAATAAAACAAACAATTCTGTTGCACCCCAAAAACTCTTGCAGCAGCACATAAGCTACAGTCACACTCCACAATAAATAGAAAGGTCAGCCCAGTTTATGTCAGTAAGGGCATTACACTCTAGGTGGGCTGATGGGCAATGGTAGTGTTATTCGTAGTGAATAATAGTGAATAGTGAAATTTGAATCTAGAGATTGTTTTAACAGATACCAATTTGTTTCCCCACAGCCAGGAAGAAGAAAGCCTTTGAGGCAGTGAGTGATAAAGTTGTGCGAAAGGAATCGCTGACTCGTCTCTACTCACCAGACAGCCCTCAGTATGTGTTCAATGAAGAGCTCTAACTGGGTGACATTTGAGGATGAAGGGTCACCTCCATCATTCCCCCAGAAGCCCTTGCAGTCGCCAGGGTCAAGAAAGGACTCTGTTCCTCGTCCAAACGGTCTGAAGCTGGTCCTGCCACCCGTGGGAGACTCCTCCTGGAGCTACCCACCTCTGGAGTCTCCTGCTGGGTTCTGCAGCCTGGAGGGGGGTGCCTGCGTACCCTGCAACACACCGTTCAACACGCCGCTCAGCACGCCCCTCAGCATGCCGCTCGGTGGCCCTGTCTCCACCATGAGCGGGCCCTGGGAACAGAACGACTTCTTCCGTAGCTTATCCAGTTTCTCCACAGCCACCGCACCCTCTCCAGGCCCCGATGTCTCCTCCCCACCGGCCTTGCCAGAGCCCTCGGAGGGCCTCAGTCCCTTCCCGGTCTTCCAGGGTGATCCCGGACACTTCAACCCGTTCTGGGAGGGCGCAGGGACCTGCGCTGACTCTGGAAGCTCCTCATCAGACTCTGAGTCTGGCTCAAGCCTTCCGCGCTTCTTCATCAGGACCAAGGACGGCCAGGAACCCCAGAAAGACCTGCTGCAAAACTCCTACTCATACATCTGCCACAAGCTGGAGGGCCTACGAGCAGAGGAGGATCATGGAGTGGTGCGAGGAGAGGCCTGCAGGTCTCTGTGCAAAGTGGAAGAGGAGGGCGACAAGGGTCCATCTCCCTTCATCCCTAGGGGCCTGTTCCGCAGTCAAAGGCGGGATGGCTGGTCCCTAATGCTGCGGATACCAGAGAGGAAGAACCGCATGTCATCCCGACAGTGGGGCCCCATCTACCTGAGGCTGCTCCCTGGTGGCGCCCTGCAGATGTACTACGAGAAAGGCCTGGAGAAGCCTTTCAAAGAGTTCCAGCTGCTCCCCCACTGTCAGCTGTCCAGCCTGAAGCTGGAAAGTTATGGGGAGCCCCGAAAGATCCTCACAGTGAAGGTAGAGCAGGTGTCCTACACCGAGAAGAAGCGCTACCCTAAGCTGGAGCTGAGCCACGAGGCTGAGGCCGAACAACTGTTGAAGTTTGGCACCATGGACCACACTGACATGGAAGACCTCCTGGCTGCCATGGAGGAGGAGCTGCTCCGGTTGCCGCTGCTCCGGTTGCCACCGCCCCTGCAGCGACGCCACCACGAGGAGCAGGAACTTTCCCTGCACATCACTGACCACTTCTGGCTGCAGCTAGACAAAGACGGGGTGCTGGTGGACCGAGCCGCCTGCACCCAGGTCCACTGTCTGGCCTTCCTGAACGGAGCGGGTGACTGTTTCCTGGCGCTGAACGACCATGGCTTGTTGCGCTGCGACGCCAGCTACGGCCCTGAAGAGGCAGAGGATGCCTGGATGGAGATCTCTGAGTGGCACCTGCACAGGTGCGTCAGCGAGCAGGAGTTCCAGAGGACACGACTGCTGAAGTTCTGTCCTCCGGACGGATGCAGGGTAGAGCTGCTACGTTACCAGACCCTGTCCCCAGCCAGACCCGACATGCCCTTCTCCATCAAGGCGTTGGTCACTGTGCAGGGAGCTTATGTAGAGCTGCAGGCTTTCCTCAACATGGCATCCTCCTGGCCGGCTGATGGTCCTCCGCTCTGCGAGGATGTGCAGGTGCGCGTGCCAGTGCCACCAGAGTGGGTCAAGGTGTCGCGAACGGTGTCGCTGCTGAGACAGAAGTCCCTGAAGGCTCGGATGAACCGTAACGCCTGTCTGGGCTCAGTGAGCGCCGCAGACTCTCAGCCAGTCATTCAGGTGACGGTTGGCACAGTCAAATACGAGAACGTCTACTCGGCCATTGTTTGGAGGATCGATAGGCTGCCTGTTAAGAACATGGGTAAGACTATGGCACACTTTAACTGATGGATATTATGTCTGCATTCATTTCATTCCAGTTTAATGAATTACAAAACCAAGCTAGTCCTCTAGCACTAAGCTATATCCCTTTCTTTATGAACGTATCAGTATGTATATCGAGACAAAGGAGTTGTTGGTATGAATGCCATATTTTATTATTAAAGCATATACTTATTAATTCCATGTATAAGCATTTGTATTAAGCGTTGCACTCAGAGACAAAACAAAGACAACAGATGCCACCAAAGTCCATTTACAAAATGACAATGGAAAGTAAAGCAGAAGTGCATAGGTTGTAGTTCCCTCTAGTGGCACTATGGGCTTACTGCAGCTGCCCCCCTCAGCAGTGGAGCACCCACACTCCCTCTCCTGTCGGCTGGAGCTGGGCTCGGACCAGGACGTGCCCAAGGACTGGTACCCTTACGCCTCCATAGTGTACCAGGCGGCCGGGGCCCTGGCATCCCAGACCAGGGTGCGCTCGCTGGGCATCGAGAGTGACATCCAGCCCCTCAAACATGTGACCAGTAGGACACACTGTCACTGTCAGGTAGGAAACATTGTCAAGCTGCAATGCTCTTAGAGAAGACTATCAACATTAACAGATTGTAATGACTGATGCAGATCAAAATTACATTTAAAAATTATGTGTAATACTGTAGGCCTATATTAACAATGTATATGAACAAGCTACATATTCTAAATATGTATATGGTTTTAAATGTGTGTATGGTTCCAGGTGGAGATTGAGAAAAAGTGGATAGAGACGGAGTCTCATAAGTCATCAGGCTGCAGGACACAGTAAGGAGGGCACCGGCCTTAGAGGAAGGCGGATGTGTTCCTGGGACAAAGGCCTGCTGGAGAGCAATAACAGTTTGTAGATGTAACAGTTCGACGTGTCTCCAAGTTGACAAGACTCAGAAAAGCATCATGAATTGTGAGGATCACAGGGAAGCAGAATAATTATTCTGGGGATGCATATTCATCAACATTGTTTATTCCATGTGTATTCTACTGCTGAATGGGGGTATTTAGAATAACTTCATGTTTGTCAATCAATGTGTGGGGTAGTTGGGGGGCCTGCCTGCCTCACCCTCTCCACTTGCTACGCCAATGCTAGCATGGCGTTGAAGACTTTCATTGTGATACGGCCTAGGCCTGATATTTTATGAACTTAATCCTACCCCATACCAATGCAATGCACTTTACATTTCTGTCACGATATGATTCTTGGTAAATGACAGGACGGATTTTGACCTGCATTAGCATTAAAATGGTGTTTTTCATATTAAAACGAAACCTTCAACATTTTATATGATCCCGTACAAGCAACTGTTGAATAGCTTGATCGTGGAGGCTTGCACACGTAGCGATATTTTATGAATATATAAATAGCTTTACTAAACTGTAAATTAATTATTTTGCATTTGGGTTCCCGGGAATATTTAAGCATCAATGCATGGCTTCTTATTAAAGCTTTGTACATGTGAATATATTTTCCTTGTGCGCGTGTTTATTGAAGAGCCGTGTTTGTGACATGGCGGTAAACTCCACCCGTGATTAAGCCACCTGCTCGCTCGTGCCAGCCGGCCGCTGCTGACTCGTGAGGTTTAAGTTGAGAGGTTCACTCAACAAACTGACCTTAAAACCCGTTTGAGGTTGACTCGATCCAATGGATTATCTTCCAATAAAAACTTGAACAAATGCTGTCAAACACAAATCTGGTGGTAAGCTGTTGGTCATCGACATCTTTGTAAACGTTGTTGTCAGTTACTGTAGCTAGCAGAGTTGCCGTTGCCGATGACTTAGTTGGTCATATTTAATGATGTATATCTACCGCATCTCTTGTCAGTTAAGTGGCTGATCATATTTCATATAGTTGCTGATGTTTTAGTAAAACCTACCACATGTCATGCCAGCCTAAACTCTACCTGTCCGTCATTGACGACGTGATCGAGAGTATGCGGGATATGTTGGGAGACGAGGGGCTGGAAGACCGCGTCCTGGCCGACTTAAGACAGGTCGGTGCTAACTCTACTCTACTCTACTGAAAAGAAACAACTAAATGGGAGCATTACCGATCTTGAAGCGCTGGTTTGATCTGTCAGCTCTGGGAGTCTAAAGTCATGCAGTCCAATGCGGTGGAGGGATTTCAGGACACCGTCACCTCGTCTAACTTCCTTCTGCAGCTTCCGGCCAGCTACACCGAGGCTGCTGCAAAGCCTGCAGGTGAAGATAGACCATCATGTTGCTCCTCCATCACAGTACTGTTTCTGTTAAACCAGCACAACCTTCTGATCGTCCCCTAGCCTCCATTGTCATCCCTGCAGCTCAGAGTGTGGGGAGTTTCACTACCAAGGTGTGTACCCTCTGTGTGCGTGCGTGCATCTCTGCTCCCATCAGCTTGGGAATGGAAAGTAGTTCAAACTCTACACTGTCCAGAACAGGGGTCTCCAATCCTGGTCCAGAATGTATTCTTGTGATCTTGCTTCACTAAGTCTAAGAAACGTGATAAGTGGTTACTCCTTATTTCAACCCAGGATGTCCCAGTTGAGGGATTGAGCGTGTTCTCATAAATAGTGATGTGTTTGTTAAATATGACCAAATACAAACATGGACCACATGAAGACCAAACATACACTTTAAGCAAATACGCAGAGTTTAACAGCAAATTTAATTTAAAACAACACTGGCTGCTTCCAAAAAGGAGAAATGCAACTCTTTTGCATTTCATACCAGAAGACAAAGCATGTGCTTCATAGAAGGCTAGGGGAATAACAAAACTAATCTTCGATACCCTTTTGTTTTCCTGCAATGTGCTTTAAAAAATGTGGTCAACTTTTTAATTCAATGATTTGATCAAATGCCTTTATCGAAAGGTACGTACAGGGGATATTTGATTTTGAACATTGATCTATTGATCTGCAATGCTTTACCCCTGTGGTAGATACTTCAGTATCTTTTGTAATTAGATATTTTTTGTTTGAGTGTAAATGTTTGTGTTTTTGAGTAGAGAAATCCAGGCACCGTGGCAACCTTTTCCCTCCCGCCAGGTGTGAGCTACCCCGTCCAGATCCCTGCAGGCGTCACCCTCCAGACCGCCTCTGGTGAGGCACCCTGCAGCCCCTCACCCAGTCATGTTCAGCCACCCGCTCTGAACAAGTAAGATGTTACCCTCTTTTCCTCTGCCTGCCGTAGGTCAGCTGTACAAGGTGAACGTCCCGGTGATGGTGACCCAGGCCCCCGGGGGGCCCCCGGTCCGGCCCCCCCAGAGTGTTGTGGTGAGGAAGGAAGTGCCTCGGCCTCCCTCTCAGGCCCACCCTCCCCCTGCTGTCCATCCCTCACTGCCCTGTAGAGCTGTTTCTCGGGGGCCTGGGGCGGACCTCTGGAGGCCTGCGGGACCCAACACCAAGCCTACACACAGCCCTCTGCCCCAGGGGACCCTCTTCCAGCCGCAGGCCCCTCACCCTCCCCAGCCACAGGGCCCTCACCCTCCCCAGCCCCAGGGCCCCCACCCTCCCCAGGGCCCCCACCCTCCCCAGCCACAGGCCCCTCACCCTCCTCAGCCCCAGGTGCCTCACCCTCTCCAGGGCCCTCACCCTCCCCAGCCTCAGGCCCCTCCTCAGCCCCAGGGCCCCCACCCTCCCCATTACCTGCCCCAGGACTCCCACCCAGCCCAGGCCCCACATGATGATTCCTCATACAGCCCCTTTGATGAAGAGTTCAGCCTGGAGGGGATAGAGTTCAGCCCCCAGCCTGTAGACATGTCTATGTGCTCCTGTCTCTCTGGCCAGCTGGCTGATTACCAGGAGTTCAGCAGCATCATGGAGGAGGTAGAGCAAATGGTGAAGGAAGAGGATGGCTCTGCCACGGCAGGAGGGCTCAGTGATGTGAAGGGGTTCCCTCACCATTCTGCCAAGGTGAGAGCACCTGGACATCACCTCATTAGTCTGTCTCAACATACCATCTCAGTTCTGCAGTTCGTCCACATCTTTTTCACTCCATCTCCCTCTCTCATGCTGTCTCCCTCCCCCCTCTCGCTCCCTTTCCTGTTCTCCCCTCCCTCATACTCTAACCCCCATCTCTTTCCTACAGGTGAATGTTTTGAGAGACTACAACTACAGTGACCTGTCAGACCTGGTCCAGCTAGACGGCTCTGCAGACCTGTCAGACCTAGAGGAGGAGGTGGAGGGAGATGGGCGAGAGGAGGGGCAGGAGGGTATTGGGGTGTCACTGGAAGAAGAGGAGGAGGGTAGAGTGGTGATGGGAGAGAATGAGTACCTGGGAATAATAAATGCAGAAGCCCTGAAAGCTCTACATGAGGCAGAGGGGAGCAGTGATGATGACACCTCCCACTGCGACAGCGATGGGCTGGAACTGGAGGAGGAGGTGAGGATGGGGGAGTGGGGATGGAGGGGAGTGAGGATGGAGGGAAGAGGAGTGAGGATTATAAAACCCTGTACTCCTGCATGGTGTGTAGTTTTTAACATGCACCTGCAACATGAAATATCCATTTAAGTACCTTACGGTGAGGATTTTTTCATTATGTAGCCTATTCTTTACAAATAAAGTAGTAGTAAGGTAGTTTTAGAATAATTCAACTTTCTTTTCAGTTTTGTATCAAGATAAACATCTGACCTGAAGAACTTGTGTTTTGCCTCAACATCCAGTTTGTCCATGAAGAGCTGGAAAAGCTTTAGACCTCTTTCTCTCTGGTAACAAGAGATAAAAAGAGATGAAAGTGGTGTTTTTACAACA
>BROE01000016.1:305891-339993 GCA_036571765.1 Plecoglossus altivelis
TCAGCTATTTCAAATCTACCAGTGTTCTTCACACAGATTCACTAAAGGTACCAGAGGAGAGTAAATCCAGTAGTAAGTAATGGGACTGCCGATCTACCACATGCTAATAACCCAAGGCCGTTAGCTCAACCGCTGATAACACCACTTAACAGTATTGGAGACTGTGGCACGGAGGAGCGACTGAGAGGAGAGAAGAAGATGAGATGCTGTCGACCACGGGCCTGCCATCACGCTTTCGCCCAGTTCGTGAAGGAAAGCTGAAGGTGAGGATGGAGGGAGTGGTTTATGGCAGAGGGAGTGAGGATGTGGGGTGACGGGACAGGGAGTGGTCCTAATGGAGGTAAGGGGACGTGCAGGATGGTGATAGATGATGGGAGATGGATAGAAGGATCGGAGCGAATAGCGTCGGTGAGGATATGAGAGCCTGAGAGTGAGTGGAGTGAGGATGAGCAGGAGAAAGTGAGGATGGAAGGGAGTGAGGATGGAGGGAGTTGAGGATGGGCAGGGAGTGAGGATGGAGGGGAGTGAGGATGGAGGGGAGTGAGGATGTGGGGGAGAGGAGTGACAATGGAGGTAAGGGGTGTGAGGATGGAGGGGAGGGGAGTGAGGATGGAGGGAGAGGGAGTTGGAGGGATGGAGGGAGGGGAGTGAGGATGGAGGGGATGGGAGGGGAGGGGGAGTGAGCCGATGCGGGCGGCATGGGAGTAAGGGTGAATGGAGGGGCGCGAGTTGGAGTGGAGTTTGTTGTCGGGTAGCTAGTTTACTCATGATGGACAGCCACTGTTTTAACGATCACTAAAGCAGTTTTTCAGATTGTCTGACTGGGTGGAGATACATAATGGAAATTAACTACATGCAGACAACCAGTAAAGCCTAGTTATCATAAAATGCTTTCAGTGGATTAAGGTTTATCCTTTATCCTGACCTACCCCAAGAACCCATAGCAGCACTTGTAATATGAATGACGTTCTTATACCATGATCTGGGTGGATACTCGATTCTGATTGGCCACAGGGGTGTCCATTATCAGATGACCCTAACTCCATCAAATGTACACCTTGTTGGACATTATCAGGTGAGAATGTATACCCTTTTGGGCATCATCCCTTACATTGTTTAGTTTGGGTTTTTTTTTTAGCATTGAACCACTGGCAAATGCATTTCATCAAGTACATCTTGCCAAAGTCTGTGTTGAACAGTTCCAGTCATCTTTTTCATCAACCCTGTGACAAAGGGACTTTTATTTTAAACCCCCCCCCCCCTCACACACACACACACACAACTCCTCCTCTTACCTGTCCTACTCTCATCTCTATCACCCTCACCTGTCATCCTCTTACCTGTCTTACTCTCCTATATAACCCTCACCTGTCCTCCTCTTACCTGTTCTATTCTCATCTACGGACACCCTCACCTGTCCTCCTTTTTCCTGTCCTAATCCCACCTATATAACCCTTCTCTGTCCTATTCCCATCTATATAACTCTCACCTGTCCTCCTCTTACCTGTCCTATTCCCATCTATATAACCCTCACCTGTCCTCCTCTTACCTGTCCTATTCCCATCTATATAACTCTCACCTGTCATCCTCTTACCTGTCCTATTCCCACCTATGTAACCCTCACCTGTCACTACCTGTGTCCAATCCCAGGACCCTCTAAATTCTGGAGATGACGTCAGTGAGCAGGACATCCCTGACCTGTTTGATACTGACAACATCATCGTGTGCCAATATGACAAGGTAAGACCTGGCGTGGTTAGTGCATAGTGTTAGGGTGGTTAGTGCATAGTGTTAGGGTGGTTAGTGCGTAGGGTTGGGGTGGTTAGTGCGTAGTGTTGGGGTGGTTAGTGCGTAGTGTCGGGGTGGTTAGTGCGTAGTGTCGGGGTGGTTAGTGCGTAGTGTTGGGGTGGTTAGTGCCCAGTGTCGGGGTGGTTAGTGCGTAGTGTCGGGGTGGTTAGTGCGTAGTGTCGGGGTGGTTAGTGCGTAGTGTCGGGGTGGTTAGTGCGTAGTTTCAGGGTGGTTAGTGCCCAGTGTCGGGATGGTTAGTGCGTAGTGTCGGGATGGTTAGTGCGTAGTGTCGGGGTGGTTATTAGTGCGTAGCGTCGGGGTGGCTAGTGCGTATTGTTGGGGTGGTTAGTGTATAGTGTTGGGGTGGTTAGTGCGTAGCGTCGGGGTGGCTAGTGCGTAGTGTCGGGGTGGCTAGTGCGTAGTGTCGGGGTGGCTAGTGCGTAGTGTCGGGGTGGCTAGTGCGTAGTGTCGGGGTGGTTAGTGCGTAGTGTCGGGGTGGTTATTAGTGCGTAGTGTCGGGGTGGTTATTAGTGCGTAGTGTCGGGGTGGTTATTAGTGCGTAGTGTCGGGGTGGTTATTAGTGCGTAGTGTCGGGGTGGTTATTAGTGCGTAGTGTCGGGGTGGCTAGTGCGTAGTGTCGGGGTGGTTATTAGTGCGTAGCGTCGGGGTGGTTATTAGTGCGTAGCGTCGGGGTGGTTATTAGTGCGTAGCGTCGGGGTGGTTATTAGTGCGTAGTGTCGGGGTGGTTATTAGTGCGTAGTGTCGGGGTGCTAGTGCGTAGTGTCGGGGTGCTAGTGCGTAGTGTCGGGGTGCTAGTGCGTAGTGTCGGGGTGCTAGTGCGTAGTGTCGGGGTGCTAGTGCGTAGTGTCGGGGTGCTAGTGCGTAGTGTCGGGGTGCTAGTGCGTAGTGTCGGGGTGCTAGTGCGTAGTGTCGGGGTGCTAGTGCGTAGTGTCGGGGTGCTAGTGCGTAGTGTCGGGGTGCTAGTGCGTAGTGTCGGGGTGCTAGTGCGTAGTGTCGGGGTGGTTAGTGCGTAGTGTCGGGGTGCTAGTGCGTAGTGTCGGGGTGCTAGTGCGTAGTGTCGGGGTGCTAGTGCGTAGTGTCGGGGTGCTAGTGCGTAGTGTCGGGGTGCTAGTGCGTAGTGTCGGGGTGCTAGTGCGTAGTGTCGGGGTGGTTAGTGCGTAGGGTCGGGGTGGTTAGTGCGTAGCGTCGGGATGGTTAGTGCGTAGTGTCGGGATGGTTAGTGCGTAGTGTCGGGATGGTTAGTGCGTAGTGTCGGGATGGTTAGTGCGTAGTGTCGGGATGGTTAGTGCGTAGTGTCGGGATGGTTAGTGCGTAGTGTCGGGATGGTTAGTGCGTAGTGTCGGGATGGTTAGTGCGTAGTGTCGGGATGGTTAGTGCGTAGTGTCGGGGTGGTTAGTGCGTAGTGTCGGGGTGGCTAGTGCGTAGTGTCGGGGTGGTTATTAGTGCGTAGTGTCGGGGTGGTTATTAGTGCGTAGTGTCGGGTTGGTTAGTGCGTAGTGTCGGGGTGGTTATTAGTGCGTAGTGTCGGGGTGGTTATTAGTGCGTAGTGTCGGGGTGGTTATTAGTGCGTAGTGTCGGGGTGGCTATTAGTGCGTAGTGTCGGGGTGGCTATTAGTGCGTAGTGTCGGGGTGGCTATTAGTGCGTAGTGTCGGGGTGGTTATTAGTGCGTAGTGTCGGGGTGGTTAGTGCGTAGTGTCGGGGTGGCTAGTGCGTAGTGTCGGGGTGGCTAGTGCGTAGTGTCGGGGTGCTAGTGCGTAGTGTCGGGGTGGCTATTAGTGCGTAGTGTCGGGGTGGCTAGTGCGTAGTGTCGGGGTGGCTATTAGTGCGTAGTGTCGGGGTGGTTATTAGTGCGTAGCGTCGGGGTGGCTAGTGCGTATTGTTGGGGTGGTTAGTGTATAGTGTTGGGGTGGTTAGTGCGTAGCGTCGGGGTGGCTAGTGCGTATTGTTGGGGTGGTTAGTGTATAGTGTTGGGGTGGTTAGTGCGTAGTGTTGGGGTGGTGAGCATGTCGTATACAGTGTTGTTTTGGTACTGAAGATGTCTTCCTCCTCATCAGATCCACCGCAGTAAGAATCGCTGGAAGTTCTACTTGAAGGATGGGGTGATGTGCTACAGAGGGAGGGACTATGTGTTCTCCAAGGCTGTGGGGGAGGCAGAGTGGTGAGGGGGAGGGTACAGGCGAGAGGAGATGGGACTACACGTTCTCCAAGGGATGTGCTGGGGGTGGAGTCCTTCTCAAAGGAGGCATTACGTCTGTATTAAGTAATGAATGTTGCCATGGTTACTGTTTTCATCAAAGTAAGAATGATCGCATATAGACTGATCAGTTAGCCTGCTCTGTGAAGTACGATTGGATATACAATATGATCCAGTTAGCCTGCTCTGTGAAGTACGATTGGATATACAATATGATCCAGTTAGCCTGCTCTGTGAAGTACGATTGAATATAGAATATGATCTAGTTAGCCTGCTCTGTGAAGTAGCTTTTGTAAATGCTATATATGTTTAGTACATTTATTAATCATATTTTCATTTGTTATGGAAATTCTGCAATGGTGCTTCTGTCAGAGTAACTTAAGATTTTGTTTTGCATTGTTGCAAACATTTAGTTTTTTAAGGTGACACTTGTTTGTGTCCTGGTGAAAGGATTGTAGAAGCAGGATCATTTGTAGCAGTGTGACTGTTCTGTCTACATTAAATATCAATGATCTCATAATGTGTTGAGTTTTCTGTTGTAGTAGATTCACCTCACTGTGAACAACAAATCCAAATATCACAGCATCTCTCTAATAATGAGAGTGTGTGTGTTATGGGTTTGGTTCCCCACTCTCACATAAAGAAACACTGAATTTCATATTCTGCATGCGTCCTCTTTATAACCCAACAGAGTGTAGGTTAAAATCATTTAG
This sequence comes from Plecoglossus altivelis, assembly GCA_036571765.1. Lineage (NCBI taxonomy): Eukaryota > Metazoa > Chordata > Actinopteri > Osmeriformes > Plecoglossidae > Plecoglossus > Plecoglossus altivelis. Next base: position 310,609 of record BROE01000016.1, read on the forward strand.
TTTTTATCAGAGGGCTTTATATTGTTCACTTTAATCATTTTCATTCTTAAACTGGACATATATTGGTTAAAAATATCGGCTATCGATTTACTTGAATAATGGGTATTGGCATTGTTCTTGAGAAAGCCATAACGGACAACCCCTAATTTAGCTGCTCTCAAAGGGGCTGACTAGCAAACAGCAGAACAATGTGAAGTTGATATACTTTCAGTAGAGATCAGTTCATTTTGTTACATAAGACATACATTCAATGTTTGTGGCGGTAAGACAATTTGACAGAGAACCAATACAGTCAACTTTGATCAACACAACACAAGCAATTTATAACAGGAAACAGCAGACAAATATAAACGCAGCAAATCAATATAAACTCTGGTTCAGTCAGTAGACGCAACCCAACCCAATGGGGAACAGCATCCGGGGCAACATGTAGAGACACATTTGTTCATGTATACATAGTAAATACATTTAGCAATAAAGAAAATTGTCATTTATGTTGCAGTGCTGGATTTTGGTGTTTCAACACCAATTGACACTTCCCAGCTGTATGACTGGATCTGTATGCCTGGTCTGTAGCTCTCTGGCACCAAACTTCTGTGGAGGAGGCGATCGCTAATGGAATTACTTCTCCCAACGTTTTCCCCATGTTTCTCCTCTACTGTCAGCAAAGAACAAAACGGCATAGGAACTGTTGCGTGTGCTGGATTCAGCCATGAAAATACTCCACCTGTCACCACAGGCCAATGCCATTGCCTCTGACAGATTTATCCTGGTATATGAGGTTCTGTCAGACCTGCTACCGTTACAGAGAAACACTTTGGATTGAGAAAAGGGCTGTATAGTGGAAGGCATAAATTTACTGTGAAAATTGCTGGTTGATGTTGAACTATTTTGGTGTGAGGACACCACGGTGTAAGATGGCATAATCACTACCATTAGAGACAAGTGTGAAGAACTTTGAGTCATTGTGTTTGACAGATGTCAACTATTGCAGTTTTTTCCTGTTTGCCACCTGTTTTTACCATTTTGCAACAGTGAATCACAGTGCAAGATGTATTTTGTGTGAATAAGAATGTGTTCAGAGTTTTGCCAAGTGTGTCTGATACGACAAATGGGTTTAGGCCACGAAACATTTGATTCGAAGAATGGGCTTTAGTGGTTTACCAATTGTGAGAAAATTGTAATGTAGGTACACCATGTTCTTTAAAAGTTATTTATCACTATGCACTTTGATCTACGAATGGGGAAACCTTAGTTACATCTCTAACCTCTGCACCTTACATCTCAAACCTCTACACCTCACATGTCTAACCCATATACACCTCACATCTCTAAACTCTACAACTTACATATCTAACCTCACCTCACATCTCTAGCCTCTACACCTTACATCTTTAACCTCTTCACCTCACATCTTTACCCTCTACACCTTACATCTTTAACCTCTTCACCTCTAACCTCTTCATCTCTAACTTCACATCTCTTACCTTTACACCTCACATCTCTCACTCTACCCTCTACGCCTCACATCTCTAACTTCTACACCTCACATCTATAACCTATACATCTCACATCTCTAACCTATACATCTCACATCTCTAACTTCTACACCTCACATCTATAACCTATACATCTCACATCTCTAACCTATACATCTCACATCTCTAACTTCTACACCTCACATCTCTAACCTATACATCTCACATCTCTAACTTCACATCTCTTACCTTTACACCTCACATCTCTCACTCTACCCTCTACGCCTCACATCTCTAACTTCTACACCTCACATCTATAACCTATACATCTCACATCTCTAACCTATACATCTCACATCTCTAACTTCTACACCTCACATCTCTAACCTATACATCTCACATCTCTAACTTCACATCTATAACCTCTACACCTCACATCTCTAATCTATTCATTTTACATCTCGGTTCATCTCCCAATTACGTATGTGGTTTAACTTTCTAATCTGGTGTCTATTTCCCTGTTGCAGGAGTGATGCTGAACATTGGTTACAGAACAGGCACTAGTTTATCTTAGTTTCATCAGGAATAGAAATTGAACTGAGATTTGCAATATGTACATGTAAATCCATGCTTCAACAATGACTACACGTACAGGTGCATCTCAGTAAATTTGAATATCGTGGAAAGTTAATTTAAATTCAAAAGGTGCAACTCATTATACACAGGCATTGCACACAGTGAAACATTACATACGTTTATTTATTTTAAAATTCTGATAATTATTATGGCTTACATGTCATGACCCCAAATTCAGTATCTTAGAAAATTAGAATATTACATAAGACCAATAAAAGGATTTTGAATACAGAAAGTTCAGCCTACTGTGTTGCAACAGTGGAATTTCCCCATTGTGGGACAAAAAAAAGGATCTCTTATCTTATCTTATCTTACTGAAACGTACGTTCACATACACATGCAGTCAATGGTTGGCTGGGGCTCTATTTGCTTGAGTTACTGCATCGATGCTGAGTGTTGAGGTAGCTTTGCTAGCAGCCCTCAGCTACAACACCCATAGATCCTCAATGGGGTTCAGATCAGGCATATTTGCTGGGACAGTGATACCATGGTTATTAAACCGGGTTCTGGTACATCTTGCACCATCTTGCAGACCCCACCCACCCCTCCCACAGCCTCTTCCAGCCGCTACCATCAGGTAGATGATACCGGAGCATCAGAGCCCGCTCTGCCAGACTGATCAACAGTTTCTTCCCCCAGGCTGTGAGAGCCCTGAACTCATCCGGGCCTCTATGACTACTGACACAATAACTAAGACTATCAGAAAACTGGCACTAGTCACTCACCCACTGCACTTTTCATACGCACTGCCGTGTGTACACAAACTGCACTAAAGACTCTGTAATAATATGTATCTATTCTTCGCACGTGTACAATACTCTATGCACATGCACATCGGTAAGTATTCGTACAGTTTGTATAGTTTGTATCCTGTTTAGTTTATGTATAGGAGAAATGTTATATTTATTTTAAATTGTTTGTTGTTAAACTGTACTGTTAAATGTCTGTACTTATGTAGCACCGTGGCTCTGTGAGACACGACATTTCGTTCCACTGTATGCACCCGCATGTAGCGGAATGACAATAAAGCACAACTTGAACTTGAACTTGAACTTGGTGGTCCTACTTGGTGGTCCTACTGGAAAACAACATCAGCATCTCAATAAAGCTTGTCAGTGGAAGGAGCTCGTTTCCTGTTAGACTGCTGCATTGGATAAAACAGTGGACCAACACCAGCAGATGACATGGCTACCCTAATCATCACTGACTGTGGGAACTTCACACTGGAGTTCATCAAACTTGCTGTGCTCCACACTCCAGAACCTTGATTCCCAAAAGAAATGTCCAATTATTTCCAATTTTGAAACACTAAAGAGGACCAGCAAACAGTTCAGTCTTTCTCTTTAGCCAAGGTAAGATGTTCAGGAGTGGCATGTGAAATGTAACAGGTGTTGGACCACGTCCTGGATACGTCTGTGTGGTGGTGGTTCATGTGGTTCCTCAGCCTTCGGACCACGTCCTGGATACGTCTGTGTGTGGTGGTTCATGTGGTTCTTCAGCCTCAGTCCACTCTTTGTGAATCTCCTCCAAATTCTTACACGGCTACTCCTTCACAATCCTCTCAAAGCTACAAGTTCACTGTTGCTTTTGCACTTTTTCTTTCCACTCATCTTTCTATGAACATGCTTGGATACAGCAGCGTGAAACAGCGAGCATCTTTAGCTTGTGAAGGGTGTATATCAACCATTGTCTTCTGGACAGTCAGGTCAGCAGTCTTACCATGATTATAATGCCAACTGAACTAGCCTTACAGACCATTCAAAGGCTTAGGAAGTCTGTGCATATGTTTTGATTTAATTAGCTCCCCCCAGGGATCGGCAGTAGAAAATGTATGTATGTATGCATGTATGTGTGTGTGTGTGTGTGTGTGTGTGTGTATGTGTGTATGTATGTATGTATGTATGTATGTATGTATGTATGTATGTATGTATGTATGTATGTATGTATGTATGTATGTATGTATGTGTAGCTGATTAGAGTGGGACATCACAAGTCTACAATATTGATCTTTTTCACGATATTCTAATTTCTGAAATACTAACATTTGTGTATCAATAATAATCAGTTTCACCTTTTGAATGCACTTTTCGAAATAAACAAACTTTTCTATGATTATGATAACAATTTACTGAGATGAATTGTCTAATTTCGATGTTACCAGTGAAGCAAACCAGGCTTATCAGAGGGAGGGGTTGTCATGTAGGGGCCTTGTTAAGAAAGCTGCCCTGCAAATTGATGTGGTAGGCATAGAGGCGGTAGGAATTGGTGATCCGGGGGGGGCCCAGGGGCCCCTGCACCCGGCAGCAGCGGCCCAGCAGCACGGCCACGTCGCGCCGGAAGCCCCGCGTGGATAGCGTGTACAGCACAGGGTTACACAGAGAATTCAGAGGGTAGAACACAACCAGCAGGATCTTGGAGTGGGATACAGTGATGAGAGGCAGGCGCAGCGCGGCTGAGATGGCGAAAAAGGAGATGGGTGCCATGCAGAGGAAGTCTGTAAAGATGAGCACAGCCATGTGCTTGGCCAGCTTAGCGTCGCCATGGCGTGTGGACAGGGTAGGGTTGTGCACGCTGAGGTAGATGCGTGCATAGCAGTAGCATATCAGCAGGAAGGCTGTCACGTTGATGAGAAGTATGGACACCACATACACCTGCGAGCCCACGCCTTCGATGTCCATGGGTAGGCAGATGCTCACCTGAAGGCACAACGAAGCACTGTTATTCTCTAGGCACCTACAGTACCCAAGGTGTATCAAAACACCCACAAAAACTCCTGCCAGTAGGGTTGTGCTAGCAGGTTAGCGGTGTATGTGTTACCCAGTATGGTGGTGCTAGGGGTAGTTGTGCTAACCTTTGAGTAGCTGCTGACCCCTAGCACAGGCAGGAGGGCAGCCAGGAGCGAGAAGGCCCACCCCACCGCCATCATGGCCGCCACCTGGCGCAGACGCAGCTTCATGTGAGAGCGCAGGGCGTTCGTGATGGTGTGCCATCGCTCCAATGTGATCACAGTCAACGTAAACACTGACAGCTCGCTAGAGAAAACAGTTAGGAAGCCGGCCACACCACAGCCGGCTCCTGTCTGCCAGGCCGTAGCGTGGTTGTAGTACTCATGTCGTGAGTGCTCGTCCATGCAGGCGATGAGCAACAGGTACAGGCCCATGCACAGATCAGCCAGCGCCAGGTTGCAGACCAGGAATCGGGACACGGACATCTTCTGCCGGCTGGAGAGCAGGACCAGGAGCACTGCTAGGTTCCCGGCCACAGTAAGCGTGGTGACCAGCCAGGTGAGACTGCTCAACAGAGAGAAGCCCAGCAAGTCCTCGCAGGGATTGAAGGCATCAGGTGCCGGAGAGCAGGAGAGTGGGAGGCTGCCAGGACACAGGTCAGAGTAGTCGGAGGGGAACACCTCGTACTGCTCTTCTCCCTCTGGGTCACTGAGGTGAGAGGAGACAGTCAGCAGAGTGAACATGACCACACAGATGTCAGAGACGAGGCATGTCTGGTGTGATGAGGAAGAGGAGGATGAGGACTGGGCTACCTGGTTGACAGGTCCCTGCACAGGTTAGTGAAGTTACCCAACAACAGGCCCTTCTCCCTGTTCAGGACAGACAGGAGATGCAACATACAGCAGAGTGCATTCAGGCATGTGTGCATTTCATTAGCTGTGTCTCAGCTCCCAGGTGTGTGAGTGTGCCTGAGTCTCAGCTCCCAGGTGTGTGTGTACCTGTGTCTCAGTGCTCAGGTGTGTGTGTACCTGTGTCTCAGTTCCCAGGTGTGAGTGTACCTGTGTCTCAGCTCCCAGGTGTGTGAGTGTACCTGTGTCTTAGCTCCCAGGTGTGGAAGGCACAGCAGTGGCTGGAGTAGGTGAGCTCAGCATCCTGCAGCTCTGCCAGGCTGCCCAGAGGAGGCAGCATCTTCAGGCCCGGGGCGTCTCGTACCTTCAGGGTCCGCAGGTCCTCCAGCCCCCTGGGGGGGAGAGAGACGAGCGCTGTGGAGGACACGTCCCTGCACACAGATGTACACACAGCTTGCTTGCAACCATTTCTGCCTTCCGTTTGAGATGGAAATTTGAACAAAGAACATACGTTGATCAGAACCTTTTCGGAAAGCTCTCCAAGACGTCACCTTTACCACAAGAGTAGAAGTTGGAGAATTAAGAGATGAATATTTGTTTACGGTTTGTTACTTTGTTTGTTACTAATGTTGCATTTACTGAAATCTTGGTTGTTGTATCTACTCCTTCTTCCTGAAAGATAACCAAGTCATTCTTATTATACACAAAACTACACAAAGCTAACATGATAAAACAATCATTTTAACTTTATTTTGTAACTGTGCTAAGATGTCCAGAACAATATTTGAACACTCGCATGAACCAACCAGAGAACAGTTCACACCTTTAGTAGTTGTCGAGGAAAGAGGGTGAGTTGATAATCCAGCTTCCCTGAATCAATTTTTGACTCCAGAGAGGTCATCCTCCTAACTCTGAACTGTCAAACTTTATCAAGCTCTTGAGATGCCAATCGATCTCTGACTCCAGGGAAACAAACCATGGTGTGATCGCCATCAGATTTGACATTCTAAAGGAAGTCGCTAAGCTTCTACTGTGATTCAACAAGATTAGTGCCTGGGCAACACTACCTGAACGATTCTATAGAAGAGGTATCAAAAATGCCAGTCTATGCAAATCTTATGTTATACATTTAGTAAACTTCGTTCCATCCATCCATCCATTTTCTTCCCCTTATCCGGGGCCGGGTCGTGGGGGCAGCAGTCTGAGCAGGGAGGCCCGGACTTCCTTCTCCACACACACCTCCTTCAGCTCTTCCAGGGGGATCCCAAGGCGTCCCCAGGCCAGCCAAGAGACATCCACAATGTCCTGGGTCTCCCCGGGCCACCTCCCGGTGGGAAACCTCTCCAGGTGGGACACCTCTCCAGGTGTCACTGTTGTTGTCTACATGGGCGTTGAAGTCCCCCAGCAAAACAATGGAGTCCCCTGTCGGCGCACTGTCCAGTACCCCTCCCAGGGACTCCAAGAAGGCTGGGTACTCTGCATCGTTGTTCAGCCCGTAGGTCAACACAACAGTGAGAGACCTGTCCACGTGGCGGCTGAGCCATGGGGCTATAAGCAAGCCCACGCCAGGTTACCACCTCTCCCTGCGAGAGTCCAGTCTCTCTCAAGGATAATGGATTCGGAACCCAAGCTGTGCGTGGCTGCGAGGCCAACTATATCTAGCCGGTAACGCTCTACCTCCCGCACAAAGTCAGGCTCCTTCCCTGCCAGCAAGGTGACATTCCATGTCCCCAGCGCTAGAGACTGTGTGTATGGCCTCGGTCGTCCAGGCACCTGCCCCTGACCACCACCCAATATACAGTGCACCGGCCCCTTATGGTCCTTCCTGTGGGTGGTTGGCTGCAGAAAGCTGGTCCCACATTGCCTTTCCGAGCTGTACCTGGCTGGGTCCCATAGGCAAAGACCCGGCCACCAGGTGCATGCCTGCAAGCACCCACTCCGGGCCTGGCTCCAGGGTGGGGCCCAGGTAACACCACTACGGGCGACGTAGCGGACCTTGTTTCTCTTGTCATCATAGGGGGTAGGTGAACCGCACTTAGTCTGGCTAGTCACCTAGGACCTGTTTGCCTTGGGAGACTCTCCCAGGGCCATATTGCCCCAGACAACATAGCTCCTAGGATCATTCGAGCACTCAAACCCCTCCACCACGTTACGATGGTGGTTCAAACTATGTTCCACCATCTTTCATTCTTTCATAGTTCACCATTATTTTGCCCTTATATAGTTTCAGCTGACCACAGCTGTAACATAAATGAAAAGAGTTTTTGAATGTTTGGGTTAATTATCTCTGTTTAGATATGATTATAATTTATATAAAGTATAATTCCACAAGATCTTTGAACTTGAATTGTTTGGAATTGTTTGTTTTACTAATTCTAATTGCTTTATTTTTGTAACAGAAATGGAGGGTTAGTGTTGCTTGTGTGGTAGCTCAGACCTCAATGCTGTAATTTAGATATGGCAGAATCAAAGAACAATGCAACATATGTAAGGAGCATTAATCAAACAAGTATTTTACTTTATATAAAATACCAATACTTTTGCAAATTCTGCCTTTCATATATTGTACGTGGGATTTCCCATTAAATTTGTCATCCAAAAGAACATCTAGAAACTAAACTCATGCTTGCATAACAACACCATCAATGAATATTCTCACATTTATATTATTTACCAAACTTCATGTAATTACTTTTTTCCCAGTTTAAAAGTAACATATTTTCATTAAACCAATTCCTCGCTTTAGTCATTCCCTCACCTATACTTTCAGATATTTCTCTTAAATTGCTTCCTGAAAGAAAAGTATCAAACAAACAATCTAAAAGTTTGGATGATTCAGATGTAATTTATGAACAAAAAAAAGGAATGTCCCCCAAACCCTTGTGGAATGCCACATCTAAATCACACTGCAACTGTATTCCATTACTATTCTATTATAGAAGTGAAGTGATGTATTGTCAAGTATGGTTACCCATATTTGAAATTTACCTCTGCATTTAACCCATCCAAGTGCACACACAGTAGTGAGTAGTGGGCAACCGCACGCACACAGTGAACATACACCCGGAGCAGTGGCCATAAACACAGACACACACAAACATATACACACATAGATATATACACAAACACAGATACACACACAGATACATACACTCAAACATGTATACACATAGATAGATATACACAAACACAGATACACACACAGATACATACACACAAACATGTATACATATAGATAGATATACACAAACACAGATACACACACAGATACATACACACAAACATGTATACACATAGATAGATATATACACAAACACAAATACGCACACAGATACAGTACATACACACAAACACGTATACACATAGATAGATATACACAAACACAGATACACACAGTTATGAATTCACAAACATACAGTACACAAGCTGAGGAGTTATCCTAGTTGAGACTGTACCTGTTAAAGGGTTTTAGTGTTTTTGCGTTGTTACTGGTTATAAATTTAGTTATACAATTAACGCTGACTTTGCTGACTTCGCTGCTAAATACTGTATGTTGTGTTGTCATTCCTACTTCCAGTTTGGCAGGACAAGTAGGAATAAAACTATGACCATGAACAGTGTTTGTGCTGTTGCTGTTGCTCAAGGTGATCATGCTGGTAAGGGCAGACCAGAGTAGCAGCTCAGAAAATCAAGGCTGCTGACACATCAGGTGTGATCAGCTTGCTTGTTCACCTGCGTCTGGTACTGCAGGTGTGATCAGCTTTTTGTTTACCTGAATCTGCAGGATTTATTCTGAATGGTGTTCACTGTGCAGTTAACATGTCAAACAGACAAATACTGTAGACACTCACAGAACATTGGGCCCTGATGCCCCTGTAAAGGCGTCCTGGTGGATGTGACTCAGATATCTGTTGTTCTTCAGAATCCTAGTAGAGAAAACACACAATCAGCTACATGCACAACCACACACAACAGCCACACACACAACCACATACAACAACAGACACAAGCACACAACTACAGTCACACACACACAACCACACCCACACACACAACCACAGACACAGCCACATAAACAACCACATACACAGCTTCTTGAGAACATAAATAAAAAACGAAATCAAATGAAGACAGAAAAAATAATAATAGCTTTTTCCAAGCCTAGGACTGACCCTGACCTAGAAACTGACCCTGGCCCCTGGACTGACTCGGGTAACTATTAGTTGGACAGAAAGACTGAAAGAGGAAACAAGAAGACAGACCGTGTGAGAGAGACTGATAGAGACGGATAGAGATTGATAGTGCCTTATCAGTGTTTATATTGATTCGTTTATTCTAATAGGTTGTTTGTGGAACATGACGTGTCTGATTAGAACCTCCAGCATCACCCAGAAGACAACAACCCCTCTGTCCTGCATGGACCAGGTTAGACTGAGGCTAGACCTCACTAGAAGCTGGACCTCACAAGAGGCTGGACCTCCCTAGAGGCTGGACCTCCCTAGTGGCTGGACCTCAGTAGAGGCTGGACCTCCCTAGTAGCTGGACCTCACTAGAGGCTGGACCTCACTAGAGGCTGGATCTCCCTAGTGGGTGGACCTCACTAGAGGCTGGACCTCCCTAGGGGCTGGAACTCACTAGAGGCTGGACCTCAATAGAGGCTGGATCTCACTAGAGGCCGGACCTCCCTAGAGGCTGGACCTCACTAGAGGCTGGATCTTGCTAGTGGCTGGACCTCACTAGAGGCTGGACCTCCCTAGAGGCTGGACCTGACTAGAGGCTGGATCTTGCTAGCGGCTGGACCTCACTAGCGGCTGGACCTTACTAGAAGCTGGACCTTGCTAGCGGCTGGACCTCGCTAGAGGCTGGACCTCACTAGAGGTTTCAGGTACTTACAGGTCTGTCAGCTTTGTGCCGTTGAAGGCGTGAGACTGGATCTCCCGAAAGCCATTCCTCGGAAGCTTCCTGGGACACGGAGAAGTTTTTGTTATCTCCTCAACCCTGCCCCTCCTCATCCCTGCCCTCCTCATCCCTCCTCAATCTCCCCTTCTCTCCATCCCTCCCTCCGCCGCTGCCCTCCTCTGTCCATGTGTGTTCTTTCCCACCCCTTGCCCCTCCCCTCCTCATCGCCCTCCCTCATCTTCCCTTGCCCCTATCCCTCCCCACCCCTTACCCGGTGCTCTCCCTCATCCCTTCTCAGTCCCCCCCCCTGCCCCCTTCATCCCTCCTCCCCCCCTTTCCCCTGCCCTCCTCATCCCTCCCCACCCCTGCCCCTGCCGCTCCTCATCTCCTCCCCACCCCTACCCCTCCTCGACCCCCTCCCCACCCCTGCTCGCCCTTCCCTCCTCATCCCTCCCCTCCTCATCCCGTGGCTCCCCCTCCTCACACTTGCCCCGCCTCACCACTCCCTCTTGAAGATAGCACTAAAGTAGGAGAACACACAACTCACCAGTTGAAGATTGTACAGCGTGATGTTGTGGAAGGCGTTGGCTGGGATGGTGTGAATCTCCATGTTGTCTGCCATCTCCCTGCAGCACACGCACAGGAGGAAGAGCATAATGATGCGTAAATTACAATTTATAGCATAATGACTGTAAGTACACGTGTAATCTACACCTGTAAATATCCCAGTTACAGGATTGTATTAGGTATAGTCATGTAGCAGTGACACTTGCGATATAGCATGGTAGTATACAGTATAAGTATTAGCTGGAGTCGATGTAGGGTTTACACAGTAGTTTATCATGGTAGTACAGTATAGGACTAGTAGGAGCATGGTAGAGTTACAGTGTAGTATAGCATGGTAGAGTTACACTGCAGTATAGCATGGTAGTTACAGTATAAATTAGCAGAGCATGGTAGAGTTACACAGTAGTTTATCATGGTAGTTACAGTATAGACTAGCAGAGCATGGTAGAGTTACAGTGTAGTATAGCATGGTAGAGTTAGAGTGTAGTATAGCATGGTGGTTACAGTATAGATTAGCAGAGCATGGTAGAGTTACAGTGTAGTATAGCATGGTAGAGTTAGTGTGGTATAGCACGGTAGTTATAGTATAGATTAGCAAAGCATGGTAGAGTTATAGTTTAGTAGAGCATGGTATAGTTACAGTTTAGCCCACCTCCATGACCCCTATCCACCTTTACAACCAGCCCTCCAGGCCATGGTCTAAGACAAATGCACCGCCCCCCCCCCCCCCCAACACTCACAGGAGGAAGATGGAGAACTGGTCCAGAGAAGAGATGAGGGAAAGGTCAGGGAGGTGAGACAGCCCAGTGTTGCAGATGCTCCTAGGAAGGAGAGGTGTGGGAGGAGAGGTTAGGGTGAAGGGATGAGGAAGGAGAGATGAGGGATGAGGGAGGAGAGATGAGGGATGAGGAAGGAGAGGTGATGGAGGAGAGGTTAGGGTGAAGGGATGCGAGAGGAGGGTGAAGGGATGAGAAAGGAGAGGTGCGAGATGAAAGGAAGAGAGGTGAGGGATGAGGGAGGAGAGGTGATGGATGAGGAAGGAGAGGTGACAGAGGAGAGGTTAGGGTGAAGGGATGAGGAAGGACAAGGTGAAGGGTTGAGAGAGGAGGGTGAAGGGATGAGGGTGAAGGGATGAGAAAGGAGGTGAGGGATGAGAAAGGAGAGATGAGGGAGGAGAGGTGAGGGATGAGGAAGGAGAGGGTGAAGGGATGAGCCAGGAGAGGGTGAAGGGATGAGGAAGGAGAGGTGAGGGATGAGGGAGGAGAGGGTGAAGGGATGAAGGAGGAGAGGTGACTGAAGAGGGATGTGAGGGTGGAGGGAGGAGAGGTGAGGGATGAGGGAGGAGAGTGTGAAGAGATGAGGGAGGAGAGTTGAGTGTTGAGTGAATGAGGGAGGAGAAGGTGACGGAATTAGGGCGGCGAGAGGAGAGGGTGAAGGGACGAAAGATGAGGTAGGAGAGTTGAGGGTGAAGAGATGAGAGAGGAGAGGGTTAAGGGATGAGAATAGAGAGGTGAGGGATGAGTGGGTTGAAACAGTCTGATATGTACAGAAGAGGGCCAGATATGGACTCACAGGTACCGCAGTTTGGGCAGGTCTGAGAGAGCACCTCTCTCCATAGTTTTCAGGGCCCTCAGGTTCTGAAGAGACCTGCAGGACAACACAGCATCTCACAGGGGCGTGGTAGGGGGATTTGGGGGTGTTAAGGAGCTTGGGAGACTGTAGTTGTTCTGGGGTAGTTGGGGTGGGTGAGGGTACTTAAGGGTGGTTGTTCTGGGGTACTTGGGGGTGTCTGGTGTAGTTGGGGGTAGTTGTACATTTCTACCAGACTGTGGAGCGACAGGAAGGCATGTTGCTGAATGCTCCTGATTGAGTTGCTCTGGGAGATCTCTCTGAGGAAAACACATCCACATCACAAACAATATCAGTAAACACACAGTAACAGCACTGAACACTACACACAGCAATAAACACCAGCCCGTAACTGATGGTAAAGAGGATTTTCATCAGGGATCCCAGCCTCCGTCTGACAGCTGCTGATGCCCATATGAGTCACTGTTGCTGTTGTTCAGTGGTATTTAAAGAGTAATCAGAGAGGAGAGGGGAAGAGAGGAAATACAGGAGAGGAGAAGATAGGAAAGGGAAGAGAGTGAAAGGTAGAGAGGAGAGGTTCATGAGTTTTGTGTCTAAATAAACACATTCAATAGAGCTTATCTCCTGTAATCAGGCAAAACGTACCTCAGAATAGAAACTAAGAGCACAATGACCCCCTCCGTCCCATACACGCAGAACGTGTAATTACTGCTACACCTACTATTATATCTGACACCAAATAAGCAATTTTCCATTTTCCACTGGTGGCCTAATTAAAGTTCCCAGCAGCTTACGTCACCAGTGACATCTCTGTGAGGTTTTGCCCCACGCTGTGATGAGGATTGTGCTTGAGGTGAAGGGAGGGGGGGGGGCGGTTAGGAGGAGCTGAGGGGGCTGGGGGTTAGAGGGTGTTGGAGTCAGAGTGAGGGTGGGTCAACGTTATGGGCAAGGGGCCTGAAAATAGAGATCTGTGGAAAGTGGAAGGGTTAAGGGGTTAAGGCAGGGGGCTTTAGGACTCTGCTAGTAGCTGAAGCCATGGGGCAGGGGCTGGAACTTGGTCGATAGGGGCTGGGACTTGGTCGATAGGGGCTGGGACTTGGTGGATAAGGGCTGGGACTTGGTTGATAGGGGCTGGGACTTGGTGGATAAGGACTGGGACGTGGTCGATAGGGGCTGGGACGTGGTCGATAGGGGCTGGGACTTGGTCGATAAGGACTGGGACGTGGTCGATAGGGGCTGGGACGTGGTCGATAGGGGCTGGGACACGGTCGATAGGGGCTGGGACGCAGTCAATAGGGACTGGGACGTGGTCGATAGGGGCTGGAACTTGGTCGATAGGGACTGGGACGTGTTCGATAGGGACTGTGACATGGTCGATAGGGACTGTGACATGGTCGGTATGGGCTGGGACATGGTCAATATAGGCTGGTACATGGTCGATAGGGACTGTGACGTGGTCGATAGGGACTGGGACGTGGTCGATAGAGGCTAGGACATGGTCGATAGGGGCTAGGACATGGTTGATAGGGGCTGGGACACGGTCGATAGGGGCTGGGACGCAGTCGATAGGGACTGGGACGTGGTCGATAGGGACTGGGACGTGGTCGATAGAGGCTAGGACGTGGTCGATAGGGGCTGGGACGTGGTCGATAGGGGCTGGGACGCGGTCGATAGGGGCTGGGACGCGGTCGATAGGGACTGGGACGTGGTCGATAGGGGCTGGAACTTGGTCAATAGGGGCTGGGACGTGGTCGATAGGGGCTGGGACGTGGTCGATAGGGGCTGGGACGTGGTCGATAGGGGCTGGGACGCGGTCGAAAGGGGCTGGGACGCAGTCGATAGGGACTGGGACGTGGTCGATAGGGGCTGGAACTTGGTCAAAAGGGGCTGGGACGTGGTTGATAGGGGCTGGGACGTGGTCGATAGGGGCTGGGACGTGGTCGATAGAGGCTGGGATTTAGTCGATAGGGGCTAGGACATGGTTGATAGGGACTGGGACGTGGTCGATAGGGACTGTGACATGGTCGATAGGGACTGGGACGTGGTCGATAGAGGCTAGGACATGGTCGATAGGGGCTAGGACATGGTTGACAGGGATTGGGACATGGGCGATAGAAACTGAGACATGGTCGGTACGGGCTGAGACATGGTTGATAAGGACTGGGACATGGTCGATAGGGACTAGGACATGGTCGATAGAGGCTAGGACATGGTCGATAGGGGCTGGGACATGGCTGATGCGGGCTGGGACATGGTCGGTACAGGCTGAGACATTGTTAATAGGGGCTGGGACATGATCAAGAGGCACTGGGACATGGTCGATAGAGGCTGGGACATGGTCGATAGTGACTGGAACATGGTCGATAGAGGCTGGGGCATGGTCGGTACGGGCTGGGACAAGGTTGATAGGGACTGGGACATGGCCGTTACGGGCTGGGACATGGTCGATAGAGGCTAGGACATGGTCAGTAGAGGCTGGGGCATGGTCGGTACGGGCTGGGACGAGGTTGATAGGGACTGGGACATGGCCGGTATGGGCTGGGCTGGGACATGGTTGACAGGGACTGGGACATGGTCGATAGAGACTAGGACATGGTCGATAGAGGCTAAGACATGGTCGATAGAGGCTAAGACATGGTCGATAGGGGCTGGGACATGGTTGGTACGGGCTGGGACATGGCCGGTACGGGCTGGGACATGGTCGGTGCGGGTTTGGACATGGTCGGTACGGGTTTGGACATGGTTGATGGGGACTGGGACATGGTCGGTATGGGCACGGTATACACCAGATTAGTGGGACAGCACAATGGCTACACTACAGATACCAAAGCATTCCGTCCAGTTTTAAGCAGATGCAGCCTTGTACAAGCCTTGCAGAGCGAGTCAAGGAGAGGATGAACCCTCCAGTGTATTAGAAAACCATTTCACTATCGCTGGAACAGCAGATAAGCGCTGGCCTTGGGATGGGGCCTGTGTGGCGCTAGTGTCATGTGACCAAAAGTCTGCCTCAGTATTCTGCTCTTACCTGTCCTCATCTCATTATGTCAACATGACCCAGGTAATCTCCTTCCAGGTACTACCAGGTAAACTCCTTCCAGGTAAACTCCTAGCAGGTAAACTCCTACCAGCATCTGTACCACTCTGCAACATAGCTCAAACAGACTGCTCATGATCTGTGCTGACACTTCAGCAATGAAAGACTTGCCACCCAAATCTAATCATACTACTATATACAAATGTATGCTGTATAGTGCGTTGTAGTATGTTTCATTTATGTTTGTTTTTCCTCAATAGGATTGAATTTAATAGGATGCAATCCGCAACACTGCAGCTACTGCACACTGGGAAGCAGGAGTGTCAGGTGAGGTTCATTTTCTTCCCATTTTTTGCAGTGTTTTGCCACAGAAAAAGCTAATTTGTAGTTTTTAAGAACACATTTATGGGATCACCATTTAGCTCATTCTTTGAAGTAAGATTGCTATTACAAAAAAGGGCATTGCTAAATAGAATGAATGTATGCGTGAATGCATATAATGTCATGATCCGCCCCTGCTGGTATATAGCTCGGTTTACTATAGGTCTAGCTACGGAGTTCCACGTACATCTATAACTATACTTCAGGTAACCCCATGATTTCAGAAGATAAACGATTTTGAGATCGTTTATTTAACTAAGAACAACGTGATCCATTTTTAGTTGTAATGCTGAAATTCTGAGTTTAAATTTATGACTGTTAAATAATAACTAGTGTAACAGTTTTAAACTCACATCCTTGACACGTTCGTAAGCTGGTGGAAGGTACCGCGCTGTACTTCTCTCAAAAGCAGGTGAGTGAATCGCCTAGGCATTAAATACAAAGTAAAGCATCAGATAACACATTCGCCAGTAACTAAATATTAACATTATTTTAGAACCTGGTCCTAAAATTGATGGGCAAGTTACAAGCACAATTTAACTAAAAGTATCCCCTGGAGATTCAGCTACACCCAGCTTAACCAGGTGTACAAAAGATTAAATTAAAAAAACTAAAACAAACCTTAATGTATTTAAATGTTCAGGTGCCGTGTATGGACAGAGAAATTGAACCTTATGCCAGTCTGATTAAATAAACCTTTTCAGAGAGAAAACTTGATAATCGGTGTAATTATACCGGAAAACAAGGCTAGTCAAGTGAAAAAACACTGTACTTACAACGTGTGAGTGAATGAGGCCACCCGGGAGTTGAGCTGGGTGTCTCTCGTACAGAGAAGCGTATCTACGGAACAACGGCAGATTAACGGACAGGTGCCGCTCCAACACCAGGTGACATCCAGGGCACCGGACAGCGTTACAAAGACCCACACCTTCAGAAGTAACATCATGGAACAAGCTGCATCTATGCTGTCCCAACTTTACTGTTGATTTGTCTCCTATACTAGGCGTGGAGCGCTCACGCGCAGTGGGAGCACAGGACCACTAATAGCCTACGTTTGGGTGACTCATGTTACGTGATGCAGTCAAAGCCAGCACGCGTCCTCATCATGTTCACTTCAGGCAAGACAGCGCATCATTACTTCTACCAGTTAAAATGAATCTGCATTTATCCGAATACAACAGACGCCGACCACTGTAGATGCTTAAATTTCATCAACAAAGTGAATACATGTGATAAGGATTCAAACTTCTGAGCGATTATAGGAACATTAAACGGTATGATTTATTGATGTTTTTTTGGTTTGTATGATCGTTAACTAATTTAAAGGCTATGAAAAGAAAGCCGTATAGCCAAATTGGTGGGAATCCTGCAGCTGTTCACCTGTATGTTGGAAATGATAAGAAAAATTATCCACCAAATGTGTGTAAACATTTTATCCAACAGAAATGTAGGTTACCAAGATGCTTCTAGGTTACGGAGCTCTACATTGAGTGACTCGTAAAGCGAACCCAGGACGTCATTACCCAATTGTGTTTGACATTTGTCACTTCAGTTATACAAATGATCATCATTATAATGAATTATACAATACATCAGATTTTTTTTAAACATTTAGATCATTTTTTAAAAATACACTAAACTGTTACACTGTACTTGCTGTGCCAATTAAATGCACTATTTGAATGATGCTTTGAGTTAAGAATGTTCCAACTATAGATATATGAGATAACCTCATGCAACATAAAGTTTATATCTAACTATTGCTGAACCAGGTGTAACACAAAATGAACACCAGGGTTTGACCCCTGAGGATCTGAAGGATAAACTCAGACTATTCCACATAATATTCCACATAATATTCCACATAATATTCCACATCATTCCTTCAAGTATTACACTTACAATACAGGAGGTGTGTGCTGCCCTAATATCTCACAGCCCTTGTTGTTTTAATAACCACATCCACAGATGATACTAACCACATCCACATGAGGTACTAACCACATCCACATGAGGTACTAACCACATCCACAGGAGGTACACAATTCAATTCAATTTATTTTTGTAACGGCCAAAATCACAACAACAGTTGCCTCGAAGGGCAACAAAGATTCCATCATTGGTCAATAAACAGAAAAGCAAGTAAAAAGCAAATGGACAACTGTCCTAGAACATCCCTTGTCCTTAGACCCTCCTTCTCGGCGAGGAAAAACTACAAAAAACCCTGTGGGAAAAAGTAGAAACCTCGGGGAGAACCACAGTGATGGAGAGATCCTACTCCCACGGACGGACAGGCTGTAGATGGTCCAGGACTGGTGCGCATCCATCTGCAGATGGACTTTAGAGAAAGAACCACTTAGGAGGAAGGAGGGGTTTCATCTAGATCATCTAGTGTGAGGAGAGTTCAGTTATTCAGAGAAGTGGATCTGAGGAGAGCAGCTCATCTGTTGTAGGAAGCATTCCTCCGACAGTTGAGGAGCACCTGGGTCCACAGATCAGATCACGAGGCGGGGCAAGGCATCTGGGGTGAAGTCATCGCCAGGGCAGCATCCAGAACAGAGCTCACCTCGGGGGGAGCAAAACATGTGAATAGCGATGAACAGACTATAGTGAACTAAGATATTAACTATATTAACCACAGGACGTACCAACCACAGGTACCATCCGCAGGACGTACCAACCACAGGTACCATCCGCAGGACGTACCAACCACAGCCACAGGAGGTACCAACCACAGGAGGTACTAAACACAGGAGGTACCAACCACAGCCACAGGAGGTACCAACCACAGGAGGTACCAACCACAGCCACAGGAGGTACCAACCACAGGAGGTACTAAACACAGGAGGTACTAAACACAGGAGGTACCAACCACATCCACAGGAGGTACCGACCACATCCACAGGAGGTACCAACCACAGTAGGTACTAACCACAGGAGGTGCCAACCACAGGAGGTACGAACCACATCCACAGGAGGTACTAACCACATCCACAGGAAGTGCAAACCACAGCAGGCACTAACCACAGCAGGCACTAACCACAGGAGGTACTAAACACAGGAGGTACTAAACACAGGAGGTACTAAACACAGGAGGTACCAACCACAGTAGGTACTAACCACAGGAGGTACCAACGACAGGAGGTACCAACCACTCACCATGGTTCCAGAACAATTATCTATATGAAGGATGAGACGCCACACCGTGATTTTAAATAAAAGGAAACTGTTTCATTCAGTGAGTAGTTAAGCTTAGCGACATACAGAGAGTAGTTGATGGCTTGGATCAGGGTTAGGGTTAGTGTAGGCTAGTGTATAAGGAGGATGGAAACAAGTAAATTCACAAACATCTTAAAAATCATAATTAAATATAGACACTAAAACTCTAATAACTGTTTAGATGCTGTTCTGCATGCTGAAGTAAATATCTTATATGTGCCTAAACTCCTCTTCGTGTTGGGGTTCTTGTGAAGTATTCAGTTTGTTCCCTTTTTGTCCTCCTTGTCTAAGGGAAGCAAGGAGCACAACTGTTCACCTTCAGAGGCTGCAAAGAGGTTTGACATAAAAAAGAAATCACGAGAAAGAAAAGGAGAGAATGGGGGGGGTGTAATGTGTTTACTTTAGCAAGAACATCCAGTTTTACTGACGCACCTGAAGATGTGGAGAGAGAAAGGAGAAGGTGTGGCAGGGATGAGAGAGGGACAGGAGAGAGTTGGGGGGATGAAAGAGGGAAATGAGAGGGTTGAGGGGGAGGGAAAGGAGAGGGTTGGGGGAGTGAGAGAGGGAAAGGAGAGGGTTGGGGGGGGAGCGCGGCCGTTTGGGGGACGAGGAGTGGAGGGAAAGAGAGCGTTGGGCTGAGAGATGGAAAGGCGAGAGGTTGGGGGTGACTGAGAAAGGAGAGGTTGGGGGGTGAGAAGGGAAAGAGCAGGGTTGGGGTGAGCGGGGGGAGGAAAAGAGAGCCGCAGCTTGAGGGGGAAAAGTAGAGAGATTGGGGGGTGAGAAGACGAAGGACGAGGGGGGAGGGGCGGAGGAAAAGAGAGGGTCTGGGGAAAGGTGAGAGGGTTAAAATGAGAGGTTGGGGGGTGAGAGTAAATGAAAGGAGAAGTGGGGGAAAGGAGGGAAAGTGAGAGGCCCTGATGTGGAGAGGAGAGAGGAGGAATAGCGAGAGGTTGGGGGGGAAAGAGGGAAAGGAGAGGTGGGGAGTCGTGAGAGAGCCGGACAGGGTGTTGTGAAAGGAGAGTGGTTGGCAGTGGAGAGAGGGGAAATGAGAGTGGTGGTGGGGCGTTAGAGAGAGGGGAAATGACAGAGGGTATGGTGGGACATCCCTAGTTAGAGAGGAGTAAGGAGTTAGTGGTTTGCGGGGTCGCGGGAACGGAGGGATATACATTGATGAGGTGTGGGGGCGGGACAGAGGACGGACAAGGTAAGAGCTGTCCCTCCTCAAGGCCTGAGTTGAGAAGAGGGAAAGCGAGAGGTTGGCTTCTCGGTGGAGAGAGGGAAAGGAGCAGGTTCTGGCGAGCGGAATCTGGTTATAGAGGGCTAGGAGAGATAAGGATGAAACTGAGAGGGTTTTCTGGAGGGTGAGTAAGAGGGGTTGAGACAGGAGCAGGTAGAGAGGGGAGAAGAGAGTGGGATATAATGGAGAGGTGGGGTGTGTGATGAAAAGGGATAAGCGGAGGAGGGTTGGGGGGTGAGGAGGAGAGGTGAGTAGGAGCCGAGGTTCTGTGCTGGGAGGCGCGCTGGAGGGAACGGAGACAGGGGTGGTAGGACGGTGGGAAGAGGGAAAGGAGAGGGCCGCTGGGAGTGGTCCGAGTAAGGCGGGAATATTTCAGTGGAGAGGGTGTAGGAGGGATGGATACTTAGGGAAAGGAGAGAGGGTTCGGGTGGAGTACGTCAGGGATAAGCTGAAGGCTGAACGTAAGGGGAGAGAGGGAAAGGAGACGGGTTGCGTGCCGCGATGAGGCGAGGAAACGAAGGGTGTGCGGCCGACCGGCCGCGCCCGGGAAGAAAAGAGAGGCGTGTGGGGCTTGAGGAGAGGGAAAGAGATGCACGGGTTGGGAGGGAGGCGAGGGAAAAAGGAGAGGGTTTGACCGCCCCTCTTGGGGTGAAGGCAGCGGAAATTTGTGAGAGAGTGTGTGAGAAAGCGTGAGTGGGTGTGTGATTGAGAGAGTACGTTTAAGTGTTTGAGAGACTGTACTGTGTTGTGTTTGAAGAGTGTCTGTGCGAGTTCGACGAGTAGTTGGTGGAAAAGTTTCTTTGCTATTTCTTTCTCTATTTCTCTCTCTTTTCTTGACCCTGCTACCTTCATTACACTTCTTTTAATTCGATTTAACCTTTGTTTAACCAGGAAGGATTCACTAAGCAGATGAATCCTCTTTTTCAATAAAGTACTGTCCAAGGTAAGCCACTATACAATTGCAACATGAAAAACTACAAGTTATTGTATACTACACACAGCTACACACAGTCGTAACACAGCCTACAAACATCTAAGACCAACCACGCAAGTCAGAAAAAAAAAAAAAAAAAAAAAAAAAATAAAAAAGAAAAAAAAAAAAAAAAAAAAAAAAAAAAAAAAAAAAAAAAAAAAAAAAAAAAAAAAAAAAAAAAAAAAACCCCACCCCCAAAAAAAAAAAAAAAAAAAAAAAAACACCTACACATTAACTTAGAACCCCCCTTAATGTTTGCTGTGCAGAGTCTCTCCCCTCATCCACCCCTCTCCTTCCTCTCTCCCCTCATCCCACCTCTCCTTCCTCTCTCTCCCCCCCTTATCACCTCCTCTCCTACCTCTCTCTTTCCCCTCGTTACACTCCTCTCCCTTCTCCTCTCATCCCTGCCCCTCTGCTATCCTCTCCTCCACCCTTCTCCTCCCCCCTCTCCTCTCCTCTGCCCCTCTCTCTTTCTCATCTCTTCTGCAGTGCCACAGGGTGTCTAGCAGTGGGCAATATAATGTCAGGGTTTCTGTTGAAGAAGACAGCTGTTGTTTTGATCTCTTATTCGTTCTCATCCAGCTCCAAAGAATAATTAATGGTGCAAAAACGGGATGTGTGTGTGAGTGTGTGTATGTGTGTCTGTGAGTGTGTGTGATTGTGTGTGTGTGCTTTAGTTGTGTCATGGTAACAGACCAACACACTCAGACCAGATCAGATCACATGAGCAAATCTGTTGTTCTGATAAGTATCACACCGCTGCCCACACATGTCTGACACACGGTTCCTTAGAAGTTGGAGAGAGAGGCAGAAAGGCAAGAGACAGAGTGGTGGAGAATGGATCTGTGAGGTCACAGTGACTTCAAAGGACTAGGTGTTCTAGACAAGAGGGTCAAAATGAAAGACAGAGAGAAAGAAATGTTGTGTGAGCAAGGAAAGACCTTTACAGGTCCTAGTTGTCCTCCTAGTGTGTGTGGTATGTATATAGTGTGCGTGTGCGTATATAGTGTGTGTGTGGTATGTATAAAGTGTGTGTGTAGTATGTATATAGTGTGTGTGTGTGTGGTATGTATATAGTGGGTGTGGTACATAAATAGCCCCTCCTTGAACCTCCACCTTAACGTGGTGGAGGGGTTTGAGTGCTTGGATGATCCTAGGAGCTATGTTGTTGGGGGTAATAAGCCCCTGGTAGGGTCTCCCAAGGCAACCTGGTCCTAGGTGACTAGGCAGACTAAGCGCGGTTCACCAAAACCCCCCATGATGCCAATAAAAAGGAGATTCGTTACGTCGGCGGACTGGCGTTACCGGGGCTCCACCCTGGAGCCAGGACTGGGGTGGGTGCTCACAGGCGAGCGCCTGGTGGCCGGGTCTTTGCCCATGGGACCCGGCCGCGTATAACCCAAAAAGGCGACGTGGGATCACCTTCCTGCAGGCCCACCACCCACAGGAAGGACCGTAGGGGGCCGGTGCAGTGTGTTTTGGGCGACGGTCGGGGGCAGGTGCCTGGACGACCGAGGCTATGCACACGGTCTCTAGCGCTGGGGACATGGAATGTCACCTCGCTGGCAGGAAAGGAGCCCGAGCTTGTGTGGGAGGTAGAGCGTTAGCGGCTAGATATGGTCGGCCTCACCTCCACGCACAGCCTGGGTTCCGGATCCATTATCTTCAAGAGAGGCTGGACTCAACTTTTCTCTGGCGGCGGGCTGGCGTGGGCTTGCTCATAGCCCCGTGGCTCAGCCGCCACGTGTTGGCGTTTACCCCTGTAAAAAAGAGGGTCGTGTCCCTGCACCTATGGGCCACTGGTGTCTTGGCCTATAGGCCAAATACCAGTGCAGAGTACCCGGCCTTCTTGGGGTCCCTTGGAGGGGTACTGGATAGTGCACCAACCGGGGACTCCATTGTTCTGCTGGGCGACACCTGGAGAGGGTGATTGGGAAGAACGGCCCCCCCGATCTGAACCTGAGCGGTGTTTTGCTGTTGGACTTAGTTACAGTTTGTCCATAACGAACACAATGTTCAAGCACTGATGGGTGTCCATCAGGCGGGGAGCTGCGGTCATAAGGTCTCTGGTGCTGTCATGTCTTCTGAGGAGGGAGCAGAGGCTGTTGACCCGGAGGCAGACTCGTCGATCACCCAGGCGGAAGTCACTGAGGTGGTTGGTGGGCTACTCGGTGGCAAAGCCCCGGGGGTAGATGAGATCCGCCCCGAGTATCTTAAGTCTCTGGATGTTGTGGGGCTGTCGTGGCTGACACGTCTCTTCAACATTGCGTGGCGCCTTGGGACAGTGCTGCTGGACTGGCAGACCGGGGTGGTACCCCTTTATAAGAAGGGGGACCGGAGAGTGTGTTCCAACTACAGGGGGATCACACTCCTCAACCTCCCTGGTAAGGTCTATGCCAGGGTACTAGAGAGGAGAATCCGACCGATAGTCGAACCTCGGATTCAGGAGGAGCAGTGTGGTTTTGGTCCTGGTCGCGGAACACTGGACCAGCTCTACACACTTCATTGGGTGCTTGAGGGTTCATGGGAGTTTGCCCAACCAGTTCACATGTGCTTTGTGGACCTGGAGAAGGCGTTCAACCGTGTCCCTCGCGGCGCCCTATGGGGGGTTTGCCGGGAGTACGGGGTCCGGGGCCCTTTGCTCAGGGCCGTCCGGTCCCCGTATGACCAGAGCAGGAGCTGTGTTCGCATTGCTGGTAGTAAGTCGGATTTGTTCCTGGTGCATGTTGGACTCCGCCAGGGCTGCCCTTTGTCACCGGTTCTGTTAGTTGTTTTTATGGACAGAATTTCTAGGCACAGCCAGGGGCCGGAGGGTGTCTAGTTCGGGGGGCACAGGATCTCATCTCTGCTATTCACGGATGATGTTGTCCTGATGGCTCCATCAGGACAACCTACAGCATGCACTAGAGCGGTTTGCAGCCGAGTGTGAAGTGGCCAGGATGGGAATCAGCACCTCTAAATCTGAGGCCATGGTTCTCGACCGGAAAAAGGTGGCTTGCTCCCTTTGGGTGGGTGGGAAGTCCTTGCTCCAAGTGGAGGAGTTCAAGTATCTCGGGCTCTTGTTCACGAGTGAGAGAAGGACGGAATGTAAGATTGACAGGTGGATCGGTGCAGCGGCTGCAGTGATGCGGTCTCTGTACCGGTCCGTCGTGGTAAAGAAGGAGCTGAGCCGGAAGGCAAAGCTCTCAATTTACCGGTCTATCTACGTTCCTACTCTCACCTATGGTCATGAACTTTGGGTAATGACCGAAAGGACGAGATCGCGGATACAAGCGGTCGAAATGAGTTTCCTTTGCAGGGTGGCCAACCAATGGAACCAATACTTCAGGAGTGTGGAAGAGACAACACACAGCTACACACACACACACAGCCACACACACACACACACACCGTACACACACAGCTATACACACACCCTACACATACCCTTTACACACTTACACCCTACACACACAGCTACACGCACACACACCCTACACACCCTTATCTACACACACAGCTACACACACACACCCTACACACACACAGCCACAAACACACACCGTACACACACACCCTACACACATACACCCTACACACACCGTACACACAAACCCTATACGCACAGCTACACACACACACCCTGCACACACAGCTGCACACACACAGCTTCAAACACACACACAGCTACACACATACAGCTACACGCACACACCCTACACACACACACACGCACACCATACATACAATCCCTATACACACAGTTACACACACACACCCTACACACACACACCCTACACACACATAGCTACACACATACAGCTACACACACACACCCTACATACACACAGCCACACACACACACACCATACACACACACCCTACACACACACACCCTACACACACACCGAACACACAAACCCTACATACACACAGCTACACACACACACTCTACACACACAGCCACACACACACACACCGTACACACACACACCCTACACACACACACCCTACACACACCCTACACACACACACACCCTACACACACAGCTACACAAACACAGCCACACACACACATACACAGCTACACACACAGCTTCACGCACACACCCTACGCACAAACCCTATACACACAGCTACACACACCGTGCACACACACAGCTACATACACACACCCTACACACACACCCTACACACACAGCTACACACACAGCTACACACACACACCTTACACACACAGCTACACACACATAGCTACACACACTCAAACAGCTACACACACATAGCCTACACACACACACACAGCTACACACACACACCCTACTTACACACACAGCTACACACACACACACAACACACACAGCTACACTCATATGAACACACACCTACACACACACATAGACAAACACATACACACCTACACACATAAAACTCCTTCACACACACACACACACACACACACACACACACCGAACACACAAACCCTATACACACAGCTATACACACACATACCCTACATACACACAGCTACACACACACACTCTACACACACAGCCACACACACACACACCGTACACACACACACCCTACACACACACACCCTACACACACCCTACACACACCCTACACACACAGCTACACATACACAGCCACACACACACATACACAGCTACACACACAGCTTCACGCACACACCCTACGCACAAACCCTATACACACAGCTACACACACCGTGCACACACACAGCTACATACACACACCCTACACACACACCGCTACACACACACACCCTACACACACAGCTACACACACAGCTACACACACACAGCTACACACACATAGCTACACACGCTCAAACAGCTACACACACATAGCCTACACACACACACACACAGCTACACACACACACCCTACTTACACACACAGCTACACACACACACACAACACACACAGCTACACACATATGAACACACACCTACACACACACATAGACAAACACATACACACCTACACACAGAAAACTCCTTCACACACACACACACACACACACACACACACACACACACACACACACACACACACACTGACAACCCTGTCACACACCTATACACACTCACAGAGACAGCTCTATCACGCACGATTACATCGAATAAAGGAATTCAATTTGGCCAGAGGTTTATCACACAGGCACACTAGCCCTTGTGCCTGTCAGATGGGGGAAGGGGGACCGTTAATCACGTAACACCAGCCACTTCCTGTGAGCTCTGGACCAGTCTGTGTTCAGGGAGGTAGAGGAGAGAAAGAGAGAGAGAGAGAGAGAGAGAGAGAGAGAGAGGGTAGAGAGACAAGGTCGAGATTATGCTAGGGAGCCCTGAGTTGTAGAAGATGATTTAGAAGCCAGACAAGGACTGTGTTATACAGTTATACACCTCTGCTGAGTCTTTGTGTGTATGTGTGTGCATGGAGAGAGGAAGGTACAGACGAGAAGATGAGAGAAATGGAATATCATGGTGAATAACCCTAATGCCAGTGGAACACCTCACTCTGTCTGGCTACATAGGCAGTGTGGGTTTCACACCAAACATGCAGATGATTAAACTGTGAGTGTGTGATATTCACAGTGTTTCTCATAGGTCTGTCACTGTCCTGGCTAGTTCTCTTGGCTGGCTGGTTCTATTGTCCTGGCTGGTTCTCTTGGCTGGCTAGTTATCTTGACTGGCTGGTTCTCTTAGCTGGCTAGGTCTCTTGGCTGGCTGGTTCTCTTGTCCTGGCTGGTTCTCTTGTCCTGGCTAGTTCTCTTGGTTGGCTGGTTCTCTTGTCCTGGCTGGTTCTCTTGTCCTGTCTGCCTGGTTCACTCCCAGTAAGCCAGCCTTGAGGCACAGGAGTCTGGTAGCACTTCTGGTATTTAAAAGGGTCAAGTGCCATTGATTACCGGCTGGTGGAAACGCCTGTGCTATCATTAATAAAATTGACTCATTTTTACCCACACTCTGCTACACTACCCTCCCCACAGATAGTATGTTTCTCTATCTTTATCTGCCTGCACATCTGACCATTTGACTGTCTGTCTACCTACCCGTCTGTCTAGCTGCCCGTCTGACTGTCTGCCTGCCTGCCCATCTGTCTACCTGCCCATCTGACCATCTGCCCGCCCGTCTGTCTACCTGCCTGTCTGACCGTCTGCCCGCCCGTCTGTCTACCTGCCTGTCTGACCATCTGCCTGCCTGTCTGTCTGCCGGCCCATCTATCTGCCAGCCTGGAGGCTATGGGGTATAGTCTGGCAGCTATGGTCCAGATCAGGGGTCAGCATCATGCGATCTGGAGATGCATGCGGCTCTTTAACCCTTCTGGCTTCCTGCCACCTTGCCTTTCAAACACCTCTTATATTGGCGATCAAAGTGACACTGTGACAACTACGTATTTTTAAAAAGCGTTTTAATGTTGTCAACCAAACTATGCGTCCCAAACTGTCAGTCTATTGCTTTGTTTCCCCAAAACTGGTGGCTAATACTGCAATTTTGACGGGTAGTTAACCTAGGTCAAATCCTGAAAAAGAAGGGTTTCAGAAGAAAATAGAGTTTAATTATGTGCAGACAGATGCATTTGCTTTCACTGTTGACCATGCTGACTTTCCTGTATAGTATACTTGATATGTGTGATGAGAAATGATCAAACAACATAAAATGATACTAAAATGCCAGAACAAACACGCAGCATTTGCTGAAAAGTAAAGCTGGAGATGAATGAAAAAGAAAATTTTCAGAACTTCATTGGAAAGCTGATCAGAGCTTATACTTTGGACAGTGGACTACCAGTGCTAGTTTGTGGAAGATAGTGTGTTGTTTACTTTTTAACAGGTAAAATTAGCAACAAAAGGTAATCCGTTTTCTTTTTGTAGTTATATAATTTAATGTTTGCAAAAAACTATATAGTTATTTTATTTATATGTTATACATGTATAATGCTATCTTCATTTCAGGTGTTAAATGGCTTTGCTGCTCCAGATTAATTTTCTCTTGAGGCTAAAATGACTTGTTTTGATAGAGAAGGCTGCAGAGCTCTGGTCTGGTGGGTTATGATCAGGGAGCTGGGTCTATTTTGTCTGGAAGCTGTGGTCAGAGGGTTATGGTCCGGGAGCTGGGTTAGAAAAGGCTGCAGAGCTCTATTCTGGTGGGTTATGGTCCGGGAGCTGGGTTTATTTTGTCTGGAGGCTGTGATCTGGAGTTCAGAGGCTGCAGTAATGTAGGTGTGACCAGCAGGTGGCTGTAGTTCTCTGCTGCGGAGGCTGGATCTCTTGTCATGCTTTCAAACACCCACAACCACACCCCCTCACCCATCACCCCTTAGCACACCCCTCACCCCTTACCACACCCCTCACCACACCCCTCACCCCTTACCCCTTACCACACCCCCTCACCCCATACCACACCCCCTCACCACACCCCACACCCCTTACCATACCCCTCACCACACCCCTCACCCCTTACCATACCCCCTGACCACCTCACCACACACCCTCAGCAGACTTGACATGAAGACACAGACAGACTTTATTTTTGGTAGAACGGCTGGTAAATTAAAACAGAAACTAGGGGAAGCAGGTGTGGGCAGGAACTAGGGCAGGTATGTGAGCCAGGTTGCCGTGGTATTGGGGATTAAACCTGAAACAATGAACACCCTCCATCCATGGTTACTATGACAACAAGGTACCAGAACTCTGAGGAAGCTCCTAGTCCCAAGAGATACAGGGGAAGAGAGAGGGGGGAGGTAGAGAGAGAAGGAGGGAGGGGACAGATAGGGGGGAGGGGAGAGAGGGGG
>BROE01000016.1:340900-356242 GCA_036571765.1 Plecoglossus altivelis
GAGAGAGGGGGGAGGTAGAGAGAGAGGGAGGGAGGGGAGAGAGGGGGGGAGAGAGAAGGGGGGGAGGAGAGACACAGGGGGGGAGATAGAGAGAGAGGGAGGGAGGTGGAGAAAGAGGGAGGGAGAGAGGGAGGAGATAAAGATGAATAATAGAGGGGGAGAGAGAAAGGGTAGACAGGGAGGGGGAAATAGAGGGGGAGAGATAGAGGGAGGAGGTGAGAGAGGGGAGGGAGAGGGGTAGAGGAGGAGAAAAGCGGAAGAGGGGTAGTGGAGGTAAAAAGAGGGAGAGGGGTGGAGGAGGAGAAAAGA
This sequence comes from Plecoglossus altivelis, assembly GCA_036571765.1. Lineage (NCBI taxonomy): Eukaryota > Metazoa > Chordata > Actinopteri > Osmeriformes > Plecoglossidae > Plecoglossus > Plecoglossus altivelis. The sequence goes on from BROE01000016.1 coordinate 341,210, forward strand.
AGGAGAGGGGTGGAGGAGAAGAAATGAGGGAGAGGGGTGGAGGAGGAGAAAGTAGGGAGAGGGGTGGAGGAGGAGAAAGTATGGAGAGGGGTGGAGTAGGAGAAAAGAAGGAGAGGGGTGGAGGAGGAGAAAAGAGGGAGAGGGGTGGAGGAGGAGAAAATATGGAGAGGGGTGGAGGAGGAGAAAAGAGGGAGAGGGATGGAGGAGGAGAAAGTAGGAAGAGGGTTGGAGGAGGAGAAAAGAGGGAGAGGGTGGAGGAGGAGAAAAGAGGGAGAGGGGTGGAGGAGTGTATTGCAGCCCTGCTCAGGCTGTCAGATCAGCTCCATCCTCCTCCATAATCTGCTGAATCATAACATAAGGACTCTCATGCCCAACACATTAGACATACACACTGTCATATTAATCAACAAACACACTCCAATATACACACAATGTCATATTGATGTACAAACACACTCTAATACACACACTGTCATATTGATGTACAAACACACTCTAATACACAAAAACTGTCATATTAATGTTCTAACACACTCTAATATACACACACTGTCATATTGATGTACAAACACACTCCAATATACACACAATGTCATATTGATGTACAAACACACTCTAATACACACACTATCATATTGATGTACAAACACACTCTAATATACACACACTGTCATATTGATGTACAAACACACTCTAATATACACACACTGTCATGTTGATGTACAAACACACTCTAATACACACACTGTCATATTGATGTACAAACACACACATATCCACACTCACACACATACACTTATATCCACACATGCTGGAATATCATATACATGACAATGTGTAAATACATCTTGACAAACACCGCTCACTACACTACCATGAACACGCACAAACAGCCTTCTGAGCATACAACCATACACACACCTACTCAACCATGCGAACATACAGTATAACCATAAACACACACACACGGTTCCTCTTTCCCCAGTCAGCAGATTAAACTGCACAGACATGGATAAGGCACTGCCAGTTCAAGCACCTCTTGGTTTAAAACCACATTTAAATTACTCATAATTAATTAATTACTCAATTACATATTCGTTAATGTTATGTCCTGGTGTTTTGAAGTGTGTTAGTGTGTGGGGTTTTGAGGCTCACACTCTCCCCACAAACACATTATCTCCCAACACACACACTCTCCCAACAAACACACACTCTCCCAACACACACACTCTCCCAACAAACACACACTCTCCCAACACACACACTCTCCCAAGTCACACACTTTACCAACATACACACACTCTCCTAACATACACACACTCTCCCAACACACACTCTCCCAACACACACACTCTCCCAAGTCACACACTTTACCAACATACACACACTCTCCTAGCATACACACACTCTCCCAACACACACTCTCCCAACACACACACGTTCTCCCAACACACACTCACTCTCCCAAACAGCACGACACTCTACCCAAGTCACACACTTTACCAACATACACACACTCTCCTAGCATACACACACTCTCCCAACACACACTCTCCCAAGTCACACACTTTACCAACATACACACACTCTCCTAGCATACACACACTCTCCCAACACACACTCTCCCAAGTCACACACTTTACCAACATACACACACTCCTCCCTACGCATACACACACTCTCCCAACACACACTCTCCCAACACACACACGTTCTCCCAACACACACTCACTCTCCCAACACACACACTCTACCAACATACACACACTCTCCCAACACACACACACACACAGCACACACACACACTTTCCCAACACACACACGCACACACACACTCTACCAGCACACACACACACTTTCCCAACACACACACACACACACACTCTACCAACACACACACTCTACCAACACACACACACTCTACCAACAAACACACACTCTCCCAGCAAACACACACTCTACCAACAAACACACACATAGTGTCCCAACAAACATGCTCTTCTAACAGACCTAGACGTATCTTACACAGAGGGGGGGAGGTGATAGGAGAGGAGGGGAGGTAGGAGGAGAGGAGGGGAGGGGAGGTAGTAGGAGAGGAGGGGAGGTAGGAGGAGAGGAGGGGTGGTAGGAGGAGAGAAGGGGAGGTAGTAGGAGAGGAGGATGGTTGATTGAGGGGAGGGCAGCTAGCGAGAGGAAGGGAGGTGTAAGAGGAAGGGAGGTAGGAGGAGAGGGAGGGGATTTAGGAGAGGAGGGGAGGTAGTAGGAGAGGAGGGGAGGTAGAGGAGAGGAGGGAAGGTATTAGGAGATGAGGGGAGGTAGGAGGAGGGGGTTGAGGAGAGGGGTGAGGAGAGGAAGGAAGGTAGAAGGAGAGGAGGGGAGGTAGTAGGAGAGGAGGGGAGTAGAGAGAGGAGGGGTTAGTAAGAGAGGAGGGGACGTAGGAGGAGAGGAGTGTAGGTAGTAGGAGAGGAGGGGTGGTAGGAGGACAGGAGGGGAGGTAGGAGGAGGAGGGTTCGGAGGCAGCGAGAGGAGGGAGGTAGGAGGAGAGAAGGTGGTGGTAAGAGGAGAGGAGGGGAGGTAAGAGGAGAGGAGGGGTGGTAGGAGGAGGGGGTTGAGGAGAAGGGTGAGGAGAGGAGGGGAGGTAGGAGGAGAGGGGTGAGGAGAGGTGGAGAGGTAGGAGGGGAGAAGGTAGCAGAGCAGATGGAGGGGATTGGGGACATGCTCTGATGGATGTGCAGTGAGGGTAGTAATGTGTGTTGGGTTAGTGATAGCGTTCCTGCGGCCTGCACTGAGCTTCCTCCTGTCGTGATGAAGCCGTCATAAAACCTCCACCCCTCTGGGAGGAGCCGGCTTTAAATTTGAGCGTCACATGAAAATGATGTACAAGTTCCAGGAGGAGTACCTGTTTCACACAGGTGCTGAACACACACAAACTGAACACACACTGAACATGCACACACTGAACACACACACTGAAAATACACACACTGAACGCACACTGAACACACACACTCTGAAAACACACACACTGGACACACACACACTGAACACACACACTAAACACACACACTAAACATACACACTGAAAACACACACATACTGTACACACACACACACTGAACACACACACACTGAAAACACACACTAAACACACACACTTAACACACACTGAACACACACAGAACACACACACGAAAGAGTCACACACTCACTGAACACACACAGACACAGAGCAAGCATGCATGCACATTGAACACACACAAGGCACACACCTACACACACGCACACACACACACAGTCACATACTCATGCACACATTCAGAACAACTCAGCTGGCAGACAACAGTGGGAGGGAATAGAATTACTGCTGGAACGAAGGCAGACCTTCAGGCAAACCGATTATTATGGTCTGTTGATGCTGATACAGGACCAGCAGGCAGGTGTGTGTGTGTGGGGCTGTGCTTCTTAGCCAGAGCACAGGAAATATGACTACACCTGGTAAGCTGGAGAGGGAAAAGGAGAGGAAGAGACTGAGAAACGGAGATGGAGTCACAGACAGACCAAGAGGTAGAGATGGAGAGGAGAGAGACCAAGAGGGAGAGATGGAGAGGAGAGAGACCAAGAGGGAGAGATGGAGAGACAGAGAGACCAAGAGGGAGAGATGGAGACACAGAGAGACCAAGAGGGAGAGATGGAGAGGAGAGAGACCAAGAGGGAGAGGTGGAGAGACAGAGACCAAGAGGGAGAGATGGAGAGGAGAGAGACCAAGAGGGAGAGACGGAGACACAGCCAGACCAAGAGGGAGAGATGGAGAGGAGAGAGACCAAGAGGGAGAGATGGAGAGAGAGAAATGGAGACACAGACAGACCAAGAGGGAGAGATCAGAATGAGAATCAGTTTTTATTCACCATGCAAGATACACAAGCACAGAATTTAGAGATGGAGACACAGAGAGACCAAGAGGGAGAGATGGAGAGGAGAGAGACCAAGAGGGAGAGATGGAGAGGAGAGAGACCAAGAGGGAGACATGGAGACACAGACAGACCAAGAGGGAGAGATGGAGAGGAGAGAGACCAAGTGGGAGAGATGGAGAGGAGAGAGACCAAGAGGGAGAGATGGAGAGGAGAGAGACCAAGAGGGAGAGATGGAGAGGAGAGAGACCAAGAGGGAGAGATGGAGACACAGACAGACCAAGAGAGATGGAGACAGAGAGACTATGCTAGTGAGATGGGAAGAGATGCATCTGATGTTAATAAAGTAGAGGTGTTAATATCGACCTCATCTCCTTCACACATCACTGCTCTCGGTACTGTCTGTTAACAACCAGCCAATCAATCAGGCTCTCTAATTAGCTTCTTTCAAATTAAGTTTCCTCATTCTTCTGCTCATCATACCTCTTCCTTCATCCCTCTCCTCCTCTGTCACCTCTCCTCTTCCATCTCTCTCACACTCTTACTTCCTACTCTTATGTAGTGATAATAATAATAATAATAATAATAATAATAATACTATAATTCCTGTATTCATCATTTGTTTATGTATTAATAATGTTTGTACTAATTGACCATTTCTGTTTCTATAAGTTCTATTTCTGTAGTAATCCTTTCAAAACTCAACCCATCAGTTCTGAACAACAATACTGAGTAACTTGTTTAGCTGACTTAACCAGACGACTGTTGTGTGATTCGTATGGTCTAGGGATTGTGGTGGATTTTTAGAATAAGGTTACAAAACATGTGTTTAAGTTTGATACAACGTATGTTAATTTGACCCCATTTGGTGGAGAGGCCACCTGTGGTTTTTTGACACCTAACCAGGAGACGTTAAGTCTGGAGACAGTTGGTCTGGAGCAACTGTATTGTTAAAGATAACCATACAAGGGCCAATTTACCATTTGACCGGTCAACAACTTTTGGCCTTATTTGCAGTTTGGGGGAGATAAGCCATAACAAAGAACTGTAGGACAATGGCTATGGAGATGTATATTTTCAAGCTGTCACTGAGTAGAGTTAACCAATCACAGAAGTTGTTTCATTGATTGATTGACCAAATACAAGACCATTTGTTCTAAATGTATTTAAAGAAGTGTTTAAGGGATGTTTGTCATCACTTTTACGAACGACTTGTGGCTATCACGTCCTCCGTAATGACTGATCACAAAGCGCTTTGTTAATATCTTATGTACTTGTACTTGCTAAATAAATTGTAATGAAACCGCCATTTATGACTGTTCATATCTACACAGTGCCATCAGAATTTTCTTTCACAGGATACTGTTGTGTGATTCGTATGGTCTAGCAATACTGATGTGTGATTCGTATGGTCTAGAGATACTGATGTGTGATTCGTATGGTCTATAGATACTGATGTGTGATTCGTATGGTCTAGAGATACTGATGTATGATACGTATGGTCTAGAGATACTGATGTGTGATTCGTATGGTCTATAGATACTGATGTGTGATTCGTATGGTCTAGAGATACTGATGTGTGATACGTATGGTCTAGAGATACTGATGTGTGATACGTATGGTCTAGAGATACTGATGTGTGATTCGTATGGTCTAGCAATACTGATGTGTGATTCGTATGGTCTAGGGATACTGCCAGCCTCACCCTGGCCTGTGTCTGTGGCGATACTGCAGCCTCACCCTGGCCTGTGTCTGTAGCGTTACTGTAGCCTCACGCTGGCCTGCGTCTGTGCCGATACTGCAGCCGTTTTTTTTCAGTTCTAGATAGCTAGCTAGCTAGCTCATAGATGCTAACAAGCTACTGAACTGATGTTCTACTGAAGGTAATCAAGTGCAGGTTTGTGATGTTGAGACGTTATTCTAACTAGTTACTGTCTAGCTTTTGTGTTAGCTTTAGTGTTTACTACAAAAACATGATGCCTAAACCGTAAACTAGAACCATGCCGGGATGCAAGTAATACAATGGAGACCAAGGTGGACATTTTCACACGCCAAAGGAACAGGAAGAGGTGATAGAGGAAGGAGAGAAGGAACGGGAGGAGGTGGCAGAGGAAGATGAGAAGGAAGAGGTGATGGAGGAGGAGATAGAGGAAATAGAGTTGGAATAGGTAGAGGGTTGTAGGATACAGACAGTTGGTCTTTGCTTCAATCACTCATTCTTACTCACTCACTCACTCACTCACACACACCCATCCCCTCCAATCCCCCGTCCCCCACTCACATGTATACACCACTTCTACACACATCTGAGGGCTGCCCTTATACTTTGTCCTTCAAGTCCTGAGTTGTCCTTGAGCTCCATGCTGTCCATTCCAGTGTGCATTACAGCTGTCGCTGTGTGTTAAAGATGACAGCCATGCTGATGCCCTGCTGGGGGAACTGACAAGGAGAGAGACAGAGGGAGAGAGAATCCTTTATTCATCTCACATGCTCATGTAAGGGGAGGTGGAACACACATATGCCAGGGGAGGTGGAACACACACATATGCCAGGGGAGGTGGAACACACATATGGCAGGGGGAGGTGGAACACACACACATGCCAGGGGAGGTGGAACACGCACATATACCAGGGGAGGTGGAACACACACACCAGGCAGGAGCTCCAGCATCAGGAAGGAGATCAGGGTCAGTTCCAGGTGCTGCCCTCCTGCCTGAGCAGAAACATGGACAGGAGACACATCTGGTCTTAAGGGTGTTATGTTGAGGTACTTTGTTGAGGAAACTAATTTGGGAACATGCAAACTCCATGTAGAAAGGTCCAGGAACCCACCTGATGTGCCAGGCAGGAATCATCTTGCTGTGAGGGAGAGGGGGGAGAGGGTGAGTGTGGTTCCTATATTACAATATAAGCTGATATACTGTAAATGCCAAGACATTGTCAATAATAGTGATAATATGTCTTTGTCCCCGGTCAAAAAGTATTGACCCACAGCAACATCATAAATCTGTAACAGCTTGGGCTTGATCAAATGATCAAAGTGAAACAAAGCATCAAAAGGACAAATGTAAGCGCCTCATGTTTCTAATAACCTATTGAATAAGACTTAAGCTACTGTATGTCTAAAACTCTCATTAATAAATCAACCATCTACAACTAACTATGTTAGTCAGTGAATATTTCCTCTCTACAATATAACAGAAGCAAAGTTCTCTCTCCCCCAACTCTCTCTTTCACTCTCCCTCTTCTCTCTCCCCCAACTCTCTCTTTTACTCTCCCCCTTCTCTCTCTGCCTTCTCTCTCCCTTCTCTCTCCCCCAACTCTCTCTTTCACTCACACCCTTCTCTCTCCCCCAACTCTCTCTTTCACCTCCCCCTTCTCTCTCTCCCTTCTCTCTACCCCTTATCTCTCCCTTCTCTCCCCCTTCTCTCTCCCTTCTCTCCCCCTTCTCTCTGCCCCTTCTCTCTTTTCCGTCTCTCTCCCCCAACTCTCTCTTTCACCCTCTCCCTTCGCTCTCTCTCCCTTCTATCTCTACCCCTGTCACTCTCTCTTTCACTCTCTCCCTTTTATCTCCCCCTTCTCTCTCCCTTCTCTCTCTCTTTACCTTCTATCTCTATCCCTGTCACTCTCTCTTTCTCTCAGCTTAATTAATGAGTTACTAATTCAAATTATTTGTAATGTGCTAATTAAAGATGTATGGGCATGCCATCCGTCTATCGGTATTAAAGCCCAACCGGAGAATGTATTTGTATGTTTGCTATTGTAGTTATGCTATAAACGGCCTCGTATAATATTACATCATAACTCATTATTCATTTTTCATTTAAGCTTTCATCATTGAATGCTCTTTGACGTCATGTTTAATTTAACTATCCATTATAACATTAGAATGGAAAGTAAATGTTATAACTGTATGACCCAGCCTGAGACATCCCCTGACCCTCTCTCTCCCCTGCTCCACTCCTCTCTCCCCTGCTCCACTCCTCTCTCCCCTCCTCCACTCCTCTCTCCCCTACTCCACTCCTCTCTCCTCTCCTCCTATCCTCTCTCCCCTCCTCCTCCACTCCTCTTTTCCTCTCTCCCCTCCTCCTTTTCTCTCTCCACTCCTCCACTCCTCTCTCGCCTGCTCCTCTCCTCTCCCCTCCTCCTTTCCTATCTCACCTCCTCCTTTCCTCTCTCACCTCCTTCTCTCCTCTATTCCCTCCTCTTTTCCTCTCCCCTCCTCCTTTCCTCTCTCCGCTGTCCCACTCCTCTCTCCCCTGTTCCTCTCCTCGTCTACATCCCACATGCACACCTCTTTCCTGTTTAGTGTCTATGATGGAATGTTGTGCAGATCAGTAAATAGCCCTGGGCAACATACTAACTGGAGCCATTTCTCTCCACCTCTCTCTCCACCTCTCTCTCCACCTCTCTCTCTCTCTCTCTCTCTCTCTCTGTCTCTCTGTCTCTCTCCACCTCTATCTCTATCTCTCTCTGTCTCTCTCTCTCTCACTCACTCTCCCTGCCTCTCCCATCCTCTCCTCCACGTATCCCTCCTATATCCTCCCCTCCTCTCTCTCTGCCCTTCCATCTTCAATCCTGCCCCCTCCATCCTCTCCTCCATCCTCTCCTCCTCCACCCTGTCCCCCCTTTATCCTCTCCTCCCTCTATATGCTCCTCCTCCACTATCATCTCCTCCCTCTATTCTCTCCTCCTCTATCCTCCCCTCCTCTATCCTCTCATCCTCTATACTTTCCCCCTTTGACTCTCACTATCCCTCATTCTTCCCCTCCCTCTCTCCCTGTCTCCTACTCACTTTCCACCCTTCTTTGTATCTCTCCCTCTTTACACTCCCATTCTCATATCTCTGCTAGCTATCCCCACCCTTCCCCCCTCCCTGCACACAGAGACAGACACACAAACATATACAGTACACCCATAAACACCCCCCTAAATTCACACACTCATTAAAACACACACCCAAACACACACACTCACAGCTATAAACATACAGAGAAACATGCAGACAGACACACACGCACATATATGGACAGACAGATGGATCTAAATCTCTCCCCTATCTCCCCACCTCTCCCCCATCACATCCCAGAGACACACTTCATACTTCATCAGGTCTATTCTTAAGCAAAAGGTTTCCATGGTAACTTGAAGGTGAGAGTATAACGCTATAGCTAGGCGGCTTGGATTGATGAGGAAATTATATCAACACCACTTCCTGTTTCTTCTTCTAGTCACCTCCACTTCCGGTTTCCTTTTCTAATCACCTCCACATCCTGTTTCATTTTCTAATCACCTCCACATTCTGTTTCCTTTTCTAATCACCTCCACTTCCTGTTTCCTCTTCTAAATGAACTGTGTGTGTGATGTATGTTCGAGCTGGTTGTGTGTAGAGACTGTGTGGGGTAAGTGTGTGGCTGCATGTGTGGAACATGTGCATCTGGAACATAATTTGTCGTGTGTTTAGTTCTGGGTGTGTGCTTGTCAAGCTTAAAGCTTACAGATACATTCTTTTTACTTTTAAACTGATTTTGAGATTAACTTTGTCACACTTGATCCATGCAGCAATCTCATTTGAAAATATGTTCCCCTTCCAGCAGCTAACCCTAGCAGCTAACCCCAGCAACTAACCCTAGCAGCTAACCCTAGCAGCTAACCCCAGCAGCTAACCATACCAGCTAACCCCAGCAGCTAACCCCAGCAGCTAACCCTAGCAGCTAATCCTAGCAGCTAACCCTAGCAGCTAACCCTCACAGCTAACCCTAGCAGCTAACCCTCTCTCATGCTAACTGCTGCTGACTGTGACACTCTGAGAGCCTCTGCTCTCTACCAACACAGCTACACCATACCGGAAGTACAGAAGCTGTTGCTGCACCAGACAGGAAGTACTAACCCTTACCACCAGACAGGAAGTAATAACCCTTACCACCAGACAGGAAGTAATAACCCTTACCAACAGACAGGAAGTCATAACCCTTACCACCAGACAGGAAGTACTAACCCTTACCACCAGACAGGAAGTCATAACCCTTACCACCAGACAGGAAGTACTAACCCTTACCACCAGGCAGGGGGGAGACAGAAGAACACAGAAAGTCAACCACTTTTACACCGACAGGAAGTATACACAAAGTACTGGAGAGCACAGCAAGTGAAAATAAACTCCCTCATCAGCCAGACTAGTTTGATTTCCTTCTGACTCTCTCTCTCTCCCCCCTCCCTGCCATGCCCCCATATGTTTGGGGGTATTTATAACCCGAGTGTACTGAGTCACAGCTATTGTTGTAGCTGCCTGTCTCTGTCTCTGTTGTGTGTTAATCTGTCCGCCTCCAAAACCTTGCAGATTGTCTCTGAGAGAATGCAGGTAGACACTCTTTCATCCTCCACCACATAATCTGCTCCTCCTCTCACAGCATCTTTGCATGTCTCTCTCTCCGCCTCTCCTCTCCCTCTCCCTCTCCACCTCCCCTCTCTCCCTCTCCACCATCCCTCTCCTCTCCTCTCCACCTCCCCTCTCCCTCTTTACCCTCCCTCTCCCCTCCCCCTCTCCTCTTCACCCAACCTCTCCTCTCCCTCTTCACCTCATCTCCCCTCCCCACCCTCCCTTTCCCCTCTCCACCTCCCCTCTCCTCTACCTCTCCACCTCCCCTCTCCTCTTCCTCTCTACCTCCCTCTCCTCTCCCTCTCCACCTCCCCTCCCCTCTCCTCTCCATCTCCCTTCTCCACCCTCCCTCTCCCCTCCACCCTTCCTCCCTCCCTCCCCTCTCCCCTCTCCACCTCCCCTCTCCTCTGCTTCTCCACCTTTCCTCTCCTTTCCCTCTCTACCTCCCTCTCCTCTCCCTCTTCACCTCCTCTCCCCTCTCCACCCTCCCTCTCTCCCCTCCCCTCCTCCCCTTGCCTCTCCACCTTCCTTCCTTCTCCTCTCCCTTTCCCTCTCCACCTCCCCTCTCCTCTCCTCTCCTCTCCTCACCACCCTCCCTCTCCTCTCCCTTTCCACCTCCCCTTTCCTCTGCCTCTCCATCTCTCCTCTCCCTTTCCACCTCCCTCTCCTCTCCATTTCCTCACATGCTCCCCTCTCTTCATTCCTCCTAGAGAGTTTACCAAGGCTGGTGTGTCTCCACATCCTTCTAATGAGCTGATCGCTTGGCTGTCTCCAAGACCCTGGCCTCCACTGCCTCATACATAGTGACTTTCTCTCTTTTCCTCCTTCAATTTCTTTTATTTTTCTTCTTCTTTCTGTTTTGCTTTCTCTACTTCTCTGAATCACTGAAGTGGTCCATTCCCTATTGAGTCACTTCCTGTTTCATCACAGATCCTCCTGCCTCCCTTGGTTCCACTACAACTCAGCAGATCTGAGTCAGAGTAGTTGGGAGGAGCAGGGAAGCAAGGAGAGGAGGAGAGGGGAGTGAGGAGAGGAGAAGCAAGGGAGGGAGAACAGGAGGAGAGGAGCAGCTGAGGAGGGAGGAGAGGTGGAGCAGGGGAGGGAGGAGAGGAGGACCAGAGGAGGGAGGAGAGGAGGAACAGGGGAGGGAGGAGAGGAGAGGAGGCGCTGGGGAGGGAGGAGAGAAGGAGGAGGGAGAAGAAGGGTAACAGGGGAGGAAGGAGAGGAGGACCAGGGGGGGAGGAGAGGTGGAGCCGAAGAGCGAGGAAAGGTGGAGCAGGGGAGGGGGAGAGGATGAGAGGAAGAGCAGGGGAGGGAGAGTTGAGGAGCAGAGGAGGGAGAGGAGTAGGATGGAGGAGAGGAAGATGAACAGAAGTGGAGTAAGGAGGACATCATCGGAGAGGACGATGGCAGAGGAGAGGAGGATGGGAGAGGAGGATAGCAGAGGAGGATAGCAGAGGAGAGGAGGATGAGAGAGGAGGATAGCAGAGGAGAGTAATGATGGATGTGTGTTGCGTGGCTTCTGCTTGTTAGGGTGCTTCTCTCCGCTTATGCTTGTAACTCACGGCCCCGGGGATGGAGGAAGGATAACAAGAACATTAGCCATGGACAACAAGCACTGCACATCGTTTACACACACACTCACACACACACACACACACACACACACACACACACACACACACACACACACACACACACACAAGAACTCATCCTTATACACACTCACACACATGCACACATACACAAGAATCCACCCTCACACACACACAAACATCCTCACAGCCTCTTTCTATCTCTCCATCTCTCACACACAGATTGAGAGGGAACTGTATGAGTGAATTGGTGGAGAGATTGAAATAAGGGTTGCTGATCATAGAAAACAAAGATGTGAGATAGAACACTGACAGTCAGATAAAGGTCTCTGTCTCTGGAGCTAAGGAGAGCGGAGGTGAGGGGGGTGGAGGTGAGGTGGGTGGAGGTGCGGCTGGACAGGTGGACTACTCTCTGAGAAGTCTAGTCTTACAAGGCGCCTTCAAACTATCAGAAACATCTTTGATCAACAGTTTCAGGTGAAAAAAACAGGCTGCTTGAAATGTCCCTCCCTCCCCTTTCTCCTCTCTCTCCACTCTCTTCTCTCCTCGCTCTCCTCTCTTTCCTCTCCTCTCTCTCTCCTCTCCTCTCTCTCTTCTCTCTCCACTCTCCTCTCTCTCCTCTCTCTCCACTCTCCTCTCTCTTCGCTCTCTTCTCTCCTCGCTCTCCTCTCTTCCCTCTCCTCTCTCTTCGCTCTCTTCTCTCCTCTCTCTCCTCTCTCCACTCTCTCCTCTCTTTCCTCTCCTCTCTCTCTCCTCTCCACTCTCCTCTCTCCACTCTCCTCGCTCTCCTCTCTTTCCTCTCCTCTCCCTCTCCTCTCCACTCTCCTCTCTCTCCTCTCTCCACTCTCCTCTCTCTCCTCTCTTCACTCTCCTCTCTCTCCTCTCTCCACTCTTCTCTCTCCTTTTTCCACTCTCCTCTCGCTCTACTCTTTCCACTCTCCTCTCTCTCCTCTCTCCTTATTCCACTCTCCTCTCGCTCCACTCTCTTTAACCGAAGGCTTTTTTTATTCAGTCTTGAATCATTGACATAGCCCTGCCACATCACAAACATAGCCCTGTCACATCACTGTCATAGCCCTGTCACATTACTGTCATAGCCCTGTCACATTACTGTCATAGCCCTGTCACATCACTGACATAGCCCTGCCACATCACTGACATTGCCCTGTCACATCACTGACATAGCCCTGTCACATCACTGACATAGCCCTGTCACATCACTGACATAGCCCTTTTCTCCTCTCTCTCCACTCTCCTCTCTCCTCGCTCTCCTCTCTTTCCTCTCCTCTCCTCTCTCTCTTCTCTCTCCACTCTCTTTTCTCTCCTCTCTCCACTCTCCTCTCTCTCCTCTCTCCTCTCTCTCTCCTCTCCGCTCTCCTCTCTCTCCTCTCTCCACTCTCTCCTCTCTTTCCTCTCTCTCTCTCTCCTCTCCACTCTCCTCTCTCCACTCTCCTCGCTCTCCTCTCTTTCCTCTCTCTCTCTCTCCTCTCCACTCTCCTCTCTCCACTCTCCTCGCTCTCCTCTCTTTCCTCTCCTCTCTCCTCTCTCCACTCTCCTCTCTCTCCTCTCTCCACTCTCCTCTCTCCTTTTTCCACTCTCCTCTCTCTCCTCTCTCCTTATTCCACTCTCCTCTCGCTCCACTCTCTTTAACCGAAGGCTTTTTTTTTCTCTCAGTCTTGAATCATTGACATAGCCCTGCCACATCACAAACATAGCCCTGCCACATCACTGACATAGCCCTGTCACATTACTGTCATAGCCCTGTCACATCACTGACATAGCCCTGCCACATCACTGACATAGCCCTGTCACATCACTGACATAGCCCTGTCACATCACTGACATAGCCCTGTCATATTACTGTCATAGCCCTGTCATAACACTGACTCAATTTCTCACACACAGTCTTACACGTGTACATACACCCTTATTGTGACACATTGTATGCAAGACACACTTGAGGCAGTTTACATTATAGCCAGTTTATAGTAGAGGCAGGTCAGTGTGGATTAGCAGCAGCCCTTCCTGCTTTCTCTGCCTCCTCACTTCTCCTTCCCGCACCCTGCGACCACACACCAGGACCCGACCCTGCAACCACACGCCAGGATCCAACCCTGTGACCACACGTCCGGACCCAAACTTGCGACCACACCCCAGGACCCAACCCTGCAACCACGCGCCCTGATCTGACCCTGCGACCACACGCCAGGACCCAACCCAAAAGAGGATAGCTGGAGGGTTACTATAGAGAGGATAGCTGGAGGGTTACTATAGAGAGGATAGCTGGAGGGTTACTATAGAGAGGATAGCTAGAGGGCTACTATAGAGAGGATAGCTAGAGGGTTAGGGTTAGTACATATTACAATGGGGTAGGGGAGGAGGGAGAGAGCAGGAGGAAGGAGGAGGTAAGGGTAATGTGGGAGAGGAAAAGAGAGGTAAAGCTGGGATAGGATACAGGTTGAGAGGATGGGAGAAAAGGGAGGGAGGATGGGAGAGGAGAGGGGGAGGATGGGAGAGGAGAGAGAGAGGACAGGAGAGGGGGAGGATGGGAGAGGAGAGGGAGAGGATGGAAGAGCAGAAGAAGAGGGGAAGAGAGAGGACAAGAGAGGAGAGGGGGAGGATGGGAGAGGAGAGAGGGAGGATGGGAGAGGAGAGAGGGAGGATGGGAGAGGAGAGGGGGAGGACAAGAGAGGAGAGAGGGAGGATGGGAGAGGAGAGAGGGGGGATGAGAGAGAGAGAGGGGCGAGGAGGAAAGGATGAGGGGAGGAGCAAGAGAGGAGAGGGGGAGGAGCAGAGAGTAGCGAGAGGGGGAGGAGTGGGAAGAGGAGGTGGAGGACAGGAGAGGAGAGGGGGAGAGGAGAGAGGGAGGACAAAAGAGGAGAGAGGGAGGATGGGAGAGGAGAGAGAGGAGGGAGAGGAAAGGGGGAGGACAGGGAGAGGAGAGGGGGAGGATGCGGGAGGATGATGAGGGAGATAATGGGGAGGATAGAGGGAAGGATGGGAGAGGAGAGGGGGAGAGGAGAGTGGGGACCGTTGAGCGGAGAGGATGGAGGGGGATAAGAAGGACGGGAAGGCAGGAAGGAGTGCAGGGAGGACAGGGGAGAGGAGAAGGGGACAGGAGAGGGGGAGGGGAGAGGAGAGGGGGAGAGGC
>BROE01000016.1:356566-369569 GCA_036571765.1 Plecoglossus altivelis
AGGAGAGGAGAGGGGGAGGACAGGAGAGGGGGAGGGGAGAGGAGAGGGGGAGGACAGGAGAGGGGGAGAGAAGAGGGGGTGGGCGGTATAGGAGAGGGGAGGACAGGAGAGGTAAGGGGAAGGGTAATAAACAAGACTTCATCGTCTTCTAAATGTTGACTTTGTTGCTTAGATCTCCACTCTGAAAACAGCGGGAGGGAGGGTGGAACGAGAGGAGTGTAGAGTAAAGAGGGAGAGGAGGAACAAGGAGAGAGAGAGGTAAGTAGAGGGAAAAAAGAAAAGAGAGAAGGAAGGAGAGATAGGAAAGGAAAGAGGAGAGATGCGTGTCTACAAGACAACAGGAAATAGCAAAGGAGGAAGATTTGATTGACAGGTTGGATGGACCTGAAGACTCCACCCCCTACAGATTATCCTTACTGTCAGTCTCAGCCTGGCTAGTTGCCCATGGTAACAAGCGAAGGGATATTGATCGGAGGTAAACAGGGTTGGCTCAGTGGAGAGGAACATGCTCGCGCTCATGCTAACACATACACACATGTGCTCACACACACATACACACACACACACACACACGTGCTCACAGAGGATGAGGTTGGTATATTTCAGTGGGGAAGACTTGACAGCAGATAGCAGAGAGTTCTCATTCTAAGTTTGACCCCTGCTTTGGGTGAAAGCATCTGATGAACAGATCATGTCTAGAGAACACAATAACCTCTTCATCACCATCATCAGCAGAGAGGATGAGAGGGAGGATGAGAGCACAGAGGATGAGAGGGAGAATGAAAGCAGAGAGGATGAGAGCAGAGAGGATGGAGAGCAGAGAGGATGAGGGCAGAGAGGATGAGATCAGAGAGGATGAGAGCAGAGAGCAGAGAAAATGAGAGCAGAGGATGAGAGCATACTGAATGAGGGCAGAGAAGATGAGAGCAGAGAGGATGAGAGCAGAGAGGATGAGAGCAGAGATGATGAGAGAATTAGAGCATAGAGGATGAGAGAGAGGATGAGAGCAGAGAGGATGAGGATGAGAGCAGAGAGGATGAGAGGATGAGAGAGAGGATGAGAGCAGAGAGGATGAGGATGAGAGCAGAGAGGATGAGAGGATGAGAGCAGAGAGGATGAGAGCAGAGGGGATGAGAGGATGAGAGCAGAGAGGATGAGAGGATGAGGGCTAGCAAAGAGATTTACCACAGACAGGAGCCCAGACAGCTAGAACAAGTTTTCAAACTGCTACCTGTGTAACCTAATAATCATCCACTGATGTGAAAGACTTTAAGTATGACCTCCTATTGACCATTCCCTCTGTTTCCCCAGACCAAGACACACTCTCCCGAACTGTGTCCACCCAGACATCAACTCTCACACACACCAACACACATTCACACACATACACTAATACACATTCACACACACCAAAACACCAGAACACCAACACACACACACACACATACACACACACTCCAAGACAGGATCCATTCAGGCTACCATTCTCCTTCAGCTTGTCAACTGAACCTCAAGGTTCACTCACTGTAATTAAAACAGCCAGCGTCTGGAAACTCTCCTCTCTCCACTCTCCTCTATCTCCTTCTCTCTCCTCTCTCCTCTCTCCCTCTCTCCCCTTCTCCTCTCTCCCCCTGTCCTGTATCCCTCTCTCCTCTCTCCCCTTACTCTCTCCCTCTATCCCCTTCTCCTCTCTCCCCCTGTCCTCTCTCCCCTTCCTCTCTCATCCGCTCTCCTCTCTCCCTGTCTCACCTTCTCCTCTCTCCCCCTGTCCTGTCTCCCTCTCTCCTCTCTCCCCATATACCCCTAAAGCCTCCTCTTTCTCTGGAAGGGACCTGTCCTCACCGGGAGCATGGATGTGGCAGGAGCCACTGTTCCACAACCCGATACTGAAGATCGGATTGTTTCAGTCCAGGAGCCTGCGGGCGGGTCACGTGGCAGCTGGGATCACCAAGCTTGGGAACTTGGTGTCAGTGGCCGGGTGGAGATCTGCGGAGGAGTCAGCCGAGGCTACAGGTGTCTGTGGCCTGTAGTCTGTGTGATGAAAATGTGAAGAGATGGTGTAGTGGGACCACTTGGTGAGCTGGTAGTTCTGTCTGCCCATTAAAGGTGCCTTAAAAGTCAAATTCTCTCCGCTATCCCCTTCTTCTCTCTCCCCCTCTCCTCTCTCCTTTTCTCTCCTCTGCTCTCCCCCTCTCCCTTCTCCTCGTTCCCCTTATCCTCTCTCACTCATACCCTCTCCCCTTCTCCGCTCTCCTTTTCTCCTCTCTCCCCCTCTCGTCTATCCCCTTCTCCTTTCTCCCCTATACCCTTTCCTCTCTCGCCTTCTCCTCTCTCCCTTCTACTCTGCTCTCTTTTCCTCTTTCCCCCTCTCCTCTCTCCATTTCTCCTCTCTCCCCCTTCTTCTCTCCCCTTCTTCTCTCTTCTCTCCCCCCTCTTCTCTCTCATCTCTCCCTCTCTACCCCTCTCCTCTCTTGCCTTCTTCTCTGTCTCCTGCTCCTCTATTCCCTCTGCTGACCTGCCTGTCTTGTTTACCCACAGTGAGTGTTACAATAGATTACAGTCTGTCTATCTGATTTCTATTGGCATTAATAAAGCTTGGTTTCCTGCTGGCTGGTTTCTACGGCTGATTGCTCTTCTGATACGTCTCATAACATGAGTAACGGATCACTGCTCTGTGGCAATGACGATGACATGCTCTCTCTCGCAAGCACACACAGGCACACATGCTCACACAGGCATACACTCACACAGGCACACACCCTCACACAGGCACACACACACACACACACACACACACACACACACACACACACACACACACACACACACACACACACACAAGGAAGTCGTGGCCTAATGGTTAGGGAGTTGGGCTTGTAACCCTCAAGTTGCTGGTTCGATTCTCGCACTGGCAGGAATTGAAGGTGGGGATTGTGAATAAACAGCACTCTCTCTGCCTTCGATACCATGACTGAGGTGCCCTTGAGCAAGGCACCGAACCCCCAATTGCTCCCCGGGCGCTGGAGCAATAGCTGCCCACTGCTCCGGGTGTATGTTCACTGTGTGTGCGTGCGGTTGCCCACTACTCACTACTGTGTGTGCACTTGGATGGGTTAAATGCAGAGGTAAAATTTCAAGTATGGGTAACCATACTTGACAATACTTCACTTCACTTCACACACACACACACACACACAGGTACACACACACAGGCATACACACACACTCACACAGGCACACACACTCACACGGGCACACTAAACACAGCTTTGACAGACCATGGGATATGGCATCTAAATAGCTATTTGTTATTCCTCAAGGTCAACATCAAGAAAGAAATGATTTAGGTACAAACAGTCCAGGGGGACGTTCCATAAACGTTGCTAACGAAAGCCGTGCTTACAGAAAAAAGCTTAATTTAGGTTAGCGTCCACCTGGATTTAAGCCTCAACCCGTTCCACTAACATTACATTCCACTAATAAGCAAAGCTTGTTCAAACTAGACTTCAATAAGCTTTACTTGTGCGAGCACACGGAGAACTGAAGCAGCCCAGATCAGGTGATCGCTGAAAAGAGGAGTTGTGTCGTAAAACTCAAAGCGTAATTCTTGTTCGGTATTATTTTCAGCAGCGTAAATCGATTTTTTGAGTTTTTTGGGGAGTTGTCCACCAAAAGAGAAATGTTGCCACAATTAACACACCAAAGGAGTCAACTTGTCAAACCATTACGACCGTTTAAATGTGTTACTTGGAGGCAAATCTACTGAACATAAGTAATGCATCTAGGCCTACTGATTATTAGTGTCATTTGATGAGCTGTCTGAGACCGTTCTGACAGTAGCCTAATCACTGGCCAATATTCTTAGCAGAAGATTGAGAACAATCTCCAAAAAACAACGTGGCAAATACACATTTAATCCAAATCCAATTGACCTTCTACCTTTCTGGTAGAAAGTGTACAAACGTACATTTAGGCTATGGAAAGATTTCCAACATAGTTTGTCTCAACAGGTCCAGATGGGCCTTGGACAGTGGTAGACTGGCCGTTTGAAGGACAGGGACAGACACGTTAAAAGGTCTGCTACTGCACAACATTGTGCCTAACCAGTGTAACGATGGGAATGGGACAACACTCCAAGTGTCGTTACAGTTGGCATGTTGAAGGGGAAATTGGAAGTAAGGCCATGGGAACCATCCAGTTTAGACCATTGTAAGGGCACCTTATAGGGTACTGCTTCATGTTTTCGCCACTATGAATGCCCTCATTGAGACATGTTTTCATTTTATTATAAGGCACACTATAATTGATTGCGTTAGGGGGTTTCCTGGGCACTCAAGCATATTTCCCAATGTGAATGACAGACAGTAGGGCACTTTGTCACATGTTTGCCACTCTAGAGGGCATTTTAGACATGCTTGTCAACCCTGGGGCACCAGGCAGTCAGCCCATGAGTCTTTCAGTGGGCCTCGATACACCCATGGAGAAGGTATATGGCACCTATAACATTGGGGAACCTAGAAGGAGAGGATGACGTAATACAGGAGCTTGTCAACATACAGACTAATTTAAAGAATACAAATACTTCATGTAATTAAATAAAAGGTCTCTATGGCTGCCCTTGTTAAACCCTTATCAACCCTGTTTAAGAATGTCCCACGTGCAAAAGACACACAGACATAAGGACAGACTGAACAGAGATCTAAGATGCACTGCTTCGTTTTACTCCTCAGTTTATGTCAATTAAACAATGGCTTTTGAAAACAGTGAAAGTGACGTCATTTGTTAACTAATTTATTTAAATTAATATGTTCTTTGGAGATGAAGTAAATCAGTGAAATTAATTCATGTGAGTCATATTGTATGAAAAAGTCTGCGCTGATGTTTTCCAATAAGGGCGGAACAATAAATGCTTTGAGGGCTGAAATCTACTCGACGGAACTATTTTTTGACATTCTGTTTCTGTCTGTTTGACATAATTTGCAACTTATCTTAGTTTAACTCGACTCTTAGCCCGACACGGAGCAGGCTAGTTCAGAAGGCTAAGTTGCTCTGATTACTTAGCTTGAACTAGAATAAGCCACCTTAATGGAACGGAACGGAATTTTATAAGCCTGGCTTTTCCTTAATCTAAGTTGATGGAACACCCCACAGGTATAACAGGTATGTAGAGTAGGTGTGTCTGCATGCACATTTGAGCATGTGTGAATTTGTGAGCGAGTAAGTCAGTCAGTGAGTGAGTGAGTGAGTGAGTGAGTGAGTGAGTGAGTGAGTGAGTGAGTGAGCGAGTGAGTGTTTGTATGTCAGGCTATAATTTATGTGGAATTCAAATTTACACATTTATACAACGTATAAGGTCAGTGGAAATTGTAATGTGTGCTTGTATCAGTTGCAGATAGGCTTGTTTTTTGTTTATTATTTCATCTTCAAACCTGTTGTTTAACTAATCAATCATACACAGCAGACCTGCCTGTTCTCCACTGCAGACCTGCCTGTCCCAGGGAGCCTCCAGCAGACCTGCCTGTCCCAGGGAGCCTCCAGCAGACCTGCCTGTCCCAGGGAGCCTCCAGCAGACCTGCCTGTTCCAGGGAGCCTCCAGCAGACCTGCCTGTTCTAGGGAGCCTCCAGCAGACCTGCCTGTTCTAGGGAGCCTCCAGCAGACCTGCCTGTCCCAGTGAGACTCCAGCAGACCTGCCTGTCCTTGGCAGGAAGCTGGTGGAGGTGTTCTCCTCCTGTCGTCCTGGATGAGGAGTGTTGATGTGTGACGGCCTAACAGTCCTGTCAGCTGAGAAGCTGATGTGGCAGTCACACACACTCACACACACACACACTCACACCTAACTCACACACACAAACACACACACACACACTCACACACACACATACACACACACCTAACTCACACGCCAAACTCACACACACACACACCTAACTCACAAGCCTAACTCACACACACTCACACACACACACAATCTCACACGCACACACGCACACACACACACACACTCACACACACACACACACACACACACACACACACCTGACTCACACACACACCTAACCCAAATACACACTTAATGACAACTTGGAAACAAGCAGCGTATGATGTTGTTTTTATCATGTAAAGTCTTGTGATTCCACCCTCTGGTGTTGGAGACCTCTGTAACAAAGGCAATATCCTGTTCCTTCTCAATGTCACTAACATGAAGTGAAGGGTGTCATCAGGGAGAAGTCACATGTAGACAGCAGGAATTCCAACCCTGAAACAACGCAGGTCTAAAATGTCACTCCACTGCATTCCCCTGTCTACATTTGTGATACCTCTCATTCACTCACACTTGGTTTAGCTTCCTACTCAAGGACGTGGCCAGGAGGAGTCAAGGATCGAACTACAAACTGAGACCACAAACCTGCCATGTCCTGATACAGGGTCAGTCTACACACCTGCCGTGTCCTGATACAGGGTCAATCTACACACCTGCCACATCTCTGATACAGGGTCAGTCTACACACTTGCCATGTCCTGATACAGGGTCAGTCTACACACCTGCCATGTTTCTGATACAGGATCAGTCTACACACCTGCCATGTCCTGATACAGGGTCAGTCTACACACCTGCCATGTTTCTGATACAGGATCAGTCTACACACTTTCCATGTCCTGATACAGGGTCAGTCTACATACCTTCCATGTCCTGATACAGGGTCAGTCTACACACTTTCCATGTCCCGATACAGGGTCAGTCTACACACCTGCCATGTTTCTGATTCAGGGTCAGTCTACACACCTGCCTTTTGTGATTAACTGTTTTCTTTCTTTCCTAAATCTCACTCTTTCTTTCTAAATCCATTGTCACTACTCACTCTTAAACTATCTAAAGCCTCTCTTACTCTCCCTACCCTCTTTGCTCTCGCTCTCTACATCCCTCTCCCCCACCCCCTCTCTCTCCCCTCTCCCCCACCTTCTCTCTCTCCTCCTTCTCTCTCTGCTCGCTCCCTCTACTTTCTCTCCCCCTACCTCTCTTTGCTCTCTCCCTCACCTTCTCTCTCCCCTCCCTCTCTCTCTGCTCTGTCACCTTGAGATGATGGGCCAGAGGTGGCCAGGTGTGATAACTGGAGAGGCTCTTTCCCCAGTGCTGTCATGGCGCTGTCATCTCCTCTCTGTCACCTTGCATTAGCAGAGAGAAAGCCCACAGGACACACAGCAGGTGGCTTGAGGGTGTTTGAGCATGTGTGAGCGAGTGAGAACTGTGTGTGTGTGTTTGTGTGCATAAGCGAGAATGTGTGTGTGTGTGTGTGTGTGTAAGTGAGAACATGAGTGTGTATGCGTGTGTGATTGTGAGCATGTGTGTAAATGAGTGTGTATGACCACACCACTTGACCTCAAAACATGACCTCACCACATGATCCCATGACCTCACCACATGACCCCATGACAGAGAGAAGAAGATGTGAGGAAGAGAGAAAAGAAGAGAGAGAGGAAGAGAGAGAGAGGAAAAGAGAGGAAGAGAGAGAGAAAGGAAGAGAGAGAGGGGAAAAGAGAGAGGAAGAGAGAGAGAGAGAGAGAGAGGAAGAGAGAGAGGAAGAGAAAGAGAGGGGAAGAGAGAGAGGAAGAGAGAGAAAGAGAGAGGGGAAGAGAGAGAGAGGAAGAGAGAAAGAGAGGAAGAGAGATAGAGGAAGAGAGAGAGGAAGAGAGACAGGAAGAGAGAGAGGAAGAGAGAGAGAAAGAGAGAGAGCCCTCTGTACCAGCTGAATATGACATTAAAAACCAGTTCCCACCAGGCACATCTCCTTCTCAGTCCATCATCCCTTTACTTACACCAAACACAATTAACTAATTGCAACAAAAAGCAAGAGAAAGACAAACAAGAAAAACTCAGATCTAGAAAAACACCAAAACAGGTTAGATTCCTATTGGTGTCTTACCAGAAACTATGAAATGGCTAAATAACTCTACATTATCAAGGATATAATACAGACAGATGCTCACTACATCCAGAATGATTGACCACACCCATACAATTAAAAAGAAAGACATAAAAAATGGTTATCTAAAGACTACTTAATCTGTGGTCACTGCACATCAGGGAAAATTTTAACAGAAACACATTTCTAACTTAAATTTTACAAGTATAAAGATCAATATCTCTCAAATGTAACCAGTCAATTAAAGAGCTGGGTGTAAATTGTGTTTACTATGTGTACCCCTCCCCTCACAAGTAAGAGGTCTGTCCTGCCATCCTGTGACCTATAGGTCACAATGAACAACCCGAGATAATATAACGATGTCTGCTCTCATCTAGCAAAGGTTACATTTGGTTGACCAACTATGAGGTTCTACCAAGCCAAACAGTGATATCAGTGAGCTAGGAACAATGCTACATACGTGAGGACCCCTTCCTTTTAGTAAGCAGTGTCATGAGTCATACGTTCCCAGCGTCATGCTAGCTCTATAAGTTAGCTCATAATTTCCTGGGGTCAGCTTCTTCATGCAACACTCAAAACAGAGTCAAGATTGGTCCCATTTTGCATTGCATCATATATTTTTAAATTTATTTGACCGAGACAATGCAGTCAAACATAGCAACACAGCAACATTTTCAGACAATGTGATGCACAGAGTTTATAGCAAGTGCTAAATTTCAAATTCCATCCCTAGATGGGCCTTTCTACAATAACTCATATCAAAACCAATTCAAATACAATTCAACAGAAAAAGGTTTACATGTTCAGAACACTTGGATTCTAAAAACTAGAGCAAGAGAGAGCGAGAGAGAAAGAGAAAGAGAGAGAGTCGGGTGCTTGTTGGTGTTTGTTGCCTTTCATGGGGCTACAGGTGTTCTCAATGGTTATGGAGATTGCGGTAGACCGTCGCTGTTGGTTTTGTTAGTTTGTTACACTTGTATCACTTACATACATGAAGACACCCTGACCATACATTTACACTGATTACAAAACATTTCATGTTTATTTTCTATAGTTTAATAAATTGTTATTTTTGCAAATGAAGCGGTCGTGTGACGTTTCCCTTGTTTTGTTGCGTTCCTTGCGAGGAACCATAACAGTACTGTTTTGGTTTGTTTTCAGCCATGCCTTAAGCCTAGAGGTGAACATTGTAACACAGAAATGTTCTTAATCTCTGCGGGCAGTGAGTTCCACAGTTTACAAGCCCAGTGAGAAAAGGCTGATGTGCCAGAAGATGTTCTGTGTGTGTGGGATTGTGCAGTTTTGGTTTAAGGAGCCTCTTGTCACTCTACTGCTGTTTAGTCTCTGAATAAATGTACTCTGGGGTTCAGGAGTATTGGTACACTTAAATATGCTTCAAACAGGGCTGTTTCTTGATGAGTTAATGCAATATGAGTTGGCTAAATGCCTGAAAAACATACTGGAAGGGAAAAACTTTGAAGTCATAGAGGTTAGGACCAATTTGATACTGGATTGCTCAATTTATGATTTTGATTCAACTATGAGGCTGCTATAGTCAATCACCATTCCCTCTTGCAATGAGAAGACAACTGCTTTATTCTACGCTTAGCTGTTTGTATTTTGAGATGTAAATTAATATAAACAATTTTATGGCTTTAGATCTATGCATTATTCATAAATAACAATCATTTCATAAGCATTTCATATAAAACATAAAGTAATATTTGTTGTACAATTTAAGTTTAAAAGCACACCCATCTACAACTGACGTAAGGACAACCCACAATTTCCGCAGAAATGTTACCCTTTCTAGTTTTTGAGAGACTATGTGTCACATTATGAAATATATGTAACAATGTCCCTTCAACATGGTCTGAACTGAATTGAAGAGGAAGACAGAGATACAGAGAGGAAGATAGAAAGTATTTTGAGTAGTAGTTTCTACTTTTTTCAGTGTGGTCGTCAGGTGGCAGCTCCACTGATTCGACTGATTTGAGGTTTTCACAGGAAGAGACAAGGGTTTATTTTTCTCTCCTCAGACAGTAAATCAATGTGATCACTTCCTGTTTGCCTTGCTCCTGCCTTGACCTGGGTCCACAGAGAGCTACAGAGATATAGGGCAGGAGGTTTAGTAGTTATTTAAAGAAAGCCTTTCTTAGGGTTATTTACCACACACCCCTCCCACCCATCAGATTAGAGTCTCTCTCTCTACTTGCTTGTGCTGCCTACTTGTCAGAAGACTGTCGAAGTTTAAAAGTCACGATCTGGACTTATATCCCAGGCTGACTGGCTTTTCTCACACACGTCTCCGGGCTGAGTACATAGGAAACCACCAGACATATAATGTTTGCGTGTTTGGATGTGTGTGTGAGAGTAAGAGTGTGTGTGTGTGTGTTTGGATGTGTGACTGAGAGTGTAGATGTTTATGTGTGTGCGATTAAGAGTGTGTGCGTGTTTGGATGTGTGTATGAGAGTGTATATGTTTATGTGTGTGCGAGTAAGAGTGTGTGCGTGTTTGGATTTGTGTGTGAGAATGTATATGTTTATGTGTGTGTGAGTAAGGGTGTGTGCGTGTTTGGATGTGTGTGTGTGAGAGTGTATATGTTTGTGTGCGTGCGAGTAAGAGTGTGTGCGTGTTTGGATGTGTGTGTGAGAGTACATGTGTTTCTGTGTGTGCAAGGGTGGTCAGTCCAGTGTGGTTTGTTTTCACTGCAGTGACACATTTAATCAGACCTCAGCCAAGGTCAGCTGCCAACGTCCAGTATTTACACCTCCCTCCCTCCTGTACATATAAATGTGTTGTGATGTGGGTCTGGATCTAAGTATGTGTGATGAGGGATGGATCTAAGTGTGTGTAATGGGGTCTGGATCTAAGTGTGTGTAATGGGGTCTGGATCTAAGTGTGTGTGATGGGGTCTGGATCTAGGTGTGTGTGTGTGATGGGCTCTGGATCTAAGTGTGTGTGATGGGGTCTGGATCTAAGTGTGCGTGTGTGTGATGGGGGCTGGATCTAAGTGCGTGTGTGTGATGCAGGCTGGATCTCAGTGCGTGTGTGTGGTGATGGGGTCTGGATCTAAGTGTGTGGGATGGACTGAATCTAAGAGTGTGATGGGGTCTGGATCTAAGTGTGTGCAATGGGGTCTGGATCTAAGTGTGTGTAATGGGGTCTGGATCTAAGTGTGTGAGATGGGGTCTGGATCTAGGTGTGTGTGTGTGATGGGCTCTGGATCTAAGTGTGTGTGATGGGGTCTGGATCTAAGTGCGTGTGTGTGATGCAGGCTGGATCTCAGTGTGTGTGTGTGGTGATGGGGTCTGGATCTAAGTGTGTGGGATGGACTCTGAATCTAAGAGTGTGATGGGGTCTGGATCTAAGTGTGTGTGTGACGGGGGTTGGATCTAAGTATGTGTGTGATGGGGTCTGGATCTAAGTGCGTGTGTGGTGATGGGGTCTGGATCTAAGTGTGTGTGTGTGATGGGGGCTGGATCCAAGTGCATGTGTGTGATGGGGTCTGGATCTAAGTGTGTGCGATGGGCTCTGAGTCTAAGTGTGTGTGATAGGGTCTGGATCTAAGTGTGTGGTGATGGGCTCTGAATCTAAGTGTGTGATGGGGTCTGGATCTAAGTGTGTGTGTGTGTGTGGCGGGGGTTGGATCTAAGTTTGTGTGTGATGGGGGCTGGATCTAAGTGCGTGTGTGTGTGATGGGGTCTGGATTTAAGTGCGTTTGTGTGATGTGGGCTGGATGTGAGTATGTAAGTATGTAACTATTCCTCCCCTCCTCCCTCTTCCTCCCCTCCTCCATATTCCTCCTCTCCTACCTATTCCTCCCCTCCTACCTATTCCTCCCCTCCTCTCTTCAGTGAATCACCACTCATCTTCTAGAGCGTCATCTCTCTAAGGCTGATCACACTCAAAGATCTATACAGACATCCATCCATCCATTGTCTACTGCTAATCCCCGGGAGGGATTGCAGTGTCGGTTGTTCCCATTTTGGGGTCATGGGTGACTGGAGCCTAACCCAGTAGCTTTCGGGCCATAGGCGGGGTACACCCAGGACTGGGGCCAGCAAATCACAGATATCCAGACTCACACAGAACAAACACACATGCGCACTCACACAGAACAAACACACATCACACAGAACACACAGATGCACTTGGAACAGGGTTGTTAGGAATTGCATTTAGTCTTTCTTCTTCAAAAACAGACATTGCTCCAGGAGATTTCAAGCTCTATGAAATGGGAGTAATGCACACACAGTCATGCACAATAGATACACACACAGTCATACTTACAGTTGCAAACAGTCAAACACACACACAGAGTCACACACAACCACGCACAGTCACACGCACAAATACACAGACACACACACAGTAACATAAACACACACCATCACAAACCAACAGACAAACACAAAGTCACACAGAAATGCAGTCAAACACAATCACACAAACACACACAGACTCACACATACAAATACATAGTCACACACAGGATTTAAGGGTATTACACAAACACACATACACACACACACGTAATAGTAACAGCCTCTCCCAGGCAGAGTAATGCAACTAAGAAGGCGCACTAACATGGTGAGCACTGTTTATAGGTGTGTGTGTGTGTGTGTGCTTATAGGCTGATGTTGACTGAAGCAATCAGAGGTCACAAAGGTTACCATAGCACAGACATGTGACCTTGCTCAAAAGATGAATTTACGTTGAGAGACAGTCTCTGGTCCACTGCCTGTTAGGGGTAATGATGATATTTACAGCAGGCTTGTCTCTCATAACCACAAGTTGGCTCACATCAGTACAGGGCAGGGTATGTGGGGTTAACCACCCTTTACCAGCGGTGTGATGTTAACCACCCTCTACCACCAGTGTGATGTTAGGGTTAGGGTGGACGTGGACGTGGTTTCCAAGGCAGGTGGACGTGGTTTCCAAGGCAGGTGTACATGGTTTCCAAGGCAGGTGGAAGTGGTTTCCAAGGCCGGTGGACGTGGTTTCTAAGGCAGGTGGACGTGGTTTCCAAGGCAGGTGGACGTGGTTTCCAAGGCCGGTGGACGCGGTTTCTAAGGC